>PVIJ01001734.1:0-119508 GCA_004024925.1 Scalopus aquaticus
CCCCCCCCCCCACCCGCAGTGTCTCTCTCCTATTTGCTTTCCCTATAGTCCTGTTATAAGTGAGACCATTCGATATTTTTCTCTTTCTTTCTGGCTTCGCTGAATATGATCCCCTCTAATTCCATCCATGTTACTGCAAATTACATGTGTTTATCATCTTTGAATGCTGAATAGTATTCCATTGTGCATATGTACCACATCTTTTTGATCCAGTCATCTGTTTTTGGGCATCTGGGTTGCTTCCATACCGTTGCTATTGTGAACAGTGCCGCAGTGAACATAGGGTACATGTATCCTTTTGGATTAATGTTTTTGTGTCCTTTGGGTAGATTCCCAAAAGTGGTATTGCTGGGTCATATGGAAGCTCCATTTTTAGCAGTTTGAGGAATTGCCATACAGCTTTCCATAGTGGTTGGACCAGTTTGCATTCCCACCGGCAATGTAGAAGAGTTCCTTTTTCTCCACCCTCACCACTATTTGTTGTTGCCTGTTTTTTTAATGTGTGCGATTCTCACTGGTGTGAGGTGGTATCTCATAGTGGTTTTGATTTGCATTTCCCTGATTATAAATGATGTTGAACATTTTTTCATATAGCTGTTGACCGTTTGCTTTTCTTTGGAGAAATGTCTTTTTAGCTCTTCTGCCCATTTTTTGACTGGATTGTTGACTTTGTTTTTGTTGAGTTGTGTCAGCTCCTTGTAGATTTTAGTTATCAGTCCTTTATCGGTTGTCTTGTGTGCAAAGATTTTCTCCCAATTAGTAGGGTGTCTATTTGTTTTGATTATTGTCTCTTTGGCTGTATAGCTGTTTGTACTTTTGTTTTGGCAAACCAGACACTAGAATCAGACTATTCTTTTTGACTTGGTTTTCCTGGGCAGTACAGAATTAGCTATTTTCTTAAAACCACTCTTGGATCATGAATTATGTTAATTTCAAGATCATGATGATAAGTGTTAGTAACTATATGTTTTCGACATAGGTTTTGATCACGTGGCTCTTTATAACTCAAGATTTGAACATACAGATATGAACACAGGTTTTATGGGATTTGTACATATAAGAGAATCCCTTATGAAATGACAAAATGTCTTGGATTTGTTTTAAAATATTCTAGCACTTACAGAAGTGTGATAAATGAAACAGGAAAGCAGAAAGTTGATGGTTGTTAAAGCTTGGTGATGTTTCATGAGAAAATTCATTTACTTTTCTCAATCTTTTTTTTGGCTGCTTGGAAAATTCCATTAAAGTTAGAAATATCTCAGTATGATTATAGTTATTTAAGTAGGTGTCAGCATAATAGATGTTAAGGGCTTAGTCCTTGCCATGTTTACAGCTGTGCCTGAGGGCATTTCTTGAAACATCTGGAAGGTCTTGTTTTATCCCATTCAGCCCCCCTTTACAATCCCCAGTTTATAGACTGGCTAGTGCCTATGATATCTTTTAGACCAGTTAGATTCTTTTGGAAATTTGTATTGGAAAAGATGTAGTTCTTAAATGAGAGCTGAAGCCAGAAATGATGCCATTAAGTAGAGTTAGGGTTACGATAAAGGGAATTTGTGAATCAGTAGCAGCTATGAATTTACACAGGGAGCACAGAGGGTAAGAATGGGTCAGGTATTTGAGATTGGAGAAGGGTGTTGCCAGCTGAGAGGAGGATCCTAGATTTCCTGTGTGGTTATTCCTAAGGCCAGTCACTATGCTTAAGTTCTTGGGCAATTTGTTCTTTAAGTAAACCCTTTGTCACTACACTCATTTTGAATTCTTTATTCTTGAAAAAGAGGTGTAACTAGTATGGTTTTGGGATGATGCAGCATTTTCTTCACTAAATTCTCAGCAAGTTCTTAAGAGGTGAAAAGTGGTCATTACTTAGTCATCTAGATATTCCATAATATAATCACTGAAGCCTCACCAGGACCATCACCCTCCCTGGATCATATTTTTAGATCTTTGTCATGTATAGTAAGAAACTTTCTGTGTCTTTTTTGCTTGACTGTAATATAACTTGGGGGTGTTGTTCAGTAGACTTTGAATGGAATTTCATAAATGACAATCAGGATTTTTTTGAGGCAGGGGATGACTTGTCTTCTGTAGTTTCCTATTGGTGGAGAAGTTGTGGCAACATGATTTTAGGTGATTTAAACACTTTTGTTGGTCAGCGTTATTCCCTTGCATGTATTGATTTTTAAAAGACATGGCCTCTAGGTAGAGCGAGCATTGTTTGCATATACACATCCTAATCTATTGTTTTTCCTTTATTTGGTGCTACTTTTGTGGCCCAAAGTAAGAATGAATAATTCTGACTTAGCAGAAGTAGTGTTGGTACAATACAGGTAAGAAAAAAACAGCATAAATGAAATTGTTTTACTATTATAAAACACTGGAACAGGTATAGAACCATTTATATCATATAAGATATGCAAAGGTAGACAAAGTTGGCATTGATTGGTATTGGAAAGTGGGAGACATTAGAAACAACAGATTTTTAATAGAGATGCACTATTTAAAAGTTTTTTTTTTTTTAAATTTATGCATGCAAGAGCTGGGGAGCAGGCCAGAGGTGGGGGGGTGGTGGATGAGAGGATTCACCAGAGACAGAATGGGGAGCAGAATAGGCAGATTGACTGAAATACACTGCAGAGGGGAGCAGCGGACGAGACAGCAGAGGTCTGTTGCGCCATGTGGGCTAGCTCCTTGGCCCATGCTGGAACTCAGGCTGTAGTGATTGCCGATAGTTTCATGGTGCTGAGACATAGACCCCTTGCGCCAGCAGGGAGGCCCCAGAGACAGTGGATTTTTATCAGGAATTAGTTAGTGTTCAGGAGATGACAAACCTCATGACTTGGTGGAAATGAAGAACCACTTTTACAAGCAAGACTGGCTAGAAGCAGTCCTCTTTTCCTGTTAGTAAATGGCTCATTGATATTGTCGGAGGTATTGGGAAATATCTACTTTTCCCCCTTTAAGTTTCCTCCTGTGTTGAAAGTCACTACTCAGATTCTGGTGATAAGGAGCTTGTGGGGAGAGGTGTTCGAATGTTTCATTATTATATCATAAAATCTTTGATTGACATCTTTCTTGTAGGATGAATTTATCCTTTGATATATTTCCTCGGCCCAAGAAGATGATCTGCTAAAGTAGAAGCGAATGGAACTATTCCGTTTAGTCTCTAGACAGTGACACATTAAGAACTAATGACTGCCAAAAGGAAATGTCAGACACTAAGCTAGTCTACTTTCTTTGGCAGCTGAGAATCCGGTGAATCAACAGTTTTAGGGGGTGTATATTTAATGTGGGTGGAAGAAGAAAGTGTCTAACATTCTTTAAGGGACTGTTAAGTTCGGCACATTTGGACTTGAAGCCAGTTTCTCCTTTTCTAAAGCCCAAGAAAAAGGCACATGACATTGAATGAGAGTAGTTAATTGTCATATAGGTAGTATTGGAAAGAAACATTTTTAGATGTGTTTATAGGCTTCAATTTTATGTTTTTGTTTAACTGTTGGTAGGTGTGAAAAAATGGGGCATTTGTACTTGGGCAAGGGCATAATTTTGATTTTTAACTGCCTTGGTACCTTTTTTCACAAACAGGAATTACCTGAAGAGTCTTTTGAAAAAGAATAGGTAAATTTGTTATTTGGGAGGTATAAGGAGCAGACTATCTGCTTAGGTCTATACAGGCATCTTTTCTAACAAAACTGTCCTATTCTGCCCACTTGTGTCTGTTCGTCATCTTTTCCTAATAAACCTGTCCTTTTAAAATGTAACAAAACAGCTGCAGCAGATTTGCAGTTTTTAAATTTATAACCAAGTATGGTTACTATTTCTTGGCCTTGCAAGGATGGGGAGAGGGGTTACAAAAGGGTACAGGTTTTTTTCTTGAGGTGATGTATGTAATGTTCTAATGTAGTGAATTGAAAATGAGAGAATATGAAAATACTGTAACTCCTTCTGTGAATATATTTTAAAAAATGAATCGACTGCTTTTCCTGGGTGATTTGTATATGAATTATATCTTTATAAATATGTGCTTTTTCACACTTGTATTTCCTAATGATAAGATGGATATTTTAAATTATATTTCCTGTAGGAGTCAAGGCATTTTGTTTATCCTGTATAAGGTGAAGAATACTTCCCCTATTTTAAAATAGGGCCCATATCTGATATGGCCTTCTACATTAAAAACCTACATTGTGCACAAAGGTGGCCTCTTTAATCTCCTTCCTGCCTTTGTATTGCACAGACTAATGGCGTGCAATTTTCTGTCACTGTTTCATTTAAATTATGAATATGTCATTAAGGGTTGTTGAATCAAAAATAGTTCAAAAACTCAGAAATCAGATTGAACATGTATCATTTCAAGCTGACTTTTTTCCTTTTTGTTTCCTGTGAAAAAATGGGTGATATGATACGCTTTGTTGGGCCTTATATTATTAGTTTTAGTTACTCTGGATTTTAAATTGAAGAGCTGTATATAATCACCTAGAATTTGATTATGTAACTCTAAGGACTATGGAAAGGAATCAGCTTTTATATCAATTACATAATACTTAGAGATTTTATTTTTGTGGTCAGAGAAATATAATGGATTGGTGGAGAGATTTTGTGTGAAACAATGGTGTTAAATAAATATATAGTAGTACCTCAGAGCAAATTCAGTACTTAAAGGAATTACAAACAAGGTGTTGCAGAGTTTGTAAGTGAAGTGGCTTGTTTTAAGGAACAGTAATTGCTTTGTTCGTGTATAATAGTTTTTTGCGTGTTTTCCATCTATGGGTGGTACTTGTGTAACATGATGGCTTTCAGGTTGTATCACACAGAGTTTTCCAGTTTTCTCTGGTGCTCGTACCAGCCCAGCGTGGCTGATCCTGTATGGTTTGCTGCCTCCTAGCTGAGCTAAGTTGCAAATTTACCGTCATTGGTGAACCCAGTGGTTTGACTTTTTCTATGGTGAAGAATAGACCGAAGTTGGCATCTACTTACAGTTTTCAGAGATCCTGTAGCTTTATCACAGAATTTTGTTGAACTCCTTCATAAAGCCAGCAACAACTTTACAAGCAGAAAATAACTCTTACATTACTGGGTATGTAATAAAAAGTTAAAACTTATTAACAAAGGGTCAAATTAACCATAATGACTCTTTCCAGGGGTGTTCCATTAATGTCAGCATGCTGCGTAGTTTGCTAAATTTACTGGTGCTTGCTGTCAGAACCAAACTGTAGTGGGCACCAAAAACTAATCAGAAGAGAAGAATTTTTTGCAACATTCTCTTTTTTAAAACTATTATAAATGACTTTTAATAGGTCTACTAAAATATACATGTACAGAAATATAAAATCACTCAAAATGATTCAACATGTTTTAGTATAAAATTTTTGAATTTTGAAGCAGATGTCCAGGATTCTGAGTGAAGCATGTACATATATGGAGGTGTTAAGTTGTGCTGCTAAAAATTACATAATTATGTAAATTATTGGCAAATTAATAAAATTTGAGGGAGACAAACCCCAAACCCTAAAAGTCCTGGATTCAACCCATTTATTATGTTTTTTAAAATTTTTTTAATTGTGGTAATACTGTTTTATAATACCATATTTGCTTCAGTTATATAGGTTCATACCTATATTACTACACCTTACCCATCACCTGTATGTTCGCACCTGTATGTTACCACACCATATTCCACCCTCCTTTCTGTTAGTCTAAATTCTATAGCCAGAGTCCAAAGATCTGTTTTTTTTTTGTCTGTTCCTTTGCTTTATTCCTTTACATTCCATTTGTTAATGAACTCACCCACTATTTGTCTTTCTTCTAATGTACTTCTCTTAGCATAATCCCCTCCAATTCCATCTACTTTGTCACAAATGACAACATTCCAAGATTTTTTTTCTTTCTATAGCTGAGTAGTATTCCATGTGTACATATACCATATCTTCTTTCTTAAGTCATCTGTTCGTGGAACATAAGTTGTTTCTGTAACTTTGCTGTAATAGTGCAATGATGAATTTTGGAGTGCAGATATATTTTTGGATTAGTGTTTTATATTTGGATAGGCTAATACCTAGGAGTGAAATTTATGGATCATATGGTAGATCTATTTATAATATTTTTAGAAACCTTCAACTGTTTTCTGTGTATGCATTCCCACCAACACTGCACAGGGGTTCTTTTTTCTCCATATCCTCTCTAACAATTGTTTCTGGTCTTTTTGGTATGGACCATTTTCACAGGTGTTAGGTAGTACATCATGGTTTTGATTTGCATTTGCTTGATAATAAGTGATAATTAGCATGTGCTAGTTGGCTATCTGTAGCTCTTCTTTGGATAAGTGTCTGTTAAAATCTTTGCTCATTTTTGGATTGGGTCATTAGATTTTTGCTGTTGTTGAGTTGAATGAGTTTTTTAATGTCTTGGATTATTTACCCCTTGTCTGATATATGATGTGTAAATATTTTCTCCCATTCAGTAGGATGTCAGTGTCTTTTGTTTTTAATGATAATTTCTTTTTGCTGTGTAGAACCATTTTATTTTGACGTTGTCCCAATTTTTATTTTTTATTCACATTTGTTTCCCTGGTGTATTGTAGTCGAGTCCCCAAAGATGTCCCTGAAGCAAGTGTCATGGAGTATGTTGTATGTATTATTCATGTATTTATGATATCAGGTTTCCATTTAAGTTTTAAATTCATTTTTAGTTATTTTGTGTGTATGGTGTGAGATAATGGTCTAGTTTGATTCTTTTGTGTTTGGCTGTTTTCCTGACGCCATTTGTTGAATGGATTTTTCTGCATTGTATGCTTTTAGTTTCTTTCTTATAAATTAAGTGTCCCTATAAATGTGCTTTTATTTTTTTGAGTCTCAATTATGTTGATTCATGTGGCTATTTTTATTCCAATACCATGCTGTTTTGACTATTATAGCTTTGTAGGATAGTTTGAAATCAGGAAGCATAAGACGGTTACTCTTTTAAGTTTTATCTGCAACTAGGGAGAATATTGAAAACATTTCCTTTTTAGCTTACATAATTTCTTAGTCAAAGTGTCATTTAAGAAAGTCAAATATGGTTCCTCTTACTTCCTTTCTACTGTTACTTTATTTGGGGGATATTTGCATTCTTTTTTTTTTTTTTTTTAAAGACATTCTCAAAGAGAATTCAGGCACTATGGCAGGAAGTGAAAAAGATATTTTGTTAGAGACAGTCACCCTCACATCACTGTGGGTAGGTGCTGTGAACCCTCTTTTAGGGAGGGAATTTCTCTCTAAATTGATGTCCTGGAAGAAGGAGCATATGCTTATTGCCCCAAGTAAATTTTCAGTGAGTTCTAGAAATGAGAAATTTGGGCAGCTCCCAGCTCTGTTGCTGATTCTTGGAGCTTGGGTGTTTCCTTATCTGGAGGAGTTGAAGGTAGAATGAAAATGGCAGCAGTTGTATAGTCAAACATCTCTCTCATTAGTGGTGAAGTTGTCAGAGATGTTCACTGCTATCTTTGTTTCTTGAAATAAATCAAGTGGCTTCTCTATATCTTTAAAATTGTCTTGACTTGACTCAGGTTTAATGGTCTGCTCTAGGGTTGGTAACATTTACCTAATCTGAAACTTTGGTTATTTTCCTCCAGAGATGTTTGAATTACATGTTTACTAATATATGCAAATTGTTGGCATTAAGATACTTTTCTTATAGAAGGATTTTTCTATGGATAGATAGTGTTCTAGTTCTTGATAGCTGCACTTAATGTGAAGAATTACCAGAATTCTCCTGCACGTCTCACTCCAGTTCTGAGCTGGGGATGATGATTGTGCCTGTGCACACAACATGGCTGGGAGAGTTTAAAATAAGCCTTAGCTACTAGTGCTATACTGTTAGTGAATTATTACTTAAAAATTTTGGTACAGCGAATGTTTTAAAACCTTATCTTCTATTTTTTATTTTTACTTATTCTGTTTCTTAGTAATTTCTTAGAGCAGTTGCATTTCTTGTCTTACTCAATGAAAGAACCTAATTCTTTCACTTTTCTTGCCTCTTTTCTTTCAGCAATGGTCAAATACTTTTGGAGAATTTTCTTTTTTTATGTGTGCTTTGGTAATAATGCCTAAAGACTATATTAATTTTTAGCAGTTGTGTCTCTGCTGACTGTTGCAGTGGTTATTTTATTGCTCTCTGTTTGTCTTAACTGTCTTGCCTGAATTTTGTGGCCTTATTCCCAGATTCGTAATTTGTTCTCTTTACTATTAAAATGTACATTTTGCTTACGTCTGGCATACTTCTTTGTAGTTAATTCTGAGTTATCTGGCATGAGAAAGCAAGGCTCTTGTTGTCAGTGTTCATTCTGTGAATTGAGTTTTGTACAGGCATCTCTGTATAAAATTTCTTCATTATTCTTTCCTATCTGTTTTGGATTTATTTGGTGATTTCATGTGAAATAGATTTTTCTATTTGAATGTTATAACTATCCACTTGGTTTCTTTTTCATTTTCTACTAGTCGCATTTATGTTTTTTCTTTATTAAAATATTTTAATACTAGAAGAAAATGGTGTTAATGAATAAGGCTGTCTATGGCCTTATTCATAAACCCACTAGCTCTGTTTGAGTACTTACATGTACCCCACAACTGGTTTGATTATTAACCCAAAACAAAAGTATAAAAAGATAGTACTTACAGGTAGTATGGGACCCTTTTTCCCCCTTCTATGTTATAATCTTTATCTTTTCTTTTGAGCTCCAAAATAGCTGTAGAGAAAAATCTTATTAGGAAAAATCTTTATAGTTAAGCTGGCTGACTTAGAAGTGAGGATGTAAGTTGGCTGGCATCATTCATTCTTCACTTAGGAGATATAAACAGTTGCTTTTAGATGTCATCTGTGAGCTTGCTCATTGGATTAATGCTTAGTTGCCTTAGAAATGATATTAAAGATTAGAGAAGTGAGAACACATTTTATTTGCTGACTCTTAAAGGTTTGTTTTGAAAAAGGTAGCCCTCTGTTACTGAGATAAGACACTTGCTGCTACATTATTTTCTTGACCTATTAAAACTTTTTAATTCTTAAAAATTATTTACATGGTTCAAAATCAAAAGGCTTTAAAATTATGTAGTGATTATAAAGTACTCTCATTGTTTTGTTCTCTAGCCACCCATTTTTCTTATTTTTTAATTTTTTTTTTTTTTGGCATAGAAGAACAGTGGTACAGGCCAGAGGTGTGGAAGGCCAGAGGATTCACCAGAGACACTGGAAAGCAGAACAGGCAGATTTACTGAAATACGCTGCTAAGGGGAGCAGTGGCTGAGACAGGAGAGGTCTGCTGCACCATATATGGGTTAGCTTCCTGGCAGGGCATGGAACCTCAGACCTTAGTGGTGATAGCACTGAGACTTAACCCTCTGCCACCAGGGAGGCCCTCTTACTGCCTTTTTTTTTTTTTTTTTGATCTTTTGATGCTATGAAGTTTGTGCACACACAGATTAAAGATCACCCATGTGTCTGTATTGAGCTGTATTACTTGATTGTAAAATAGGCTTTATTTAAGTAATTTGCTAATTTCTGTTTTTTCCTAACTTTTGTTTTTTCCTTTTAAAAATGCTTTGCTAAGTATCACATACTTTGGTCTTAAAGCCATTGAATCTGATTTCTTATAACCCCCTTTTTGGCCCAATCCTCCTGTAGTCTTTTTTCACTCCTAAGAAATCTGCTTCCTGTCTGTATTTACTTTCCTCCTTCTTTCTCGCATGTGTAAACCCAGAGGCCTCTGTTCATGGTCTCTTTGCTGATGGTATTAGCTCATAGTCTGATTGCACTGAAGTGTGTAAATCTCATACACTTCATGAGGTAATGATTGTATCTTGTTTTATGTCTGAATTGTTTCTCAGCCAACTCAGATCTCTGAGTGGCTTTAGAGGAGGCACACTTTGATTGTTTTGCTTGATATTAAGATTGCTTCTATTTAACAAATGGCTATTAAAGATAGCATTCTTAGTGTTTTATCTAGGTAATGGATAGGCATTTACTATTTTTTTTGGAAGTGTTGATTTTAGAATAAGATCTCTCTCTCTCTAACACTTTCTTAATTTGTTATCTTTTTCTCATCACAGATGGTTTCAAGTAGTTTTCATTCACTTTAAAAACTTTGAAGTTTTTTCCCCCCCATTTTACTTTACGTTTCTCTTTCAGTTTTGTGTATGGTCCTTAACTTCTGACCCTAACACTTCTCCAGAAAAATCTTTATTCTTTTTTAAGATTCAGTGATATTTTTTTGCATTGTAGCCCAAAAGGCATTACTTCTACAGATTTAAAATTTGCCCGTAACTACTACCAGAAATGAGAAAAAACCAAAAAGCTGCCTAATAAGTCTTTTTTGATGATGGTAATTTTTGTTTTCTAATATTGGATCGATAACTTTAGCCATGCGGAATTTTTGCATTCAGCTTAGAAGATATTGAGCATTACCTAGAGCCATGGTTAAAAACTGGCATGCTACATTTTAAGATAGAAGGTGGACTGAAACAAAAGTACTCTTTGCCTGTGCCAGCAGAAAACATGCAATATTGATTTTTGCTTGGAAGTTTGGGTTCAGGGTGATCCCACAAAATACCCCATCTAGAATATGTCATGGATGATCACAACAGAGGAGAAACCCACAGTGCTTTCTTGGTTTTCTTCCTATCCTTCTGAGCACTACTGGCCTTTGCTTCTGGTGTCTTTAATTTCATATCCTTCATAGATTATCCAGTAGATCATGGTGGCTGGTCATCCTGGGAGGTAATGCCTCATCGCCTGTGGGTAAAGGTGTAGACTATGATGATGTCAATGTGGGGACGGATGATTTCTGCCTCTTGGTAGGGCACATGTTTAATATATGTACATCTGGTTAACATGGGTGGTACCCAAATAGTGCTATAGTGTTGGAGTAGTTTATGGAAGCCTTTATATGGACTTGATACTAACCTTTTAAATAAAAATACTTATTTGTGTGTGTAATATTTCAGTATTTTTTTGGTATGAGTTTTATTTTTTATTTTTAACTTATTTATTAATTTATTTTACAATGTTTGCTTGCTTTTCTCAAGTGTAGTCCCCATTGGGTTTCTGCCACCTATTCACCCATGCACCGTCACCATAGGTCCTTGTGCTCTTCTCGCCCTCTTTTTGAACCCTCTCCTGCCCCCTCCCCTGCAGTATGTCTCTGTTTTATAGTTGCTCATTTTTAAAAATTTAATCTTATATTTTTTCTTTCCCTGCTCCTTTGTTTGGTTCCTTTATATTCCTTCTGTAAGTGAAACCATCCGATATTTTTCTTTTTCCTTCTGACTTGTTTCACTGAGCATAATCTCTTCTAGCTCCATCCATATTGCTTCAAATGGCATTAGTTTATTTTTTTGATTGCTGAATAATATTCCATTTTGTATATTTACCATATCTTCTCAATCCAGTTACCTATTTTTGGGCTTCAGGGTTGTTTCCAAGTCTTACTATTATAAATAGTGCTGCAATAAACATAGGGGTGCAGGTATCCTTTTGGATTAGTGTTTTTGTGTCCTTTGGGTAGATCCCTAGGGGTGGAATTGCTGGATTTATGGTAGCTCCATTTTTAATAGTCTGAGGAACCTCCATACAGCTTTCCATAGTGGTTGGACTAGTTTGCATTCCCACCAGCAGTGTAGTAGAGTTCCTCCTTCACCACATCCTCGCCTGTGTCTGTTGTTGCTAGTTTTTTCCATATGTGCCATTCTTACTCCTTTAAGGTGATATCTCATGGTGGTTTTGATTTTCATTTCCCTGATTATGAGGGATGTTGAACATTTATTCATATGCCTGTTGACCATTTGCATTTTATCTTTGGAGAAGTGTCTTTTAAGTTCTTCTGCCCATTTTTTGACTGGATTGTTTACTTTGTTTTTGTTGATCTGTCTGAGTTCTTTGTAAATCTTTGTGATCAATTCCTTGTCAGCTGTATGTAGTGCAAAGATTTTTCCTCAATCAGCAGGGTGTGTCTTTGTTTTGGTTAAAGTCTCTTTTGCTGTACAGAAGCTTTTTAGTTTGATGTAATCCCAGCTGTTTATATTTTCCTTCACTTTCTTTGCTTTGGGGGATGAGTCTTTGAAGATGTTTCTGAGATGTATTCATGTAGTGTTTTACTTGTATTTTCTTCTATATATTTTATGGTTTCAGGTCTTATGTTCAGTTCTTTTATCCATTTTGAGTTGATTTTTGTGCATGTCTGAGGTAGTGGTCTAGTTTCTTTTCCTTTCTTTTTTTCTTTTTTTTGCTTATGGTGGCCCAGTTTTCCCAGCACCATTTATTGAACAAACTGTCCTTGTTCCATTGTATAGTCTTTGCTCCTCTGTCAAAGATCAGTTGACCATATATTTGACCATATATGTTTGGCTTTATTTCTGGGCTTTCTATAGGGTTCCATTGGTCTGTGTGTCCTTTTTTATTCCAGTAGCATACTGTTTTAATTATTAGGGCTTTCTAGTATAGTTTGAAGTCTGGGAGTGTGATACCTCCATTCTTCATTGTATTAGTCAGGAGAGTTTTGGCTATTCGAGGTTTTTTGTGGTTCCATATGAGTTTCACCAATATTTGTTCTATTTCCTTGAGAGTGTCTTTGAGATTTTTATTGGAATAGCATTGAATCTGTAAATTGCTTTTGGTAGGATGGCCATTTTGATAATGTTAATTCTTCTAATCCATGAACAGGGGATGTCTTTCCATTTCTTGGTGTCTTCTATTTTGTTTTTAAAGATTTATTTTTATTTATGCGTACAAGAACTGTGGTGTAGGCCATGGGGATGGGGGATGGGGGAAGTGAGAGGATTCACCAGAGACAGAGTGGGGAGCAGAACAGGCAGATCCACTGAAGTACACTGCTGAAGGGAGCAGTGGGTGAGGCAGGAGAGATCTGCTGTGCCTTGTGGATCAGCTCCCTGGCCAGGGATCGAACTCATGCTGCAGTGGCTGGTGATAGCTCGATAGTTCTGAGACTTTACCCCTGCACTGATGGGGAGGCCCCTGTGTCCTCTTACTTTTTCCATTCACTAACATCTCCTCATCTCACATCTCCCTCTCCGAAAGAACCAGGCTTAGCAACTTGGCATCTGCTGATATAATAGATCTCTAATCTCTACCCTCCTATTCCCCTTGGAGATACCCCCCACCCTCGCCCAAATTTCCTGGCTTGCCTCTTACTCTTTCTTTTCATTGGTGAGTAATATTTAATGGTGTGGCTATGCAATAATAAATTATTTAATGATTCCCCTCTTAAAATTCTCTTTAAAAGGAATCATTTTTTTTTTAAACAAATTTTAAGCAACAGGAACAGTGTTACAGTCAGTATCTGCTTGATGAGTTCATTAGTGCGGTAGTCTTGATTTTGTTTCTGTGGAATTACTGGATTGAATATATGAACATATTTTTATTTGAATGGATACGGGTAGAAAATTTTCCAGAAAAGGCTAAACAAGCTGCACTCCTGGCAGTATGAGGAAATAGTGTTTTCATCACATCTTCTCTTAACAGTGTTCTTTTAATTTTTCTAGTCTGAAGGGTGTGAAGCAGTAGCTCATTATTACTTTAATTTGCATTTTCCTTGGCTACATTAATTTCAGATAATCTTTTTACATACTTGTAGGTTATCATTGGATTTGCTCTTTTGAGAATTGCCTATTTACTGTGCCCAATTTTCTAATGACTTTTGTATCTTTTGCTTTGCCAGAGATTTTTGTGTATCATAGCTATTAACCTAATATCTGCCATTTGCTTTACATATTTTTTCCTAAACCTGCCATTTATCTTTTCACATTGCATATTACTTTTTCTTTTTTAATTTCCTTTTCTTTTCCCTTTCCTTTCTCCACCATATCAAAATTTTGGTTACATTTTCATGTGTATGCATTATCGTTAGCTTTATGGTTAGGGGATTTCCGGTTTGGGTTTAAAAAAATGCTTTATTTATGCTCATGCATCGTTTTGTTACTCAGTTCAAACACAGTAGAAGAGCAACAATGAAAGATATCGGGATTTAGTATAGGAAATTGACATTGCAGTCATGGGAGCATATTTAACACTTTATCTGAGACTTAATAGTTTATGTACCTGGTGCTGGAGCCAGAACATAGCAGGGCATATAGTTGTTAGGAGAAGATTGTGCATGTAAGGGTCACTCTGAAACCTGAGCTGGACCCCATGTTGGTAGCCTGGTACTCAGTCACCAATTACTACGTCCCAGTGTTCAGCTCTTTTGAGGGAGGTTTCTTGAAGAAGATGGATTCTTGTATCACAAATTTAAATGTGCATATAACCCAGAAATCAGAAAAACTGAAGGAGAAATTTAATCGGAGTTGTGGTCTTGGTTGCTATCTCATGCTAACAAAGTGAGTGAGCAGAGAAGCAGCAATGTGCGTGACATGCAGCAGCACGCTGTACATTCGCCAGCTGTTCCCAGCACAAAAAAACAAAACTTGGTGCTTCCTTTTTGCCTTCCTTATCTTCCACAAGGATGTCTCATGTGGCTCAGGCTAACTTGGAACTATGCAGGAAAAGGAATTCTGGGCTATGTTGTTCCAGGTTAGCTAAATAAACTCAATTTTCTTCACAGTCTTTCATCTCTCTGATGTAAGTGTTCCAACTTAACATTTCTGGATATTGACTTATGTTTGCACTATTTATTTTAAAAAAAAACATCTTTTTGTCTTACTGAATTGAAACACTATCTTTTCACATATGTTCTAAGTTATACCAGCAAATATTTACTTCAGTTTAAATTGAGTAGTTGGTCTAAACTTAGTTTTGTTTCAACACTAACAGATTTTATTTTTCTTTTTGGTCAGAAATGCTTATTGGTGAAAGGACATTTTCTGCATTGGCTAACTGCTCAGTTTTATTAAGTCAGGAATTACTGAAAGTATTAGCTATTGCTTGAGTGCTAGAGATCTACATTAGTGGTTAATATATAGATGAAAACTGCTCACTCTTCCACACCTGTGCAACACACCTGTACAACAAAGACTTACTTCCTAGGTCTTGCTTAAGATTTGAATGAAAATATCCAAAAGAAATATGCTATGGCTGTGTATGTGTGTGAAGCATGCAAGAGTATACAAAGTATGAGCAAAGACTGTTTAACTCAATGTGTCTAGGAATGACATATTTCAAATACAAATTCCTTTGAAGAAATGTGATGGTTGAATGCCTGGTAAGTGATTAACTACTTCACCTGAGCTTTCAAATTTTAAAAACTTTCTTTTCCCCACCCAGAATTTTAGTTGTTTTAGTTGAGATCAAATTTATTTGACCTGAATGCATAGAGGAAGAAGTTCAGCATGGACCTGGTTTATTGAATGTTTTCAGCACCACTTCTTCTATAACTTTCTATAGGAGACATTCACAATTCATATTGACATCACATCTGCAGGATTTCTAGGCCTGTAAAAAAAAATTTAAGGATATTTATTTTGTTTTTATTTTTACCCACATCTGCAAAATTTGTGTGGGTGCCTGCAATTTATTTATGGATATACAAGTTCCTGAATGCAAGCATTGAGTGTGATTCTACACTTATTCAAGTAAGATGTTGTTTTTCTAATCAAGTAAAAAGGCCCAGTACAAGACTTGAAATTGGAGGGAGGAGCCAAAGTTAAAAAAAAAAAATCTATGATAAGAAATGAGCTAAATCATCGTTTTCTTTTTGAAATAAATAGGGGCTATTTTGTCTCGATCTATGCCTTTTTGCTTCCATTTTACCCGCAACTGAACACAGGTACTTGTTCCTGTATTCACACTCTCTTACATAGACTTAGACGAAAAGTGTAAATACTTGAGAGCTCCCAAATACAGAAAGACAGCAAAGACTGAATGAGTAGACTGCCAAGCATCATTGAAGAGAAACCTAAGTGGGAGAAAGGAAGAAAAAACAGTTTGGCAAACTCCTTTGAGTGTAATATAATATAGACATTTTGTGGTGAAAACAGAATAAAGAATTTAAAGGATTATTGATATGTGTGAAAGGGGTCTAAAGGTACAGCCTTACAGTTATAAAATGTTTAAGTCAGGGCCGCCCTGGTGGCGCCAGGGTTAAATTCTCAGCGCTATCAAGCTTTGCCAGCCACTGGAACATGCATTCGATCCCGGGCCAGGAATCTAACACACATGGCACGACAGACTTCTTCTGTCTTGCCTGTTGCTCCTCTCAGTAGTGTATTTCAGTAGATGCGCCTGTTTTGTTCCCCACTCTGTCTCTGGTGAATCCTCTCACCCTTCCCCTGCCCCCACCTGTTGGCTACACCTCAGTTCTTCTATGCATAAATAAATAAAAAGGAATCTTTAAAAAAAGTTTAAATAATCGGAATATAATGCACGGCATGCTAAGTACTAATTAATACTATGTTGAGTATTTGAAAGTTGCTAAGACTATCAATTTTAAAGTTCTTATCACAAGAAAAAAAGTTGTAATTACATAAGGTGATGAATATAAACTAGACTTTTACTGTGGTGATTATTTCACAATGTATCAGTTATCGAATTATGTTGTATACCTGAAATGAATTAATGTTATATATCAACTATACTTAAGTAAAAAAATCCCAGTAAGCCTTTTTTTTTTTAAGATTTATTTATTTATGCATACAAACTGGGGTATAGGCCAGAGGCATGGGGCAGTGATAGGGTTCACCAGAGACAGAGCGGGGAGCAGAACAGGCAGATCGGGGGAAATACACTGCTGAGGGGAGCAGTGGGTGAGGCAGGAGAGGTCTGCCGTGCTACGTGGGAATCTCCCTGGTCGGGCGTTGAACATGTTTCTGCTGCTGATAGCTCCACAGCTCAGAGCTTAACCGCCATACCACCAGGGAGGCCCTCCCAGTAAGCCTTTCTGTAGATGCTTTTTTCAGTTTTTCTTTTATTTGCAAATATTTTATGATGTCTTCTTATTCTTTAACCCTGTGTTGATACTGCTCATTAAAAAGGGTAACGATGGCTCATATAATAATTTCATCCTATGTATAGAGGTATTTCTTTCTTCAGGGGACATATATTCTGAGTGATTTCTCCCCAGCAGTGGTGGCAATGCATTTTTCACTGATTTACTCAGCATTTTGAATACCAGTTGTAACCAATGACAGATATTTCAGTTTTACAAAGAAGAAATTTGATTTAGAATTTGAAGAGTAAAACTAATTCCTACAAAACCCAACTCATGACTGACTTTTTAACCCTAGTGTTCTAACTCTTAAGTTTCCTATATGTAAATATTATTGTGGATGCAGGAAATTACAGATTCATCAGTAAAAGTCCTTTAATATTATTGACAGAAAATCTAGTATGTAGTGGATAAAACATCTTTTTTCTACCCTTTAAAAACTTAGAATACTGTTTTGCCTGTGGTTCTTAATTATGAATGAATACTTGCCTTCAGTTGGTGTAGAGAACCCATATTTAGTGAGTGAGATGAGGTCTCTGTCACTTTTCAGCAGAGGGATCAACATGTCTCTTTTTATGAGGTAGAATAAGCAAAAAAACTGATTTCTCATCACTTTTCCCCATTTGAGTTTTTTTCCTGTTTGGGGTAAATCAAAATTAATGTAGAATTCTTAAATCTGTCACAAAAATCTGGAGATTTGATAGTTTTCATCATCTAAGTGGAGAAATTAACCAGCTAGTCTAGATTGTAATGAAAATGTGGAAAGGTGTGTTCCTATTTGAGACATTAAAGAGCTCTTACAATGATTTCTGAAAGAGCCTTTCTAAAGACTAAGTATTTGATTGTGAAAAGTAAAAGACACGATAGGGTTAAAATGAGGCAGGGAATGAAGGGATTCTCAAATTTTGAAACTTACTGCTCTGGAGAAGTATAACCCTTAAGATGCCATTTTCACCTTCACTTTCTGTTATTAAGGTGAGAGGTAGATAAAGGTTTGGGACTTGTATTAAAATTGTATTTGTAGCCATGCCACATGGTTTTTAACAAAAATAGCAGTTCCACTGAGTTTTCTATCGGTGAAGTCATTAATGAACCTCTTTTATATGAAAGTAACAAATTTAACCTTGTAATAAGATTCTTTCGTAGTATGTGTGAAGGAGTAAAATTAACAGATTGTCACTATACAGTTGCTTTTCTGATTAATATTTGCATTATGAGAGGGAGTCAGAAATTACTGCTCTAAAAGAAACTTAAAAAAATTATTTATTTATGCATACAAGCTGGGGTACAGGCCAGAGGTGTGGGGCAGTGAGAGGGTTCACCAGATACAGAGTGGGGAGCAGAACAGACAGATCGAAGGAAACACACTGCTGAGGGGAGCAGCGGGCGAGGCAGGAGAGGTCTGCCACGCCATGTGGGAATCTCCCTGGCCAGGTGTCAAAGTCTACGTCGCCACTGCCGACAGCTCCACAGCGCAGTGCTTAATCTCTGTGCCACAGGGAGGCCATAAAAGAAACTTTTTTGCAGATTTTTTAAGGGCACATGATTAAGATTGGAAAAAGGGATAGATCTTTAGAATAAAGAGAACCCAAACAAAAATTTGTGCCCTAATTTACAAGCAGAAACTATTCTGCTTTAGCTTTGTGTAGTTCATGAGGGGAAGTCCTTATTGACCCTTGAAAAGATAACTGTAAATAAGAAATTATGGAGAAATTGTAAATTTTCAGAGGAGTTTTAGTTGGGATATTAATAGTGAAAACTTAAAATTTAACATGGAAATACTGAAGTTCTTGTAGTACATTCTGGTGAGTGAATGATTTCTTACAACTTACCCTCTCATTCCCTGTGTTACCCATTTCTCTTGAGCAAAGTTCCTGGAGAGCGTATTAGTTTTTTCTTATCATTGGTTTTTACTCTTTTCCTGTCCTTTAAATAAATCTCTTTCCCTTATTCATTTGCCTTAGCATTGCTTTTCTGCTAGTTGGAATTATGGGTTTTGTTTTTCTCAGCAAAACACAAAAGGTTCCTGAAATATATTTTTCTCTGTCCTGCTTTGATTATCACATCTTGGCCATCTCCAAAAATTTGGAGTGGCTACTCGTGCCTGCCTTGTTAAATTTAAGTACCTTTTCTGGTTGTAGAGGTTGCTTGTCATATGGCCCTATCTTAGACAAGCTGTGTGTAGCTGTACTTACTCATATCAGATTTGTGGGTCTGATTTCCCCTGTACCATGCCATATTGAAATCTTGCTGGTGTTTTTGTACCACGCTTAAGACTCATTCTCTACAGCATTCTTCGATGCCCTTGCTGTTCTCCAGATGATCTGTAGTCTAAGTGGCGCCATCTAATTCACATTTTTGGCTTTAGTCTCTTTTATCAGTTATGTATTAAATATTTATCTCCAATGAAACCCATAAACTCTTGAGAGTGAGATCATCATAGAGTCTTGTATAGTGGAAGTTGTAGTGCTTATTCAATTATTTAAAAACATTTAGTAATAATAATAAACAGCTCAGACTTTCATGCTTACTGTGTGCCAGGAATTGTTCTAAGGGCCTTATATACTTACTCTTTACAGCATAAGTCTGGTGTTATTAGGCATAGAGGTTAAATGACTTGTTCAGAGTCTCACAGTGGAGATGTTACAGTTTGAGCCAAGTCTGGCTCCAGAGTCTAAGCTCTTAACCACCATGCAATACTGTAGGTCTAGTGAGACAAACAGTGTATTAGATTGCTATACCCTAAGTTACTATTATATTCTCTTTTCCTTTCAATATTTTATTATGAAAATTTTCATATGGAGAAAGTGAAAGAATTATAAATGGACACCAAAAATATACATACTCATTCCCTATATTCTATGATAACATTTTGTTGTATTTGCTTTAATACATATTTGTCCATCCTTGTAGTCATTTTATTGTTTTGGTTTCAAAGTCAGTTGCAAACACTTCTATACATTATCTATAAACATTGCAGTATGTATTTCATTAGTCAGTTTTTATGGTTTTATATTCAATGAAATGTACAAATTTTAAGTGTATTATTTAATGAGTTTCGATAAATGTACATTTTGTAACCCTTAAGATATAGAAGATTATACAGTAATTTTTTTGTTTAGTATTAGACTATCTTACAACTCAAGTACATAATCTATACATTTCCCTCCAAATTAAAGCTTGCTTTTCTGATTGTCCTGTGAAATTAAATCAGGTCTTTAATTTATTACACCAGCCCCATAGAGGGTAGGGTCATTTCAAGCTCCAACTTGGCATGAAGAACATACTTAGAGGTATTACGAATGATGCAATTGTTATGATAGTCTTCACTCTCACTTCATAAAGTAGTATGTCTGCAGATCCTTAATTGATAACAGCTCCTTTGATATGTAATGCTTGATATAATTTTTGTGAATTACACTGACCTTATTCCATTAGTTTTCCAATGAAACATGTCTTGCTCAAGTGGCTTTGATGTTGAGAGGATGCTGCCCTTGAAATCCATTCTTTTTTGGGTTGATGTCCATTTGATATTTATTCTTTAAAGATTACTCAGACTGATGTAAGATAAAAACATATTTCTGGAAGCTCTATCCTCATTCCCTTGCTAATCTCACTCATTCTTGTTATTTTAAATAACTCTGTTACCCTGATGATGACTTCAAAACTTATGTTTCTAGTCTAGATCTATACCCTGGAATTGTCATCTCTACTTGAATGGCTAATAAACACTTCAACTTTAAAAAATAAAAAATGTAAATCTTAATCTTTCCCATCTCTCCTCTTCTTAATCTGTCCTTTTATATAGTGTTCCTGATTTCTCTGATAACAGGTCTTGGAATTCAATTATTTTAAATACTGGTTAATAAGATCAGAATAGTCTTGCCTTTAATAGATTTTATCTAACCTACAGATATCCTACTCTCAGTTTAACTGAGGAAATTGTGTATGTTTGTGATTAAAGATTGGCACAAAATATTTAGAAGGCAAGATCATTAAAATAGTGACTATTGTTTTGGGAAGTCACTAGATTTGTTTTTAATGGAAATATATTTAATAATATTTGTAATAAATTTGCAATAATGTATTTGGAAATGTCAACTAGACTTTGTATAAGCCCTTACAGTTTATTTGGTTCTTCCTATTCTGTCTTGAATTCTTCTCATTTTATTCTAAGTGAGCACAAACTGGATGTCTAGATGATGATTTCACTTATGCAATGTAATGTCTTTTGACACTTCAGGAATTCTGTGTCAGAAGGAAGAAAACTCCTTGACCACTTGCTGTTCGGTTTTCATGTAGAATAATATATAAATCCTAGACTGGCAGCTTTAACACAATAATTAGGTGGCTGCTTCTTGTTGGAATTTGATGGCAAGTGTCAGAGAGCACTTTAGCACACACCGGTCTGAAGGGATTGTCAGCAGAAAAGAGAGAGATGCTGTGTGGTGACACTGGCCAGGTTACTCAGGAGGGAGATTAGTTTCCCTCTCTTTTTACTACCTCTATTCCCCTGGTGAATTTCAAGGGGAGGTTGGCCAAAGAGAAGTAGCAGTTAGGATCACTTCTCAACTTAGTTTTTAGTGTGTGCCAGGCATGAGTGGCACCCTACCAAGGAATACATACCAGTGCCTGATGTGTGTCTTTTACTCTGTTTGGAGCAAAAATTGTGGCAGAGCATACTGTCACTTGAAGGGTCAAAGTTTTTGTGGTCATTCTATGGAATCCTGACACAACTGGTATGGAATTTTAGAGCATCAACAAAGAGTGCTGCCTATCTTTACCACAAGAATTTTACGTTTCTGAAAATTTTACAGTCATGTCCTTTCTAGCCATGTACTCTATGCCTCAAAACACATTTCCTACCACTGTACCACTAAATAAAATTAGTAAAATACCCCTTCACATTAAAGTTGTGAGGGGTGTTGGTTAAAGAGCTCTTAGAGTGAGTACTAATTATCAAAAGCAAAAAAAAAAACAACATCCAAACAAAAAGTAAATGACTGCTGTTTCTGGTCTTTGCAAATTGAATAAGCGTTCTTTGGTATCTGAATCTATACATAGAAAAGTGTAGACTAAGAAGACTACTCAGAGTGAATGTGTAGTATTTCACAAATGTGTGGATCAGTTTACAGCTGATAGGCACTAAGTTGAATGTTTTTAAAATGATATATTTTAGAAGGTGGAGACTCAGCAGAGGATATACTATAGCTGAATGGTTTCCCCTCAATGAGGTGTTTATTCTCAGAACTTTAGGGCCATGAGGAAAAAAGCAGGTATGAGAAAAGCGTGTTTGTATGCTGGTGAATGAGGATAGAGAGCAAGCCAAGGGTCAAGAGATTTTGGAAAGTGGAGGAAAGTTTAGGTGAAGGAGGAGATAGAGATTTTCCTTGCTGGAGAGAATGGATCATAGTCTTGGAAAGAAAATACTGTGAAAGAAATTCTTGACCTGAAAAATCTGGGCCATAAAATCTGCAAATTTTGATATGACTAAATGTTTGTATTCATTGAGACAGATTTATTCTCAGTAAGCTTTATATTTAATAGAAGTTTTGGGTAATATGGAGGATCTCTATCCAGCTGTACTGGTCCAAGTGCACTAGACTGATGGTTATCTTTGTGTTTTTTAAATTCTCATATCTCCTGTCCTCATACCCTTCCATAATACTGGCAGTTATGTTTGGGAACCAAATCTGCTGTAGTTGGATAGGCAGCTTTCTAAATTGGATGTGATCCACTCAAAGAACGTGTTTTTTTCTAAGAGAAAAAGGGGGGAGGGCATAATAGTCCTATTTAATTCTCACTTGTGTATTTTGTTCTAAAATACAGTTGTCAGATGCTGAGCTATCAGTGAGATCATTTATTTTGTTTGAAAAATAATATCCGTTTATGGTAAAGGATAGTATGTGTTGCCCTAATTTTATTGAACAAGGAAGAGACATAACTTGATTTTAAGTGACTGCCAAGGGGATTTTGGAATTAGGGCTTCTAAATCTTTAGAAATTTAGCCTTCATTCAAAAGTCAGAGTAATGTTGTATCTAATATTATACATTTTGTAAAGCAGATTATGACTATGAGACATTGTGGTCAGTTTTAAATCCACATTGGATATAAAAATAGTGTATCCAATCTGTTGGCTTGTTAGAAGCTCTTGCTAATTATTAATCTTCATTTTGGATACTGTACATTAACTTAGTGAGGGATGTAATACTAGAAAGTAGTGTCAGGGAGCAACATAGGGGTCTAACGTGTTTTTAATGTGATTTTATGTGATTATAGACTCTACTTGATGGATCTATCACTTCTAGTTCTCCATATATTGCTGTCAAAAATAGCAACCATTTATTGAATGTTTTCTGTGTGCCAGCTTGTTCTCGGGCCTTTACATGTATTAAATATCCCTGTGGATCCTACTGCTATTAATTCCATGTTAGGGATAAGATGCCCAAGGCACAATGAGATTGATTGGCTTGTCCTGGGTCACAGGCCTAGTTGTGGAGCAACGTAATTGCTGTGTTATTTGATCCTGTTGAAATGCAGGTGGTTTTTCTGATGGTCTACAGAGTGATTTTTACAATTTTATTATTATTTTTTCAAAGAATTATTCCTTTATTGTAAGATTTTTATTTTGCATAGAAGAGCTGAGGAGTAGGTCACAGGTGCAAGGGGTGAGAGGATTCACCAGAGAGGAGTGGGGAGCAGAACAGGCAGATCTATTGAAATACACTGCTGAGGGGAGCAGTGGGTGAAACAGGAGAGGTCTGCTGCGCCTTGTGGGTTAGCTCCTTGGCTGGGGATTCAACTCAGGCCATCTTGGTGTCTTTTGGTGTAGAGTTGGAAGCTCTGAGACTTAACCCCTAAGCCACCAGGGAGGCCCCGAATTTTACAGTTTTAAAGAGATAGTTACATTTCTGATGGAGAGTTGACTGACTGACTTTATCCTTTCGGATGTGTTCTTTCTTAGGAAATTAGTTATCATATTACAGATTCTTACCTAAGGAGAACATTTGTGATTATCATCAGCACTAGGGATGATACGTAAAATGTGCTTCTCTGCATGATGCACCGCATGGTTTTAGATTTTTAAAATTGTAGTCCTAGTCTATAAGATGTGTAATGTAATTTAGTAGCTGTTTTCTGTGCATATCTGTAGTGAGGGTCCCAGGGATATAAGGAGGAAACAAATTGCTCTTCCAAGTAGGTGCATGTTCATTCTTGCCAATTTTCCAGGCTCCTGCCTTTGTTCACCACACAGGTTAGGTGACCACAAAGCATTCAGCATACTTTGTAGGCTCTTTAACCTTAGTTTTTTAAAGGGTTGACACGAGTAACAAGTCTGCCTACTCTCCAAACTCCTTGGAGATACTGTCTGACCTGTTTAATTATCATTCCTATTGTTCACCTCATTTTATAAATAATCCACAGATTTTTACACTTAAATGTCTCTCCACCCAAGTCAATTAATATGCTAACTTTATCAGAGGAAAATCGTTATCTTTTTTTTTCCTTTGCCTTGGCCAAAGAGAAAGGGAGGTTAGGGCCAAATCAGAGTATACCAGAAAAAAATATTTCATTGCTCTACTAGGACTTTATTTGTGATAACACTTTAATATCTGCTTAAATCTCTAGACTCATACCCAATATTTGCATTATAATTTCAAGATGTTCTTGAATCTTCTGAAATTTAAATAGGTTAAGACTACTTTTCATCTTTTTACAGTCTTTTTCAAGTATTCTGAATATATGAATATATTATTCCAACTTTCCATGACTTTATAGTGGTAAGTTTTTTTTTTTTTAAGATTTATTTATTTATGCATACAAGCTTGGGTACAGGCCAAAGACGTGGGTCGGCGAGAGGGTTCACCAGAGACAGAGCGGGGAGCAGAACAGGCAGATCAACCGAAATACACTGCTGAGGGGAGCAGCAGGCGAGGCAGGAGAGGTCTGCTGCATCATGTGGGAATCTCCCCGGCGGGGCGTTGAACCCGTGTTGCAGCTGCCAATAGCTCCACAGTGCAGCGCTTAAGCACTGAGCCACCAGGGAGGCCCTATAGTGGTAAGTTTTATATAAACGGTAGAACAGTGTTTTCGGAGGTCTTAGGTACTGATCAGTTGCTTTACTGTATTTGGGAACTATGCCGTGGAACTTTTTTTTTTTTTTTTTATCCCAAGAGGAATCTCTTGGTTCTTAGGATGATGAAATAGGTGGAATAATATAAATTGCTATGGAGTTTTGGTCTGATTTTCCAGAAAAAAGTAACTTGGCGATTGTGTGCATGTGTGTGAGTGCACACTAGGACCTAAGGATGGACTTTTGTACGTTGACCATAATTGTGAATAGGTGTTTGGTAAAGTTAGATTTAACTATGATATTTTTACTTTTCCTTCACCATGGTTTTTGACAAAAGGTCTCCTGGTGCATAAAAGTTATAAAAAGGCTTTGACGTTTGTCTCTAGGGCTACAGTTTTAAAACCAACAATCCTGGTTGTTCATAGCCCTTTCTTTATTATGCTAGATTTCTAGTGGGAGTTTCTGAGTTGGAGGCCATAGTCTGGGTTTTACTTTTGCACCTCTCTGTATAAAGGGATGGTATATTGAGTTTGAGAGTTTTGCAGGGTAGGATGCCATGTTGTATTTGCCCTTGTGATTGCTTGCTTTTTATGTCCCCTTCATATAGGGAAGGGAGACTCAATATCTTCTGGGAGTGTTCCAAAACCATTGACTAGCAGAGAGGAAAAATGAAACTCATGCTAAAGAGAGAGATTTGGAAACTGATTTTCACCTCTTTTCCCCTCTTTTCTTTGTAAAAGACAATTTGTAGTACATTTTGTCTCTCTAAGGGAGCCTTGAGTATCCAGCTGGTTAGATATATTTAAAGAAATAAAAAAAAAATCTCTTTAAACAGTCCTTGAAGAAATCTATTATAAATTTGAGTGGGAACCTGAGAATGCTGTGGCATACAGACAAAACTAATTAAAATAACTGATAAATCAGATGTAGCTTCACCTGGGATTAAAATGTATGAGAATTATGTTTAAAAGCTTTGCTTTTAATTCCAAAAGGCTTAGGAATTTGTTCCTTTGTGCAGACTGAAACCACTGTCACCTATGCCCTCTAGTGCATATAGGTAAGTCTGACAGTAAAAGTTTGTGCTGTTCTTCCTGCCTGTGCCCTTGTTACTTCTGAGATTCCTGGTATGAGAGCTCTCCTGCTCTCTGATCTAATCCCTGGGTGTCAGAGAAAGGGGTGACCTTATTTCTTCCTGCCTGTGTGGTTCTGCTGTACTGCTCCAGGACTGGAGAAACAGTAAGTACATCCTGGAAAGTATGACACTCCTGGCCGTAAACACCTCCTCACCAGGGCAATTTCTGTTCGCAACAACTGCCCAGGCATACCATCCTGTTCGTTCTAGTCCCCAAATAAGAAATGCTAATTTAAGATCTTCTCTTCCTTTTCCCCATCTATACTTCTTGGAATATCATCTGGGGTAGAATAGATCATGTAAGGAAGCTAGAGAACCCAGCGTGGTCAATAATTGGGACTTGCCTCCCAGGAGTGGTGCTATTAGCTCCTACTAGGATCTACCCCCATGCATGTCTGAGGTGTAGAGGTCAAACTTGGAGTTACTGTTGGAGAGGGTGGTGAGCCACATGGACAGCTGTTTGTTCTCTTGCTAAGATTTGTGATGAAATAGCTTCTTAGTGCATGCCTGATGTTTATTGGCATGGTGGCTTTCTAATCGGATGCCACCTCCTTTACACACACACACACACACACACACACACACACACACACACACACACACACACACACACACACACCATCCATCCATCCATCCATCCTCTTTCTTTCTTATTAGCCTAGTTTTACCTCTCTGAATGAAAGACAAGTGATGATTAGCTGCCCCTCTTTCAGCTGACACATTTGGCATTGTTGAGACTATGGCTCAAAACAACTATTCATTTAAGGTTCTATGTCTGTCACAAATGGTTTTTCAAATTTCACATGTCAAAATTGATAGGTTACCAAAGAAAAACTTAAAAAAAAAAAGACATTCACTTTTTAGAGTATGCACAATTTTAATAACAAAACTTCCTGTACACTGTACTTTGTTATCACCCCTCCCCAGCCCTCCCACTGTAATAGTGTTTTCTTCCCACCCCCTAACCCACTTGCCCACCTCCCTCCCCACCAAAAAAAAAAAAAATGGCTCTTAAGGTGATTGAACACAATGTGTTTAGACTGTACTTTAGTTTGCAGTCTCAATGTTGATAGGAAAGTTCACAAAACATTCCATAGATTAGATTTTTTTTATCCCAAGGAAAAATTGGTTAGTTTGAGGAATAGCAGACGTTTCCAAATGTTTGCAGTAGCAGTATGAAAAAAGCTTAAACAGTCAGTTTCTATTTGCTTTTGGCCTTAAATGAAATTATTCAAGTAGTGCAAGTCTGCTCTAGGTTCAGAAGAGATATATTTATCTATGGATCGCCTTATCACTTTTATCTTTGTATTTTTCTGGTTGAAACACCTTAACGAATAAGGTATGAAAAGCATGTCCTAAATAGGTCTTTAACTGTATTGCTGTATTAGGAAAATGATCATGTAAGTCAGTTTCTAAAGATAACTCTTTTAAAATTTCATATTGATATTCACACTTTA
This sequence comes from Scalopus aquaticus, assembly GCA_004024925.1. Classification (NCBI taxonomy): domain Eukaryota; kingdom Metazoa; phylum Chordata; class Mammalia; order Eulipotyphla; family Talpidae; genus Scalopus; species Scalopus aquaticus. The sequence goes on from PVIJ01001734.1 coordinate 27,568, forward strand.
GAGAGAAAACAGCATTTATAGCTTTTCTCCCTGGTAGATGTATGTAGGAAGTATGCCTTAAGAAAATGATATGCCTATTTTGAATTTTAGGATTCAGACCTAGGACTGTGTAAGACTTATTTTTATTGGAAAGATGGAGTCTTGCTCCTGGTGACTAGCATTAGGATAAGCAGATGGATTTTAATAATTAGAGGAGTTGGGAAGTTCAATCATTTCCATTCATTGAACTGGTACAGAAATTAACTTAGGCACATTAAGAAATTACATGTGTTAGTGCAGATTTTTGGCTTAAAAAATTAGTGTCTTTGCTATTTGATGTTGGCAGTGGGTATTCTCTGGGTTGTTTGTGGATTTGCAAATTTATCAGCCCACTCTTATCTCAGAAAGGTGATTGAAAATCCCTGGCAAGCTCCAAAACTGAATACAAATGATTCCAAACTAGCTCTTGAATACTAGGTTGGAACAGTATCATAGCCTTCTTTAACTTTCTTTTTTCCAAAGAGATTTGTTTTTTTATTCTTGATTTCCTTTAACCTTGAAAATTAAAAGAGGAAAAAAAAGGGAATTGAGGAAAGGTTGTAGAGGATAAAACCACATGGAGAAACAAAAGCCCTAACATTGTGTTGCCAGGATCTGCAGTGTAGCTGTGATGCTATTCCACTCTATCCAGTTTGGAAAGAGAGTTCATATGACTAACAGCCTCCTCTTCAAACCTGTTCTGACACCACAACACAAACAGATCCACGTTAAATGGGATCCTGCCTTCAGGTAACTGAAGAGGAAAGTTTGCACTTTAAATGAGAAAGAAAAATGTCACTTGGCACACTGTTAGTTAACTTTTCTCAGAAGCATTACTTAAAAAAAAAAAAAAAGGTGGGGGGGCGGGCAGAAAAACAAATCAGTTATTTTCCAAATGGTAATATATGTCTTCGTGGCCTTGGGTATGCTATTACCCTAAATTACTAAATGGCTTGATTTTCCAATTTTCTACAAATATTAAAGATTTTACTAGTTGATGGTCCATTTGACAAAGGTAATCTTTGGGATTAATGTGGGGATTCCCAGCCAATATTTCTCACCCTTCTACTCACAGTTTGAATTAATTTTGGTTGTGGTTCTAATGATAAAAAATAATCCTCTGTTCTCCTTAGGGCTAGTGGAATTTTATGTGTTCTGGGCACGGTTGTATTGTGAGAAAGCTGTCCCCTGACAAATGGCTGTGGTTACCCTGATAAATGGGTTGGTAAGTTTAAGCTTGTGGAATTCTCATTTGTAGCGGGGGGCTTCTGATCTAGCCCCTCTGTAGGGAAGCAGTGAGCTGCTCTCCGTGCTCTCTGCTGTAAAGTCAGCTTCTGTCCCTGCCTAAGCAGGTTCTGGTTTAAGAAGAGATGAAATGCTCCCTGCTCAAAACCAGCTGAACTGGACTAGGCTGAGACTTTGCCAAACTAACCTACCCACCTTAAAAATCTTGAGAGTACATTCCTACCATAACTGGTCATCTTGCCTGCTTTTTACCAAGACATGTTTTCTTTGATGTGCAGGTAGACATCCCTCTCTTAGTACTAAAGGAAAAAAAATTAGGGTTAAATTTCATAAGATAAACTGTAGCTCATACATGTTTTTAATTTAATCAGGGAAGAAAATGACTTTGAAAGGTATCGTGTTAATGAAAAGATAACATTTTAGAAGATAGTATTTCTTTGAGGATTTATGCGTTTTCTCACAGAGTAAATATCAGTGGTAAGAGTGCTCATTATTCTAAAATCAAGTCAGTAGTCTAATTTCACAGTTTTTGCTACTACATGCATGGAAACTTGTCTATAGAAAATTTCTGTGTGAATCAGTAGCTTGCATCTAAATTCCAAATATATCAGTTTCTTCTATATAAATCAGAATAGAAGAAAGGAATTACTTCTGGATCTTTTTTGCATGAAAAATGTGCCATCATTTTTATTTGCTCATTATGAAATGATTGTATTGACCCTGGAGAATATCTTAGCCCTTCCCTGGTTCAGCTGCAGGTCAGGGGCCTTGCCTATTTGATGCCGATTATGTAGTTACCAGGTTCTCACAGCTGGCTGCCTTTTAACTTCAGCTAACCTGTTTCTGTAAGAGTCAGATTTCAGAATCCTTTCACCAAAGCTCCTCTTTCCTTTTCATCCTCTTACCTCAGCGCCACCCTCCAGTCACCGCTGTGTGGCTGCATAGGCATGTGGAGTGTGCTGCCAGGACAGCGTTTGTCTTGGTAATGTTGTCCCTTCACTTTAAAGGAACTTCTCTTACAGTGAATACCTCTGTTTATTATTAAAAGGTCAAATTTTAGCAAAATAATTAGAAAGTGAATTTTTTGTGGTTTCTTCATACTGTATTCTAACAAAAATAAATGTTATGCCTGTTGCTAGCCAATTATTTTTGGCCTTTTGAAATTTGAAGATCAGGAAAAGGCAGAAGAGGTTTGAACCTCTTTTTTTTAAGGTATTTTTGATTCTGAGGAGAATCAAAAAAATTTATTTCTCCCTGAGGAGAGAAGGAGGGAAGGAGGGGAGTGGGGGTGGGTGGAGGGAAAGAGAAAATGAGAGAATATTTATGTGTGTGCTTTCAAACTAGAGGGGGCCAGTCATAGGATGAAGTTGACTCAGTTTATCTTTTTTCTCTCCAAAATAATTTTTAATTTTTCTCATATAAATGTAAATATGATTTAGTACACTAATTAGTAAATTGGTAATTTAAAACTAGTTTAAATTGTCTAAATGCCACAAAACTCAACATGTCCTTTGTAAGTCAAACTAGATGTGTGTGATACAAGTCAGTGTAATGATTTAGTATTGATTTCTTTGTAAATGACACCTTTTCACAATCATTTGCATTCATTCTTTAAATATATTAAAGAGTCACTCAGCTTATTAGAATTACATAATGGGTCCTGATTTTTTGATGTGGACTTTGATACCTACTAACCCAGACAAAAACTCTGGAAGAAGAGTGTTTAATATTTACCAGTCTTCATACATGAAATTCTACTTCCCACACTGGCAATAAATTGTAAGATTTGAGTAAATGCCAAATTACCATACAAAAGAACTTTGCTAAGCCTCCTTTTAAGCAGCAAACCAGTTGTGGTACTTGGGGTGAAGAGCAGTGATCAGACAAGTATTTATATCATGTTTTGCTCAGTAGCTTATTTCCAAACTGTTTTCAGTAGAAAATACTAGCTTATGGAGACCTTAGTAAATGTTTTACACATGACAGTATATAATTACATACATGAAATGTCTTATTTTGAAGTAAGCATTTTTAGACTTTCCAACAAGATGCAAATTAATGTGAGCATTGCTTCATTTAGCACTTACAATATTGTTTAATTTAAAAAAATTTAAAATACTTCAACACTTCAAAAACTTAAGTCTCCACTTAGTTTGGAAAATTAGGCTTAATGTCACCATTGGTAAAAATTAGATATGTATTTATATCCTACTATGTAAAATAGGTTACTTATCTGATGTATTTTTGATGACGGTTGATATTATACTTCACATTCTTTGTATGGCAGCTGCTGACACTTGCACTGTCCGTAACCATTAATGATGATGAAGGGTCCTTCATGGGTGGGTTCATATTCATTATACGGTCCTTGGTCTGACATGTTTGACATATGGAGTCGTGTTTGGGATCGGAGCTGCCTGTGGTTCTGAATCATTGAGCACTGCCTAATTCTTCTTAAAGTGGGAGGGCAGCACTTCCTGGAGATGAACACTATAAAAATAATAAAAAAGAAAGAAAACAATAAAGCCATTGTTCCTGTAATTACCCGCTGAGTGAAGATGGCATTGTCTGGCTCAGGAAAGTGTTCCTCAGTAGTAACTGCTATGCCTGCAGTAGTTGGTATTTCTTTGTCTCCCACATGGTAACTTGATGAGCTTATTCTTTTTGTATATTCAGTGGTTGGATCTCTGTAAGTTGTAGCCATGGCAGTGACAGTGGTTGATAAATTCCAGCAGAGCTGAAATCCATGGACTGCATCTAGTATATCCTCTCCTTGGGTGTGGTCAGGGCTGTGGCATAGGATGGAATGCTCCCACCGACCTTGGAAACTGCCCAGCCAGGAGGCCAAAGCACATATTCGAGGGCTGCATTCCCACAGATTGCCAGAGAGGCCAACGGTTGTGAGGGATATCAGGGAATTTAAGATCTTGGAATCAAGGCTGTTTAACTTGTTGTTATCCATGAGGAGTATTTTAAGATTAGGCATCGTTTCAAACACTGTCAGGTCAATGGCTTTGATTTCATTTCCAGTCAGGTCTAGCTTTTCTAAAGTGCCCCAGGTCCACTCCATCCCACATGTCAAGTTGCTAATTTTGTTCCATTGTAAGAAGAGTGTGTGCAGACTGCTTAGCCGTAGGAAATGAGCAAAATTAATCTTCGTTAGCTGGTTGTGCTCTAGGTGAAGCTCTCTCAGTTTGATTAATCCCGCAAATCCATTGCGAGCCAAACTTCGCAAACGGTTTGTGCTCAAATCCAGAAACTCCAGACTACGACAGTCCCAGAACAGGCGTACTGGGATAGTCCGCAGGGAGTTGGACCGTAAATGCAAGGTCTGCAGCTTCCGAAGGCCATAGAAGAGCTCTGGGTGCAGAGATGACAGCTGATTAAAAGACAGGTCCAAATTTTGCAGGTTAATCAGTTGAGTAAAAGTTGTGTTTGGCAAGTAAAATATTTTGTTGGAACTTAAGATTAATTCCTTAAGTTTATAGAGTCCTTGAAAAGCATCTTCTTTTACTGTTGAAATTTGATTGTGGTCTAAGTGGAGCCAGGTAAGTTGACTGAAGCTGGCAAATTGATCCCTTTCGAGCTCTGTGATGTGATTGTGCCTCAGGGATAGGCCCAGAGAGCCCTTGTCTGTGGTGTTTGGCACTGAGTGGAAGCCCTGAGAGTCGCAATAGAAGAGCAGCTTCTCGCAGCGGCATTTGGGTGGACACGCCATACCCAGGGCAGGCAGCATTTTTAAAACCATACTCATTGCATATATTGCTGCCAGCATAGGGGCCCCTAATGGCCACTTGAAATGTAAGCCTGCAGAATATAATTTAAGGAAAACAAGAAGATAGGATATTTTTCAGCAGAACGTATAGGCTATTTTAAAAACAACATCATCATAACATAGGTGAAAGACTTCACTGCATAATATATTTTCATTTGCTGCAGAACAACTAACCTTGTTAGTATGACTAAAACAAAACTTGAATCATTTAAAAAGAAGATAAAACATCTTCTGTTTTGAGGTATAGATGATTTTAATTTAACCATACCAAAAAAAAAATGTGATGGTGATTTCCCCCATAAATGCGATTTCAATGGCTTATTTTAAAACCATGATTCTTCATTGATCCTGCAAGACACATAAATGCATGGACTTACCCATTCTTCTGAGCACATTGGAGGCTGCATTCAGTCGCGGTTGTTAGACTCAACGCAGTGAGTCTGTAAAAGGCTCTGACATGCAGGAGCAGGAGCCTTTGACCAGTTTCCTGTTTTCTGTGTGTCCCAGGCTTTCTGAGTAAAATAAATCCACTAGCGTGAGTTGTTTTTCCCCTTAAGATATTCCTCTTGAAAGCATTGGTTTCATTTTCTGTGACCACTCTGATCCCCTAAATCAGTTTTGAACACAAGTTGTTAATTTTGTCCTTCTAACAGCTCAGCTGGTTAATCAAAGCTTCAATCCCTTCTTGCCGCAGCCGTTAGTTCTCTTGGTCTTAACTTGTTGATGGCAGATGGGCTGCTTGTTGCAGAGAAGAGCTCCTGGAGCAGCATGAGTGCATTTACTGAAAAGCTTTTCCGAGAAACGGCACAAGAATGGATTTGCTTATGTGCTGCGACCACACAGAACTGTATATAGGCTGACGTCACCGGGTGACGTGTCTTTTGTTTGGGTTTTCCAGAAGCTTTACTGATTTAGAGCACTGTGCTTTGTAACAGTATCAGGGTCGTTGCAAGACCCCCTGATTACAATAAAGCGAGAAAGAAGAACTCCTGGCTTTAAAACATGGTTTTTCTTCAGTGTAGGAAGCAGCAGTGAGGTTGTAATAAAGGCCGCATTCAAGAAGACCCGTCTGAACAGTGAGTTGGGTTAGCAGAGTGATGATTTTTAATGCTTGGGAGAGCCAGCATTAGACTGCCGATTCTGCATAGAAAGCTCATCTAAATGGGCAGAGCCTGCACGATTTATGAAATACTGATTTAATGCCAGTCAACCTAAGTGAATTAGTGCCCGCTCTGGTAGTTTGAAAAGATACTCAATCACCTTGTTGCCTTGCTTGGTTAAAATAGAAGAGTGACTATGATTTGCTTTAGATGTGTTAGTAAACTAGTAAGTGGGCTTGGCTTCTTTGTCATTAAGAGCTTAACCAAGAATAAAGGGAAAAAAAAAAGCCCAAAAGCTTGCAAAACAAAGCTTTTGATTATTTTGTTCTCTGAGAATTTCAAGGGATCTCTAATTAGAAAGATTTCTTCTTCCGTCCTATTTTATAATGATGTTTTATCACAGTACTGAATAAACAATAATGCTGATTTGTTCTTTGCTTGTCTTATTGAAGAAAAGGGTAGGTTGATACAGTCACTTAATACTGCATGTCCTAAGTGTTATTAGAGGCACAGAAATGATTTAGGACAAATGATAGAGTGTGGCTGGGTTCTAACACAATCCACTCAATCCCTTGTTATTACCTCAAAATCTCACCCACTCCTTTATCTGAAAGCCTCAGCTGATGCTGGGTTTGGGGCATTGTGGCACTCAAATAATAGAGCATTTATACACTAATAGCTTCTACTACTTAAGAACTGACTTTGACTCTCATATTAACTGTTGTTGAGATCTCTCTAGTAAATATAAAAGGTCACTTTAGAATAGGATTTTTGCTTTGAATATTTTTACTTCATCTGTTTTTTCTCTTTGAATAGTGCCGTCACTTCAGAACTTGGTTATAAATGTATAACTCCATGTTTAGTGTAGTGTAAGCATGAATGATATTTCTAGCATGAGTCAGGGTCCTATTTTCCAGGTCTGAGAAATGTAAAGCCTTTTACACATTTTACCTTATTGATTTAGCCTTCAGGGTCAATTTCTGCCGTACCATGGGCAGTTATCCTTCCATGGGTTTCATCTCAGACCTGCAAGCAGAAATCTCAAAACTACCCAAGATGTCTGTGAAACAAGGACATCATCGGCCTGTTGGCCTCCAGTGGCTTCACCCCATGGGGTAAGTCTAGGAAGGAATAGTTTGTCTTAAGGGGTATAATTTCTGTGTTGGAGTGTGAGACCTGGGTATAATTAGATGTTTTAGTGTGAGAACTAGAAGACCCCAAGTTACTTCCTTGGGGCCCTGTGTAAAGGTGCTGTGAAAACTGAAGCAACTGTAAGTATGTAGTTCAGGTCCCCTTAGAAGCAGACCACAAATGAGACATGATCAGACATGAAAGAATTTTATTGGGGATAAGAGCTCGGAAATAATAAAGGAAGGGAAAAGACAGCAGGAATACCCCGAGACCGTAGTGTCTTTAGACCACAGGGCAGGTCTGACACATATGAGAGGAGGAGGGAAGGAAAGATTTCACAGCCGTCTTAGACTGCAGTGCTGTTCTAAATTTTCCCCAGGCTGAAGTTGCCCATAAATGGAACCTCATGTTCTCAGGAATGAGTCTGCACTAGTATTTCTACTGTCTTCCTGCTTGCTGGTTAAAGAAACATTTTTCTGTGGATAAGATTTAGTCAGATTCTTTAGGGTCTGTGGTCATAGGTTTCAGTTACTGTTAGATAGGTACTTGCTCCCAAACTTCCAAGGAGGGGATGTCTAATATGGTGTTCTCTCTCTTTCTCTCTCTCTTTTTTAAAGCGAAAGAAGCCCTTGGGATACTGTAAATAAATGCCTTTATCAAAAAGTCAGCCAGCTATCCTCTGATGAAAAATACCTTTGCCACATAGGAGGAGCTGGATTAAATTCTTCCCCAAATGGAAAATGCTTAAATTATATTATCCCCATACTATTATAACAGATTTGTGGGCAAGGAAAATTCCCAGAGAAGCACCAGTGCAATCAAGAGTAATTGCTTTTTGATGCATCTGGAAAAGTGGGCAGTAACCCCTGCTATGTCATAGTACCACTGAGCACAGATCCTTCTAGTAAATTCTAAGTTACTGGGCATGTTGCTCTCTCTTTGTGTTTAAAAGAATCCAAAGGAGTCATGGTGTTTGTCTTAAAATTTGTGCAGTACAGTTTCCATTGATAGAATTTTGTATTACTTTTTGATCTTTTTCTTTAAAAGCACCAAACAGAAATCCATGTTCTTTCTGAATTATACTACTTCTTGGTTTCATTTTATTGTGGCTTTATTCTGAATACATATGCCTTTGACTTAATTAAAGTGGCAATACAACTTCTGGAAGGTACTACCTATATGATCTGTTCCAATTTTCACTGCTTTAGTTTTTTGTGACAAGGCAAAGGAGAAGTAAAATCTAACCTGTCTCTCTTCTGTAAGTGATTTTAAACACATTAAGTGAGTTGAGCAGCAGGGCTTAGGTGCTGTAGTTATCTGCATTCCTCTACCTGAAAGTTTGCTTTAATAGATATTGCTGATTATGGAGAATTATTTCCTCACTTGCATAAGCAGATGTAGAGTTATATACATGAAATCTTTTGTTCTTTTGTGGTAGAGAGTGGGCTTGATTTGGCTTTATGCTAAAGCATCAACTGTTTGTTTAGTCGTTTTCAACTCCAAAATTGTAATACTGTGTTATCAGAGTATTGCCCAGAGGTACTCTGGAGAAGTATAATAAAATAAGCATGTTGCTGCTAGTCTTGACCTATTTTTGGAGGCTCTCCTCGTGGTTATGAAAAAGTGATCATTTTTAGGGTCAAAATCCTAAATTTTGTGGGTTTGAAAATATCTACTGGTAAGAACCTTAGGGCTCATAATTGGCAGCCATATACCTGGGCCTGTATTAGTATCAACATCTGTATTAGTCTTTTATTGGAGGGAAGAGGGAAATATGATGACGGAAGACTTTGATAAATTCTAGCGTTGTTCACTATTTTCAAACATGTATGTGTTTGAACACAAAGGTATAGCTTTTTAAATTTTTGATTTGCTTTTATAAGGGGGAAAAAAGGCAACCTCTGAGATTTGGCACTTTATCTTATCTTCCCAAGAAACAGAACCTATTGTAGAGAGGTGTTTAGAATATATAAAGATTGATGGTTTTACCAGCCAGTCATGTTGGACATTAGCTAGGGTAGTTGATAGTCCTAGAGCCAGAGGATCTGAGAGCATTCAGAAGTTTAGGTTCTTAGGGTCTTAGTGCAATCACAGGGGACCACTATCAAGTGTAAGTAAGTGTCTGTGTTGCTGGGAATCTTGCTTTTCAAGAGCCCAAGAAATAGACTGTCCACATCAGACCTCCAGAAGCCCCATTTTTAATCAGATTCTTGTCTCCATTCCTGCTCCCCTTTGGGTTTGATCGTCAAAAATCCTTTAGTTGTTAACACAGAAGCAGTAGGAAGATCACACTAATGATGGTGTGCTGTGTTCCTTTTAATGCTGTAACCTATAAAGTTTGGAATTTCTTCTAGAGTCGTATGCTTTTAGCGGTTGTTGCTATGTAGTTAGCAGAGCTAGGACCATATGAAAGCCTACTTCTATTTTGCTTGCGTTGGAGTCTGTGCCCAGAGCATGGGAATTCAAGACTAAATCTTGGGGTAAAACATCTGAGTCTGACATTAGGTGAGGGAAGACTCTTCCATGGAAGTTTGAGCAGAGCTAAACTTTAAACCATCTTTTTTTTTCTTTTATCTTTTATTTCTCTTAAGACATCAAACCATACTAAACCAAACAGAATTTTCTTGAAGTACTGATTAATGCAGAGTGATTGAAATTTATATGGCCAACTCCTTTTCTTTTGTGCCAGTGACTTTATTGTGTTCATGTTTCCCCTTCTGTAATAAAGTAAATTTTTCCTTCTTGCTTCGCCCTCTATTTCTCTTTAGATGTGTTTCCTCCTGCCTGCATAGATGGCCACAAGCTACACAAACTCATCTGCATAGGAGAGAATTAAGAATGTTTAAGATAACCATTCATATTTACTTGTTGCTTGTGCAGAGTGTGTGCATCTCTAAAGACTTTGTTGCATTCCCTTTGTATGATTATATAATAATTTATGAGCAAGTAGTTTGTTTTGAGGCTTTGGCTTTTGCAGACACTGTAAGATGAATAACCTTTTAATCTTTGAATCCTTAGGCAAGTTTATGTATAAGTTCCTAGTAGTAAATTGCTGATTACAGTGTAAGTTTGTTTAAAGTTGATAGACATTGCTATATTGCCTTCTGTTAGCATGTAGTATAAGAGGCATACTGGGACCCCCAAACTTGCATGCTCTAACAGGGTCATTTTTGTAGAGTATGTATTTCACTTGCTCATTTTCACTTCCTAAATTGGTCATTTTCTTAAAGATTTGTAAGGCATTTTGCTTATTTGAGAAAATTTGTTTGCTAAATTATTTTTGTATTTTTAAAGGCTTATGGTGTTTGTTGTAGATAATCACAAAACTGATAAGAATCTATTTAGCATTAAAACACACACTTGCCATATTATGCTAAAAATCCAGCACCATTTGTTAATATGAGATATCAGAGATTCTCAAGTAAACAGAGTCCTTGTTAATCCATTATCTTAAGTAAGGCAAAGAGGATCAGAGCTCTTTTAAAAGTTTTTTTTTTCTTTTAATCAATATGGAAACCAGGTGAGTTCCCTGGTTTATTACAAATCTTAGCTCGATTTTATTAGTTAACTGGGAATTTCAGGATCCTTCTGAAATAATCCCACAGTTGAGTCTTTAACTTTCTGATTTTCTCACTTTTCTCCATTATAGATTTTGTCATCTCTCCTTTCCCATTAGCCCTGAAAAGGAAGAGTTTACGTGAGCGTTCCGATTTTTCTCACTTCTGAGGTTTTCATAGAAAAGTGCCACATATTAATTGTGGTTCCTTTACTAATAGTTCTGTGCCAGAGCAGCCATGAGTTTGGCCTTGTTAGGAAATGCTGAAATGTTTGTCATGATGGAAGACCTCAAATGCCATGTGTATCTCTGATGAAGGCTGAAAACATGTAAGCTTATTAGAACTGATAGAATATTTAGACAGATGCCTGGGTAATTTTCATGTGTAATACAGCATTGAGCCACAAAAAATGTAAAGGTTGTGAGTAAGGCTAGCTGTCATCGGAAAAAAAAAATCAAACAGGCAAGCAAAGATGGCTTCTAGGCCTCTGCTTTCTGAGGGGGATGAGAAGGAATGCAGGGTGATATGTGTGTACTGTTAAGAGTTTCTGGCTTAGTTTTTTAGTTTTCAGGACGAAACAGATAACATTAGACAAACTAGACACTTCTATTCTTTTGCTACTTGAGGAGAAGGGTATCCTCTGAAAGGTCTGTATAACCATTATACTCCAATATTGAATGACTTAGTTTTTTCTTTGCCCAAGATGCCTGATGACTGTTGTCACAGATTCAGCTTATGCAGAACTCATCAGCCATCGGTGGGCCAAGTAGAACAGTCAGGTCAAATTACTTATTATGGTCTTCACTAAATGTGTATTGCATGTTCATGGGTTGCCCAGCCCACAGCAAACCTTTCAGCCCTACTCATGAAGACATGGATATTAACTCTTTAATACATGCTGGTCTCCCTTGGCTTTCAAACTTTTTTTTTTTATTTTGAGAATCTCTAATGTTAAAGTTCCCATTCCTCCTTTTAAATACATACATACATACATACATGCATACATACATACATACATACATACATACATATTTTTAAATATATATGCTATATAAAAACATCTATATTTACATTCTTTGTTTTTGTGCAGTGTTTGATTTCTCCTCTCAGGTGTAATCCCCATAAAATTCCCACCAGGAAGTCACCTATGAACTGTCACCATGGTCTCTTGTGCTCTTCCCACTTGTTTTGATCCCTGTCCCTCCCTTTCCCCTGTTGAATGTCTCTAATTATGGTTTGCTTGTTAGTTTTGTGTGTCTCTCTCTCTTTTTTGGTTCCTGATCCCTTGTTTGGTTCCTCTACATTCCTCCCCTAAGTGAAACCATCTGATATTTTTCTTTTTCCTTCTGACTTACTTCACTGAGCATAATCCCTTCCAGCTCCATCTATGTTGCTGCAAGTGACATGAATCTTTTTTGATTGCTGAATAGTATTCCCTTGTGTGTGTATACCACATCTTCTTGATCTGGTTATCTGTTTTGGGACATTTAGGTTGTTTCCATATCTTAGCTATTGTAAATAGAGCTGCAGGTAAACAGGAGTGCAGATTTCCTTTTGGATTAATATTTTTGTGTCCTTTGGGTAGATTCCTAGGAGCAGAATTGCCGGGTCATTTGGTAGCTCCATTTTTAGTAGTTTAAATGTCCTCTGTCACATTCTTGAAGCCCTCCAAAAGCACCATAGAAAACACTTCCTTCTTGGAAAAAGAAAAATAGCAGATGGTTTCACTTACAGGAAGAATATAGGGGAACCAAATAAGGGATCAGGGAAAAAATTAATAACAGTAAAAAACACAACAAAACAAAAAAAGACAACTATAAATCAGAGACAATCTGCAGTTGAGGGGGAGGGGGAGGGATCAAAACAAGAGTGGTAAGAGCACAAGGGACTATGGTGATGGTGCACGGGTGAATTGGTGGTGGAAATTCTATGGGGACTACACCTGACAAAAGAAAGCAAACATTATACAAAAAAAAAAAATGATGTAAAATATATATAAATAAATAAATTGCTAAATGAAAAAGAAAACATTTTTTAAGGTTCTTTACTCTCTTCTTTACTTGAAGGCCTCAACTAATGGAGGCCAGCAGCAGTTTTCCCTTTCAGTACCAGGAAGTGAAGATGCAGCCCCATTTCTTTCTCTCTCTCATTTTCTTGGGGTAGAAGAGGCTTCAGATGCCTGTTTTGACTTGGGTCTTGTGGAATGCCATGGTTCTTAGTTTTAAAATTTTGTTTAATTTTTCTGATGATTTGAGAAGGTTTGTATCTAATTAGACCTTCCTGTTCAATTTATCACACCTTGTTTTCCTTCACATAGTCCTTAAATATTTTAGGGTTAAACTTTAGCTTTTATCCTACTGTTTTACTTTATTTAGCTTGCTCTAGATTAAAATGAAGATAGAAAGCAGTATTTGAGGCTGTTTAAAAAGTCTTGTATTTTCATTAGTAACAAGAAAGCTGGAGACTAGTAGTTTGCCACACACTAATAGATCACACACTAAGTCCTATGCTATTTAAATATGTCTCATTCCTCTCAGGTCCACTGTGAGATAGGTCAACAGGTAATGATTTGAGGATTACTGTAAGGAGAAGCGCAGGTGCTGTGGAAGCACTCTGGAGGCGGTATCTAACTTGAATTTAAGAGGAAGAGTCTTGAAAGAGGCAGGGCATCTCATCTAGATAATGGATGGGAGTTAGAAGAGGGGAGGGGACAGAGAGTATTCCAGGTAGGTGAGAGAGCATGAAAAGAATTAAAACGTGTGTGGGTGGACCATAGGGAGATGGCAGAGTTGACCGTAATCACTGAGGTAACTGGAATGTACTCCAGCAGGAGTATGCAGGGTAAAAAGAAAAGTCTTTGGCCTTGGAGAGACTATATATAGATCCTTCAACTTAGAGCTTGTTTTTCTTTGGAAGCATTGTGGAAGGATGTTTATTTTGTGCCCTTTTTAAGTTGAATGGTCCTTTGTAGGCCCACCTGGGAACATCTGTCACATTTTTAGGGAGTAAAATATACTTTGAGATGCCACCAGCAATGTCAAGGGTGAATCTCATCCCTGTCTGTTGCATATGTAATCCCTTCCCAGCTGGGAAGGATTGGAGCGGAGTCTCAGGGATTTGAGAGGCAGAAGGGTATGGGCATGGGGTTGTAGCCATATGCATCCGCCACAGCAATGAGACCTGGTGTCACCTGTGACAAAGATATGAGTTGTGAGGGGTAGGGGTGGGTTGTAATTTTGTTATGGGAGAATGCTTACTCTTTCTGAGGCAGGAACCAGTTTTTTGGAAGGAAAAGGAAATGTTACCACCAAAAATGGGTAAAATCCTCCAGGAAATTCTAGTTCTTAATAATATTTTAAAAATCAGTTCCTAATAATTGAGAACTGTCAGATTCAGCAGGATACAAAGTATTGCTGAATTAGATGTTGTTCTGAATCATTTTATCTCAGATTATAAACCTTCTTGGAGAAAGATTACACGTAGTCCTGTGCACTCCAATAGATGCTCAGTAAAGAATGTTTCTAAGTAAAGAGAAGTCTTTTCACGCAGGAGAAAGGTGGAATGGCTTCTTGAGGTTTCTGTTGAAGATGGGTTTTGAAAGCTCTTTCACTCGCAGCCACAAATGTGTTGCTGGAGGCCATCCCTTCTAATAACCTTTGCAGGCTCTCAGCTCTGCTGATATTTATTTACTTGGTAGGAGAAGCGTTATTTTGAAACCGCCAACAAGCTGTGTCTGTTTCTTAGAAAGACCTCTTGTCACTGCTTAGCAGGGATGTCGATATCAAAATTGAGTAAACCTATGTGATCTCTCTGCTGAGTGGAATAAAATCTGTCATTTAGGTGATAGCTGAAAGTCACTAATTTTAAATATTCATTGGGCAGCTTTACTTTGGCCCAGCAAAACTACAAATAAAATCATAACAGCTTTAATTTCAAAGAGAAATAAAATCCTGTTTTGCAGATCAGCAAACTTTCTACTTTCATCAAGTCATTATTAAGGTTGTAAGTTTGTGTTTGTGCATTCATTCCTCTTTTATTGTAAATAATTTGAACCCTAAATTTACTATTTGGTCTGTTTTTTGTTTATTTTTTTAAGGATGCTTTGATTAAAAGGTGGTTTGTTTAGTGTAACCTGAAAGGTTGAGTAAATAACTGCTTCTAAACTGCCCCCTCCTGATTAATGAAGCATAAAGTTCTATTTCCTGAAGTAACAAAAAAGACAAATTGATCTTTAAGGTAGTTTGACAAAGACAGAATTAAGAGATTCATGGTGTAGGTTGTACCTTAAAGTGAATTTTGCTATGTGACTATAATTACCTCAAAAGTCAAGTTTAGGGATTTGCTTTTATATAATTTTCAAGGTAAAACCTTCTATCCAAACTGAGGAAATACCCAGGCATTCTAGGTTACTGGGAATTGGGCTTTCGTGAGGTCACTGGGCTTCAGAATCCAGATGCTTTTTGGAACAGAGGCTCTATTAGAACAATAATCTTTACTGGGATTATCTATAGAAATTTTCTTGGAATACTTAAGTGTCTAAATGAGAGTTTATTGATTAGCCTTAATTATGAGGTTGTTAGTTTGATATGTGTTAATGCAATTTTAGCTACATGTGTTTTAGATCCTAGTATTTTGATGTTAAGAGATTGAAAGTTACCAGTTAGGCCTGTCGGGTTCTTTTCTAACTGATATCCCTGTATGAGTCACAGTTCTGCAGGTAGAAATTGTCATACCTGGATTAGGTATGAGACTGATTTTTCTTGACTTTTTTTTTTTTTTTAACCCTTAAAGTTAGTGGACTATTTAACTTTATTGGCAGTATAGGAGTGCTGGGGAGAAAGGATAAAAGGATGTGACCCTCACTGGATTTGACAAATGACCATATCCATTTATCACTTATATATCAACTCTTAATATTCATAAGTCCCCTCTTCTCTCCTTTCTGTCCTCTGCTAAATAACCTGTATCCCTCAGTGTTCTTTTTCTTTTTTCCTCTACCAGTTCACAGAGATAAGGGCAGAGGGACAAGTGTCATTATCTCCCTTTAATAGGTAGGAGATAAGAGGTAAAATGTGTAACAAATGTACATAAAAGGCACTCAGAAAAATATAACTGTATCTCCACATTCTCAACCATTCATTTACTGTGCTGGCTTATGTAGTGATAGCATATCCATACCAGAAGTCTTCAGCCACCCAAAGATAGAACACTGGATTAAGTTCAACTGTCCATTTCTGTATCTTCAATGATTAATAAATATTTTACAGACAGTGCCACATTTGTTGACTGGGTGATTTGTAAGGAAAAACTTTTAATTTGCGCCATAGTTGAACCTAACTGACGTTTCATTATGTGTGGCATATGGCTAGCTCTACCTGGGACAACTACCTCTGTTTCTTTTCTTTCAGCTACCATCTGTTTTGATTATTTACAATATTCCCTGGGGGTAAATCTCAACTCAATCCCCTGACCACTGAAGAAATGCAGATTTACATACCTCTCTTGTGGCTAATGTTTTGTTTTCAGTGTGATAAAATTGCATTCAGCTTAGTCTAGAATTAAAAGATATGTGACTGAAGTAATCTTACAAAGTACTCTTACTTGATCTTCATAATAAACATTATTAACTGTGACCCATCATGGTACATCTTAATTTTTAAGATTCATTGTTTCACATTGTTTTAGTGCTACGTACCGTCTATAATATTTTGACATTCTTCAAATCTCAGAGTTCATCAAATCAGGTGTAATCTGTTCTTGCTTGTGGTTCAAGGAAAGCTGCTTCATTAATGAAACTGCTGTGTGCTGACTCTTGAGTTAAAATATAACTTTAAATTTTTTAATGAAATGTTAAGCAAAAACCTTGTATATTGGCTTTATTTTGTTTGGCAAAAGTAACATTGTCCCCTTTCCTTGATGTTAATTTTCCAAGTTTGGGATTTAAAACATTGACTTTTTTTCATTGCTTTGAACATAAATAGCTGTCAGCTATTATTGAATCTCATTGTCAATTACTGAAATACACATTTATTTCCATTTTCCAGGCTGGTCGTAAAGAAAGAAGTGATGCGCTCAATTCTGCAATAGATAAAATGACCAAGAAGACTAGGGACTTGCGTAGACAGGTAAGCTGGAAAGTGCTGGTTGCTTTCCCAATTTATCAATTTTGTTAAAATATGGGGCCCATAAGTTATATGGGGATAAATGATGAATTTTCACAGGAAAGTGACTTTTGCTAATAAGCTTCTAAATGGGTACTAAAAATCTCATGGGGACACGAGATAATACAGTCCCACTGGGGTGGACTGAATAAATTAGCTCTAATGTGAAAAGGATATACAGGTAAGAAAATCAATTTGAAATGACTTGCGGATATGTAACAGTAACCTGAAGGAAGTATCGAAATTAGCATGCATGCAGTAGAGACAGAAATTGCAGTTATTTATTTGACTTGATGTATTCTGATTATACACTCAAAAGTTCCTTTAGGTCTTTGGTGGGAATGTACTTCCAGTACATTGTAGGTATAAAGGCATTTGGGATGTCAGTTTTCCAAGCCAATAAATACAGAAGAACAACTTCTTTCAATGTTAAATAAATCCATTTATATTTTGGAGTGAGTTTTAATGAGCTTTAATCTTTTAAAAAGATAGGGCTATATTTATAAAACAATATATTAAGACTTAAAGTAAAGCTATAACAATATTACAAAATAATTTCCAGACTTGGTGGAGAGACATCTTATTGTTTGTGTGTGATATAAAGCAAAATTGGACTATATTGATTTTTCTTTTTGATGAAATAGTATCAGAAATGGTTATGAGAATAGCCTTTTGGTTCTAAAGTTCACAGTATGGGAACACTGTTCAGATAAATCAGAAAGTGCGTTTCCCCCCCCCCCCCCCCGTTCTCATTTTTTTTTTTTTTAGCCAGTTAATACTAATTACATGTTTTCCAAGGCCCTGAGCTACTTTCTGTTCAGTTTTGTGTTATTCCTCTATTCTATAAGCCTTAGTGTTATAATTCCCGGGAAAATAAAAGGGATATTATCTTGAAAACTAAGATTCTTTTGTTGAAATGCTGTGACCACAGTGTAAAACATTATCTCCATCATATTTCCTATGTTACAGATTATGTAACTGTATGACTTACTTGAGAGAGCCTCATATAATAAGTGCAGCTAGGTTATCATGAGCTTCCACTTGGTTTAAAAGTACAAGAAGAAAAAAGCAATTGGAGTGTCTTGGTAGAAATAAAATCGAATTTTTATAATTTAATTATTAGCTCCGCAAAGCTGTCATGGACCACGTTTCAGATTCATTCCTGGAAACCAATGTTCCACTTTTAGTATTGATTGAAGCTGCAAAGAATGGAAATGAGAAAGAAGTTAAGGAGTATGCCCAGGTTTTCCGTGAACATGCCAACAAATTGATTGAGGTAAGTGTATTTGCATTTAATTTTCTGAAGGTAACTTGATGAAAGATTGTGATTTTTAATCACTTTATTTAATTGTTAGAAATCTTGGAGCCTCACCTAATACACATGGTTAAGGTGAAAGCTGTTAGTGCTTACATCCATCCAGTGATCCAGCTGATCATTTTGGTCAGTTTACATTAATCACGACATGATTAAATATAGGTAGTCGGTATCCTAGAAACTTAACCTCTTCATTTAGGAGTGACACTAGAGTGTTACTTAACTAACGTCTCTGAATTCTAGTTCTTGTTTGTAAAATGAGAATAGTTGATACATACTTTGGGATTATTTTGAAATCTAAAAGAGATGATATATCAGATACTTAATCCTTTGCCTCAGACACAAACTCAGCCCAATAATCTTGTTTTAAAAACTGAGCCCTGACATGCTGCTAATTAGACATGTTAAACTAGTGGAAGTCTGAATGTAAGGTGACAAGAAGAAAGAGCAGTGAATTGCTGTTTAATGTCTAGGTAAGTTACGTTTGCGTCTACCTTTTTCATAACTGAAATAATGTTGTTATTTAATTTATTCCTTACCACTTCCAAAAATTTGACACATAGTAAGCACATATCCATGTTATTAAATTTTGTAGTCTTAATGCAAAAATAGCTAACATTTGGAAAAGATACTCCACGAATCATTCAGTAAATTGGTCATTGTATAAGAATAGAAAATGGGCCTTTTATATGAAATGTATGTCTTGTACATTTGACTTTATAGTAATATTAGACCAGGTTAAATTATAAAAATAGTCTTTTTTTTTTAAAGATTTATTTATTTATGCATACAAGCTTGGGTGCAGGTGCAGGCCAGAGGTGTGGGGCGGCGAGAGGGTTCACCAGAGACAGTGGGGAGCAGACCAGGCAGATCGAGGGAAATACACTGCTGAGCGGAGCAGTGGGCGCGGCAGGAGAGGTCTGCTGCGCCATGTGGGAATCTCTCCAGTTGGGGGTCAAATTCGCATCTGCCGACAGCTTCACAGCGCAGCGCTTAACCGCTGCACCACCAGGGAGGCCCAATGTTATAAAACTATTCTAAGGAAGACTTCAGTAATCACATTAAATGGATTGCTAACTTTATATTTAGTTTTCTTTGAACATGTTATTCTTTTTTTATTTATTCATTTTTTTTTAAGATTTTATTTGTACAAGCTGGGGTACAGGCCAGAGGCGTGGGGCGGCAAGAGGGTTTACCAGAGACAGAGTGGGGAGCAGAACAGGCAGATCAGAAATACACTGCTGAGGGGAGCAGCGGGCGAGGCAGGAGAGGTCCGCCGCACCATGTGGGATTCTCCCCCGCCGGGCGTCAAACCCGCATCGCGCACTGCCGACAGCTCCACAGCGCAGCGCTCAACCGCTGCGCCACCAGGGAGGCCCTGAACATGTTATTCTGACGAATCAATTATGTACAGAATGCACAGGTCAGTGTGTTATTCACGTTAATGATTCTGGTGTTTGAAATTAAAATCAGACACCTTTCACTTTTTGTCTCCATGAAGCATGATCTTTTTTTTTTTTTAAAGATTTATTTATTTTTTTATGTATACATACAAGCTGGGGTACAGGCCAGAGGTGTGGGGCGGCAAGAGGGTTCACCAGAGACAGAGCGGGTAGCAGAACAGGCAGATCAGAAATACACTGCTGAGGGGAGCAGTGGGCAAGGCAGGAGAGGTCTGCCGCGCCATGTGGGATTCTCCCCGGCTGGGCTTCGAACTCGCGTCGCCACTGCCGACAGCTCCACAGCGCAGCGCTTAACTGCTGTGCCACCGGGGAGGCCCCATGAAGCATGGTCTTGTTCAGATTAGTCGTAAGATAGTATAAAATGTAATCCAGGTGTAAAAAAGATTATCTTCAAGAAGCCAATCTCCTGTAAGTAGCCTCCGTACTAGAAAGTATGCTGATAAAGCAGGATGCAAGGCCATACCAGCACAAGGCCTTGGGTAACAGGTACCAGTAATGCTGTGGGAAGGGGACTGTGTGGTGTGTGATCCTCACAGGGTAGCTCCAGTCTTTACTGCATCCGAAGGGCCCTCAACTAGGTCCTGCAGTGTCCTCCTCAGTTTCTCCGGCCGACAGAGCTGAACAAACTTGCTAAGTATACTAGGTATACTAGCTGACATTTGTATACTAGGTATATGCAAATGCAATGTACTTTCCATTGCAGCATTTCTAGGCAAAGAAACTGAAGTGTGGAGAGTTTGATTAACTTGCCTGAAGTCACACTGCTTGATCTCTTCAACAATGAGGTCTGATGTTCCTGGAAATTTACTGGCTTTGTGGAGAGTCTATCACCCAGTGAGAAGGTTAGGTGGAGGTGGTAGCCTTGGAGCTCTTGTTCAAGGAGCTTTTTCTATGCTTATACTTTTTATTTCATTTTAAACATCACTAACCAAGGACTCCTTAGAATTTAGAGTTCGGTGTTCCCTCTTGCAGCTCCATTCTGACCCCTTTCTCACCCTCTGCCCTCTCCTTGCCATCCACACCCATCCCCATTGTATTGTACATGTATTAAATGACACATGGATTTTCATTGTTTAAGGCATAACCAAAGGTTTTGTAGTGCCATTCTGCAAACAGTTAAATTACATTTATGGTAATAGCGATAGTAGGTTATATAATTGCATATATGCATGAAAAGGAAATGAGTTTTTCAAGTGTTGTTGAAGCCTAAAATTCCTGACTCGAGCTGGCAGAACTTTATTCTTCAATGACAAGGTTTCTCCTCCCCACTTTTTTATTATAATGAAATACTCAACAAGTGAGAGACTTGTTTTAAGCAAAGGTAAAATACTTCATTTTGAATGTTTAGTTAATCTCTTGAATTCTTCCTTTGCAGTAGTTCCCTCTTAAATGGAGTAAATGTCTGCAGACAAACTTTGGTCTTAGGAACCAAAACCTTTATCTCCTGGGGGTTTAGGGAAAGTAAGAGCGCTCTATATTAGAGTTGTGTAGGGCTGGTGGTGATGGGCCTCTGGTAGGAAGGGAGCTCAGATTCTTTAAGAATTTTGCCACATGTTTGGGAAGAGTGCTTCTCCTAAAATACTGCAGTGTGATTCTGCCACTAATTACCTAGAGTTTGCATAGACCCTGCAGATGAAGGACATGCTTGATCCCCAACAAGATTATTCTCATCCAGATGCCAGCTGCAAGTTAGGGAATTTCCCAGTCCACTGGTACTTCTGACCAACTGGCTTTTTTTAATTCAGTGTCTCTCACTACCCCCCTCACAAAACTGTCTTCATTGTATATGTTAGTTGAAGGTTTGGCATTCCCTAGGGCATCTGCATTTCTGATCAACTTGCTACAAATTGGGGAGGTTCCTATCACCTACTTCAGCTTCAACAACTTTCTAGAACAATTTGTAGAATTCAGGAGAGCATTATACTTAGGGTTATATTTTATGGCAGTGGGTACTAGTAAGGATCCACCAGATGAAGAGACATTTAGGTAAGATCACAAATACTGTTTTGTACCTCGCCCCATGGAATCAAGGTATATCATCCTTTCTGCACGCTGGTGCTTCCTCACCCAGGAACGTTGACTGACTTCCAGTGTGCAGAGTTTTTACTCAGGTTTCGTCATATAGGTATGACCAATAGAATCATGATATAATTGAACTCAGTCTCCAGTCCTGTTTCTTCCCCAGACCTTGACTCTCTTGAAAGTCCCAATCCACTAATCACATGATTGGCATGGTGGTCTGCCCACATCATCAGACTTAACTCACTGGCATAGCATATCTAAGGTCCCACCAGGAATAACCTCATTAGCATCAAATGTTAGAGCCAACATTGTGATGGGAGAGTATCACTATTGAAATCTCAAGGACTTATAAATTCCCTCCTGCAATTCAGGACAAAGACCAGACATTCTTTATTATACAATATTTCCACATCTTGAAGTTGGTGGAATATGTGGTTTTCAGCTAGCTTGCTACATAGTGATAAACATCACATGGCGGAGGTAAGACAGGGCAGGTTGGTTTCCTTCAGTTTTATATAAGGTTTCTGACCATTTAGCCAGTGATTTACCTCATCTCTTATCTGGTACTCCTTGAATTTGTCTTTTTCCTGGTGAGTCTCTCCTTTTAGAGCCAGATTTTCTGTTCTCTCTGGGGAGTTGAGTCCATCTCTTCACCAGAGTGAGTGGTTCTTTCCCATAGAATCATACATTCTCACTGGTGTATATATCCCCTCTTGAATTCTTTTTGTAGAGAGAAACTCCTTCTCTCCAAAGCAGCACATTTTTCTTACATATAGTGTAGTTATTATGAAAGGGGAACTACAATTCCCTTTTCTGGAACTGCCCTTGCCCCCCTTCTTTGTGCTACACATATATGAACTGTAAGTGTAAAGTATACTCCTGATTTTGAAGATGTGGTAAGAAAAAAGAAATTAAAATATTTTATTAATTTTTTATTCTGATTACATATTGGAATGTAATCTCTTGGGATCATGTAAAATATATTTTATTGTTAATTTTACCTTTTTAAATGTAATTACTGGAAATTTACATGACTCACATTATAATTCTGTTGGTCAGCACTGGTCTGATGATTTCTTCAGGCCTTTCATAGGCTATCTTCATCCGGTCTCTTCTCTGCTCACCACTTCAGTGCCAGCCCTTATTGAATAGTTGATCCACAGTCGGGTGGACAGAGATCGAGCAGCTGAGACTTCCATTATTCCAGAAGGAGATTCTGACTAGTGTATTCCAGAATAGCCTTAGCCTTTTGGGCAGTGCCCTCAGCACTGTGATTCCTGCCCACAGTCAGCCAGCCCCAGGGGTTTCCCTCAGGACTGCAGCTGCTCAGTCCCATCTCTGTTCTTGTCTGTGTGGTGCATGCAATTGATCCTTGGCGCACTCAGCTGTTTTGGCACTCATTCTGTATAAACTTCTTAGACTCAGTCTAATACTCTGTGCTATCAGCATTATTGCTTTCATTGCTCTTAATATTATTTACTGCCTGTTGAAATTTGTGTCCTTTTTTTTTTCCCAATAAGTATATCTTTTCTCCTTCTACCCAATTTGATTTTTAAAAAAGTCTCAGACAAGACATAGGATAGACCCTTTCAATTTATTGCTAGAAATTCTTTTGATTGAATAATTCTGTGCTTATAGTTGGTCTTTCAGCCAGTTAAAATATTTTTAATCATGGCTTTCTGAGTTACTTAGATAAGAACATGTCTATTCTCCTCATGTCCTTTTCATTATCTTCCTTGATCACCCTATTAAAACTGCGGTTCACTATAGGAAGCATGGGTTATATTTGAGCAGCTTTTTTTGTGGATTCCAGCAGCCTATCAGCATCCGGAGTAGGTTCTGTTAATGTGCTGTCCAGGGATTTATTTTTATGCAGCAAGGTATCTGGGGAGAAAATGTAAGTAAACTAGAACTGTATGTTCTTTTTAATAAACTTGGAAAATGAAGAAAAGCACAAAGAAAAAGAAGAATGATCTGCATTAGATTCATATGTAGTTTGACTTTTTTTTTTAAATACACAAAATTGAGCCTCCCTGGTGGCATAAGGGGT
Source organism: Scalopus aquaticus (assembly GCA_004024925.1). Lineage (NCBI taxonomy): Eukaryota > Metazoa > Chordata > Mammalia > Eulipotyphla > Talpidae > Scalopus > Scalopus aquaticus. Next base: position 51,405 of record PVIJ01001734.1, read on the forward strand.
TAAGTCTCAGCGCTGTGAAGCTGTTGGCAGCCACTGCAGCACGAGTTCAATCCCCAGCTAGGGAGCTGACCCACATGGCACAGCAGACCTCGCCTGTCTCTCCCTCTGCTCACCTCAGCAGTGCATTTTAGTTGGTTTGCCTGTTCTGCTCCCCACTGTGTCTCTGGTAAATTCTCTCACCCACCTGCACCTCTGGCCTACACCCCAGCTCTTGTATATATAAATAAGCAAATCTTTAAAAAAATACACAAAATTAAAACACTGATTTGTTTTTTGAGGCAAATAGCAAAATGTTTTAGGATGTAACATGTTTTACCATTGCTTATCTTATCATGGCCAGTCCTACAGAGTATTCCTATAAAGCATTTATGTTGATTGTTTATTATTCCATTTATTTAACCAGCTCTCTGTCATTAGGCATATAGATTTTCTTTAGTCTTTTCCTATTGCATGCATTAATCTGATAAAACATCTTTGTCTTTCTGGGGGAGGATGGGAGGTAGGCTCTTATCCCCATCCAGTTGCTCAAGTCAAAGATCTAGTAAGAGTCATCCTTGATATTTTTCTTTTCCCCTGATATCCAAATTAAGTCCATCAGTCCCCATATATTGTTCTTTATTTTCATGGTCATCTCCCTAAGCCGTCATCTCTCGTTGGACTTCTCCTGTAGCCTTCTCACTGATTCTTTTGCTTATACTTGTGTCCCTTTCTAGTCTCATTTTTACAAGGCTGCCAACATGATCCCTTTAAATCAGATGATGTCATCCCTTTCCTTCAGGACCAAGTGGCCACCTCATGGCTTCTAAGCATACTTCACGTAAAATTTGAAATTTAGATTTTTAACCAGGATTCAGAAGATAGCTTCTCTATCTTTCCATTGTCTCTAGTCTTGTGTCTCCCTTACCTTCTAGCTCCCCGTGCTTGTCTACTTCTTTCTCTTTGATCATACCCAGACAGGTCATCACTTTGTCTTCTGAACTACTGGGACCTTCTTCCTGAATGTTCTTCATACGTTGTCTCTGCCCAAATATTACCTCTGTTGAAAAGCTTTCCTGGATCTCTCATTCCTTCAGTTGTACCCTCTACCATTTTTTCTCATCTTGTCACCTATTTCATATCTTCCATAACAGTTCTCACTATCTGAAATTACTGGGTTTGTTTCGCTTTCTTATTTGTCTTTTCCCCATCCCATGCTCCAATGGAGTGTAAGTTCTATGAGTACTTGGGCCAGGAACAGTGCCTGGAACATAATAGGTTCTCAATAATATTACATGAATGAATTACTGGTTTGCAAAGGTAATAAATATTAAAGTTCCCCAGTGCTTAACCTTGAGATTCCTGGGGCACCATCTCCAAAGATTAAAATTGACTCATCTGAGGATTTTATTAATAGTTCAAGAACGAATAGTTCTCTCCATCGTGACTGAACATCGTTGTCAGTGAGCTTTGTTCTGTGTATACACAAGTACATGATACGGCATCATTCTGCGTGTGTACCTGAAGAGATGAGCTGTAAAATCCTTTTGGATATAGAGATGATGGGAAAATTGGGGACATCTTTTTAAAGACTAGGTGACATATAGCAAATGTTTATAATTAAGGAAGAAAAATTGCAATAGATTCTTATTACAAGTATTTATAGATCCTGATATGTCCCAGTCACTCTCGTGGGTGCTAGTGATAATAGTAATAAATAAAACAAAAATCCATACCTGCATTACGATTATATTCACTAGAGAAAAAGTCAAAATAAATTTATATAGTATATTTATTTTGCGTAATGTAATGTTCAATATAATATTTGTGATGTAAATTGTGCTGAAATAATATCTGTAAAAAGTTATCCATTTTCATCAGCATTTTAAGTGGAAGCGGAGCAAAAGCTGTTATTTAAGCTGCTCTTTAAAATGTGACCAAAGTAAAAATTGAGCAGATGTGTTGGTCCTTGGTAACCTGGTTTTGAGGCAACTTTTTACTGCTTTAATAGAAATAACTCCCCTTCTTCTACTCCTGGGCCAAGTGAAATAACATACAAAGGTTGTGTTTCAATTTGGGGTATCATGTAATAATTGCTTCAGATGCCGTGATAGCTTCTGAGTAGTCCTAGGGACAGCACCCACTTTGAAATGGAAATCTCTTATGGCGCCTCCTTTGGATATCCCATTAAGGAAATACAAGATTAGTTTCAAGCATAAAAACCACATACTGATTGGAGGTTTAAGGAGTAGAAGTGAATTTCTTCATTCCCTCTGTAGGCACATAGTACCAGACGGCATGTTGATACAGGCTGCCTATTTGATCTTTATTACATGACTTTGGTGATTTTTTTTCTTGAAAAAGCAAGTAACAGGGTTTGCCATAAGGTTGCTCTCATTTTCTCAGGTCTGACAGGGACCTCTGATTACCTCATATCTCAAGTTATCAGTGGAATCTGGAACTTCCCCTTGAAGCTCCTTATGTGAAAGGGTGTGTAGAGATTGTGTGTTCCCAAGGCCAAGTGAGTAGGGGAGCAGGACCCAAGGGTCAATATCGGTGAGCTGGCGACACTTGTCTTCCATCTCCTACTGGAGTATAGCGCTGCATGCTTTTTTCATCTGCTTATAGAAAAGCAGGGCTGAGCTTTAAGGTAACGATAACATCTTTTGTTGTTGATTTTTTCTCCGATGTCAAGTTAATGATTTCTAGATGTTGTTCTTCAATTTAAAGTTTATTGATGTGAACGTTTTATTTTCTGTCAGAAATATTTACCTTTTTGTCAATAATGCAACAACACCCAGATGTCCTTTATGACTGCTTCATTCTTTACCCACCTCCTTTGATTGTGAGCAGCCTAGTAGCTAAAGAGTAGTTTTTCCTTTTTAATTTTGCTCTCTTCTGGGTTACTTTTCAATTTCAGAAGTTGAGAGTGAAATAGGGAAAATGTCACTCATGAAATCTTGCCTATAAAAACCATATATCATTTACTATCCCTTCCCCTTAGTCACAGACATTTGTATTAAAATGGCCTCTTATTGTAATGAACTTACTACAGTAAGCTACAGCTTGCTCATTGCCTTGTGAAATGAGAACAGAAAATAAATGTAAGTGGTATGCTGTTGAGCTGGATTATCAACCGACCCCCAAGTTTTTCCCATTATCCAGGAGTTCCTAGGGCATGGCTTTATTGGCTTGAAATGTGTATTTTAACTGCAAATTGAATGATGTGCATTATAACTTTTATTCTGTGGTATGCCGATATGTGCAGTTAAGTGGCCTTGAAGAAGGCATTTGAATTAAACACTGACCTTATAAGATCTACATGTGACATCTTGGGTATTTTCTCAGTGCCTTTGTTTAATACCATAGGCTGAATTTTTTGGCAAGTAACAAATTCAGTGAAGCTTCAATTTCCTAGGACTGTAGGATGTTTGCATGAAAGCAGTGAAGTATTCTTTGGGGGAATGCTGACCTTGGATTCCAGAAGAATCATCTAAGCATATTGAGCTTGTCTTCACACATTTTTCAAGGTTTTGTAAATTCAGATGTATGGGACTGTGTGAGACAAGTGTCTTGTGAATATTATTGCAGACACCTTACCCACAAACAAGTTGCTTTTGCTGAATTTAACCATATTTTAGGGTGGTCAAGTAAAAACAGTTGATCACCCTTGTCCTCAAAAAGCATCAAGATTCTTTTCTCTTGGAACTCAAGTTGGAATGATTAAGGAGCCTTTTTGCCAGCATTGGCCCTGCTCCAGAAAGAGGGTGGGGCCGCCTGTTTCCTCATGAGGACAGCTGATAAACCGATAGGCGGCTTTACCAAGACATTAGTCAGGCATTTAGATAGAAATAGGGAACTTGTTAAGTGGTCCATATGATATAGTACAAATTAATTTGATTACAATAACATCTAGGTGGTAATATATGAAAGTTTTTCTAAAAGTATTAAAGAGCCAAGCTCTCTATTTTAGTAAATATACTACTTATAACTATTAGTAGGGACACTTACATTTTTTATCCAATCGCTTCCAAAAATTAGATTTGACATGTCTTGATTTGAACAAAAACATATGATGAAATAAGCTAGATAGAGAAAATCAAGACCTAGAAAAAGAAAAATAGGCGATTATTTAGTACAATTGCTGTCCTTGAGTTTGGGTTTGGTGCTGCACTTCCTAGTAGCAAGGAGGAAAGGATGAAACATGGTCTTGTATTTCTTGTCTTTAGAATTGAGTAAGTATGCCCGTTTTTTCATGGGGATAAGTCTATCCTAAAAATAAAATAGGAAAGAAATCCTTGCATAGGTCTCTATATATGAGACAGCGAATGATTAAATAGATAGGTTCCACAATACTTTAATAATAAACATGGTGACAGATTCACATGATTTTTTTTCTTGTCAGTCACCTCTAAAAAAGCAAGGTCATAATATTCAGTCATCACTGAATAGTGATGTCCTGATAGTGAAGTCATGATGAGGACTTCAGCTTCCCAGTGAGAATATTAGAACAACAGAGGACCATGAATCAAGTGTTTCCTCCTGATCATCCCAGCATAGCTTTCTACTGGCTTTTTAAAACTAATGTTCAAGCTGTTTCTGTTTTGGATATAAAGACCATATGTGTAGCTGGTAGTCATTTAGTTTATAGGTTTTTCTCCCTGTTAGAGTATTTAGTACACATTATCTTGACTTGTGGTTTCATTTTTACCATTGCATTTTGTTCTCTCTCCTTAATCTTTTCTGTTCCCATCCTTCCTCTATTTACAGTTCTCCTCTTTTGGATAGATTGAGTCTTCCCATCTCCTTCTACCCCTCCCCCCTTTTGTTTGGAAATTACATGCTCTTATTAGTAGCAAATCTTGATATTTTAGCATGCATGTTTAATTCAGAGGTTGAGGTTTCTCAGTATCTTTTCTTCCTTCAGAAACAATGTAAGAATCTTAGAATGTTTTAATTTCAGTCATTCTCCAAGTTAAATATTGCCCTGATCCAGTGTTTTTGTTCCTAATTTTTAGTTTCATGAATTAGACACTGTTGGTATTGCTTTATTCAATTTTTAAAAAAATTTTGCTTAAATCTTACCTAATTCCATATTTTTGTTGCTTTCCAATTTTTCCCTGTATATTAAATCTTCCTCTGGACTTTCTTCCTGAAGCTTATTCATTAAAAACTTCTTTAGTGGAAGGAGGGAAGTATGTGTGGAGTAAATGCTCTTGGGTTGTTTTGTTTGTCTTAGTGAATTCTTTCATTAGTGTATAGTCCCAGGATGACAACTGTGCCCGCTTCGCCTCACCCCCCTTCAGTTAGTTGAAGAACATCCTTATATTTGGCTTCTGCTGCTGTTGTGAAGTCAGCCATGAGTCTTACATCCTTTCTTTGTAGATAAGTTGTATTTACTTTCTGGTTGTTTCTAAAATCTTGTCTGTTTTTCTTTAGCTTCACTACAGGGTACCATGGTATGGGTTTCTTTTTATTTACTCTGCTTAGAATCTGTGACCCCAAATCTGAAAATTATATTTCATCCACTCTGAAAATTTTTCAGCTATGTTCTCTCCCATTGTTGCTTCTCCCTTAGTTTCTCTGACTTTCCTTCTGAAATTATTTTGTTGAGTAATAGCCTCCTCGGTCTGTCTTGCATTTCTCTTAATATCCTTTACGGTTTCCATATCATGAAAATTTCTCAATTTTCCTGAATAATTTATTTGGCTTAACTTTGCAGATCTCTTTTTCATCAGTGTTTAGACAATATTATTTTAAAATTCTAGAAGTGGTAGAAGTTTACTTTTTTCTTGAAGTTCTATTTGAATACTTCTCAGAGCTGCTTAGTCATTTTGTTATAGTCCCTGTAATCTGGTCCTTGTTTGTGTTACTGGGTTACCCTAGTCCTTGTTACCCTCCTGCTGTTGAAAATCTAACAGTGCACTCTCTCTCCTACTGAGGGTAGGAGAGTAAACACCAGACCAGGTGCTTAAAGTTCCTGAAACCCAAGTTGTAAAACCCCCAAGGCCAGCCAATATCCTGCTTTCTCACTGTTTGGTACTGGTGATCAGCCCCCTAAACCCAGAACTCCTGCTGATCTCTACCCCAGGAGTGCGGCTCAGGGCAGTTGCCACCCTGCCTGCATTGTGCGACTCCCCCCCCACCCCCCCTTCTCCAGGCATTCCTTGCTTGATATCAGTTACTAGCTTTTTCAAAATTTGTGCCCTATTGATTGGTAGAAGGTAAACAAACACCCTTCAGGATTAGTAACATTTATAGAATATGTATTTTCATCATCTACATTTTGTATACTTGCTTTTATTTCTGTTAACATAATAAATATTTTTTAATGCTCAATTTTTGTTCGTTGTATATTTGCAGTTGTTGTGAATCTGATTATGCAGTTAGTTCTTTTGCATACTCTTGCCCAAGATGGCTTATTTCCATGCAGGGACTCTTGTGTTTTTTATTGTGAATTCACATTTTTGTCATATTGCATATGGGAATTCTTTGAAGCCTGAATTTACATTATTTTCCATCACAGAAAATTTCTGTTTATATTTTTGCCAGTTGCTCAGAAATAGTACTAATACTGGCCTCCTAAACCTGAGAAGTTTTTGGACCATATAAATAACATAAGTTCTGTTCTAAGCCCCTGTGGTAAAATTTGGGGAAGGGAAGCCTTTTCTTACCCTCTTTTGAGTAAACACTTAGCTTTTTCCCTTTCAATGTGATTTTTTTCCTGATTTACTTTTTCCCTAAGGATGTTGCCTTTTGGCTGTCCAGGTCTTTATAGGCATCTACATTTGTGGTATCTGCCTTTGTAAGGCATCCATTTTGTGACACTGACCTATTGAAAACCCAAAGTCTGATCACAGAGTGACACAACCACTATTTCCTCTCTAACCCTCACCAAGAGTAAACACTTTTCAGTGTTTGCTTACCTCTTTGAATGTTGGCTTTCTCATTTCTAGCCTCTGATAATTTCCCTTAATTACTCACCCACCTAGCCCTGTTTTGAAAAATAAACAAACCTAGCATTGTTTATTATTATTTACTTGCCATAAACTTTAACCATTCTAATTATGCAGTTAAATGGTTTTTACTATAGCTACAGAACTGTTGCACCATTGCCACAATCCAATTAGAATTTTTCTACCACACGTTCGTTTTTTATAGGATTCTTTGTTCCTTCTAGCAGGAAAACCAATACAAGATAGATGCTTAGCCTCTATTCCTTCATTATTTCTGCTGTGAGTTTGGAAGTAATTGTTAGAATTTCTTGAGAGGTTGTGAAATGTATATGGCATGTAGTTGAAAAAATTCATTTTATATTTGACAGACTTGGAAGTTTGAGTTGTTATTTTGTTCTTTTGAGAGTTCATACTCAACCATTTTATTATTTTTTTTCCGACAAATAAACTTTTTATTTGTCACCATTGAAAGTCCGGATTTTAAACAGATTCTTGAACTGGTGGTTCATATCCACCAGCTCGTTCAACTTTAGTACCTGTCTCATCCCCAGTAGCTTTTCCAGAACTGCTACCTTCACTGTGAAGCTATATGAGTTTTCCAAGTTCAAACCTGGGCTTCTTCAGCATTTTTACTTTCCTAACAAAGACATCATGGAGTGGGTAAATAGGTCACAAGCCTTTCTGTGTCTTCCCCAGTGATGTCTGGAATCAATTTATTGACCACCTCTTTTAAGCCATTTGTCTGCACCTCTCAGGTCATGATTTCAATCATATTTTTCCAGATTTTGCAGACACGTTGGTACCGGGCAATTGTGTCTTTTAGTAAAACCAACACAGACTAGATGAAGAAAATAACCCTGAGTAATCTTGACATCAACATGAGCTTCAATCATGGTCTGCCATCTTTTGACCATGGAGGATTTAAAAAAAAAAAATTACATCCTTGTTTATTTTTTCACATTTAGGATTTCTCCCCTCAGGTATATTCACCATAGTTTTCCCACCAACAAAGTGCCCAGAGTTCTACACCATGGTCCATTGTGTTCTCCTCGCACCCTGTTTTCTCCTCTTCCCCTCCTCTTCTGGATGCCTCAGATCTGAGTTCAGCCTTCAGGAGTCAGTTTTAAAGTATGTCTGCTCCTTTGCTTGGTTCCTCTATACTCCACATATACGTGAAACCATATTTCTCTTTCTCATTCTAGCTCACTTCGCTTAGAATAATCCCTTTCAGTTCCATCTGTGTTGCCACAAATGGCATGAGATTCTTTCTTTTTCTTTTTTTTTTTTTTTTAATCACTGACTGGTATTCCATTGTGTGCATATACCACACATCTTCTTGATACACTCATCTGTCCTGGGGTATTTAGGTTGTTTCCATGTCTTGGTTATTTTAAATAGTGCTGCTATAAATGTAGGCGTGCAGGTTTCCTTTCACATTAGTAATGTTTTTGTGCTCTTTGGATAGATAACTAGGGTTAGAATTGCCAGGTCATATGGTACATGCATTTTTAGTATTTTGAGGAATTCCACGCTACTTTACATAGGAACCATGGAGCACGTTTTATCTCAGGTAACATCCGTGCCATGAAAGTTAGTCAGGTAGTTTTTGTCCTGAATATCCTCAGAAATTAGTTTGAATTTTCTAAATGCAACTTCATCATTCCACACAGCAGCATGGCTCACTTCAAAAATAAGACCCTGAGGCCATCAGATGCAATTTTGGTTCCTTGAGTTCTCATGACTAGTGTTTGTCCAGTATTTCTTATATTAAGCATTGCTGGTGCTTTCACATTGTACCAATATTTCTTAGCAAATGGATCAAGCACTTTCTTCTTAGTTCCCTTTTTGCCACCTTTTGTAAGGTGCTTGTTTCTGCTGACTGCCGTGGTGCCCCTCAGAGAGCTCCACACACAGCTGTTTTAGAGGAGAAAGGCAGCAGCTTGGCTCAGGCCACACTGCGTGTGATGCAGGCTTTGAGCTTCTACCTTAAGGCTTTCTAATTAGGTCATTGTGACACTACTTTGACTTAAAGGCTACCTTTTCTGTAGTTTTCAGTGTTTGATTCACACAAAGAGTGTGTGCTGTTATGAGAATAGGTCCTTAATTTATTACCAAGAACAAAGAAAAATCACTTCTTGTCTTCCTATGCAAGGGCAGTGTAGTACCTCAGTTAAGCATAAAACCAAGAACAGTTGCGGTGGGAAATAACTTCTTGACTGAAACAAACGTAAACTTTATTTAAAGATAACAACACACATATATATTAGTGGAAAAAAAACTCATAATGGGATATATTCTGTACACAACTTTGTTTCATACATTTTATTTAAATAAAGAAAATCTGGTGTGCAGTGGCTGAAAAATTACCTTTTCTGTCATGTATAGATGTCATATTTGTTGCTCTGACATAGCCTGACTGATAATCTTTTCTTTCACAGCACAGATTGTTACTGGGCTTCTACTGAAACCAGCAAAATCTCAGGACCTTTTTTAATTGTTATTAATTTAAGTCAGGGAGTTGCAGGATTTCTGCAGTGTTCTGCTTTTATAAGCCCAAAATTAACACGGACCAGGCAGATGTAGTGAAACGAGGCCACATGATTTCAAAGCTAGTGTTCACTGTGTCAGTCTTAACTCTTGGATTAGCAGGAATCAGAGATATTTAATACACAGTTACTGTGGTAGCAAAGATAGAATTATTTATTCCCAGAACAAATACAAAGATATTGCACACCACTCTGCAAGGTCCTGCAAAGTCTGTGGAAATTTGTTGCTGAGTATTTTTAATTCAAACTTCAGACTTTTCAATTTCAGTATTAACTGCTACCCCAGATTTTTAGAGCCCCAGAAAGAGGCATATAGGAAACTCCTGCCCTCCATACCCTTCTTTAGCTTTCACTGGCACAGTCAAGGCTGGCACTAGTAAATGAGGTTAGCCTTTCTGAGCGCCATGGTTGAGCTGTTGCATTTGCACATTTGTCATTGTTAGAAGTGAGTAGCCCTGTCCCTGGAGGGTGAATTGAAGCTCATTCATCTGGAGAAGACTGGTAGTGACAAGTGCCCACTTCCTTCTCCCAGGCCAGGCAGGACGACCTCCTGAAACTGGCAGTATACTCTAGTAGAACATTACTGCATTAGCAGTACATCAGAAGCATTTTTAAGTAATGTTTTAACATACAGACCTTTGGTTTTGTTAGGATTTGAATCAGGAAACAGGAAATAAGGTTGACAGAAGTCAGCCATTTCAGTCTTTGCCACACACCACTCTCATGTCTCTTCTCTAGTACATAATACTTAATCTAATCTGGTTCAGCCTTTTAAATATTTTTTTTCTGGTTTTTACATATTTTAAAACTTGGGAGGCTATAAATTTAAAGATAATTTTGTACTAGTAGTGTCTAGAGTGGGAGGTAGAAATACAGTGAAATACACATCTTGAATCTGATATGTGACCCCCGTATGGTAAGAGTGAGGGGTCTGATTAGTATACTCACCTCACCTGGGGTCTTTGTTATGGCTAATAGCAGCTAATTCTGTGATCAGCCTCAACTTTTATACTTGCTTTCCCAACCCCCTTCATAAGGCAACATAATATTAGAAGTTGTAAACTCATAAACACATCTAATTTAAGCTTGCTTCTTAAGTTAACATCATAAAATGCATATTTGGGGGGTAATTTTTTTTTTCTAGTTCTGTGCATTACAAAGTTTGGCTTAGTCCTTAAATGGAAATCTACATCCACCTCTGTAGATTGTCATCACAAAGAGAAGTGCCTGTTTGACATCACAAAATAGAATTGTAGTCTTCAGGAGTGTAAAAATGCTACTTCTTTATGTGACTTTGAAGGCACCTAAACATTAAAGATCTGACTTAATATTTAATTTCCTTACATTTTTATGTTTAAATTGCCTGTTAGTTCTTTTGTTTCACCTTGTGTAGGCATTGCAGGAATCTGATAGCAGTCTTATAGAAAGTTGATAATCCTTAACTGTAATGCTGCCAACAACAGCCTTAATGTTATATAATTTTTTGGTGCATTTGTGTGCTTAAGTTGGGTGGAGGAGTGAAACTAAAGGTTATTGCCATTGCCCTTGTTTACTCTGGCATTTAAATTCCCAGAAAGTGCCTCTGATATTCAGCTGCCTACGCCGCTATCATTCATAACTCAATTTGCAACTCTGAGAAAGATGAGTCTCAGCACCTTGTATTTAGTTGGTCTGTGGTATTGCTAATGCAGTTGGCAAGCGTGTTCATTTAGAAACATGGATAAGAGATCACAGCCCTAGTGGTATCTACAGAGCAACATTCTTAGCACAGCCAGGGCTTGCGCCGAGGAAGTAGGACTTGGAAAGATTGTTTCTGGCCACATGAGCAGCGTCATTGAGACAGTTGGATGGGAAGGTGAAGATTTTAGTTCAGATGAAGCAGCACCATTCAGGAAAGAGTCCTGCTGTCAGTGTTTAGAGAACCAAGTTGAAGGACAGTTTTGCTCTTAACTGTGGGGCATCATCCCTGTTTCTATTTCCGATGAAGATGGCCTTCGGTTCTTTTTGATGTAGTCTTAGTGCTATTTTTTATTTGAAAAATAGCCTTATGTTCAACTAAAGCCAATCTTGGCTTAAAGTAAGCACCACTCACCTTTAAAGTGAGAATAGCAGCTTAGAATTTAGATTTTCTTCCTTCAGGAATAGCTACAAAGTACATTTTTATTCCAGGATTCCAATAATTCTTTCCTGATGTTCTTAGTTTTTCTTATGTTATACCCACACCAGGAGAAATTCCTTTTCAGGCAAGTTAAAGCCCATGTAAAGTTATAGGCCCTGGGATTTTTTCAAGGTTTTGTTACCAATTTAAATGGCCCATGTTATGAGTCTGTATGATTTCCTTAACAGAACTAAAAAAGTTGTCCTTATGAGTAGGCAGCAGTCTGTAAAAGTAATGCACAGTTGGTTCTCTTATCATTTGTCCTGTAAAGGTTGGGGGTAGGGATGGGATGGGGGTGGTACGTAAATATTTATTTCCTTTACAGTCGAAAGAGGAAGATTTTCAAAGATCTTTCTATGGTATTCCTTTTTATAGGTTGCCAACTTGGCTTGTTCCATCTCAAACAATGAAGAAGGTGTAAAGCTTGTTCGAATGTCTGCAAGCCAACTTGAAGCTCTCTGTCCTCAGGTAAAGTACAGCAGCCAGTGTTTAAGGTAACACCAAACTGTATTTTGTTAGAATGGAGAGGAGGTATATTTTGTTAGTTTTGTTTTAAGGATCTTAGAAGTCTTTGGGACAGAACACTCAACTGATGCAGAGTCCATCTAGCTTGGAGAAAGTTGTGTTTAATTTCAAGTGACATTTCCACGTAACTAAGCCCCTGCCCATCATTAAAAATGCAGTGTCCCCACTGATGGCAAAAGGATGGTGGACAGTGACCACCTTATTTGGCCCACACTCTACTGGAGAGGGTCCGTCTGCAACATGTACCAGTCCTGCTATCACGGGACAGCTACCCTGAAAGCTTAGAGGAATAAGTGCTCCCTTCCTACACTCCATCTTAATGCCCAGTGGTCTGGTCTCTGTGTTGCAGGGAACAGGTACAAGAGCTTGAACCCTCAGTCTGTAATATCCTAAAGTGGACTTATGACGTAGATACTGATAGTGTAGTTCAGCCAGTTACTGAAGAAGGAGTTGAGAACTTTCTCCGTTTATAATGACACATTGGAAGACTAATGATTAGGCTAGGTTAAGCATCTCTGAGATTCTAGAAAGATCACAAATATGCAGAAAAACGGTGGCTTTGTTAAGTGCCCAGTGTGCTGCCTGCCTCCTGAGAACGATGGTGTTTGTGTGGCCTGGTGCTCCTTTATGCCTGCCTCTCCTTACTCGCAGGGATTTCTAAGTGCTGTTTCGGTAGAATAGGCTACCTCTCCTACTTCCTAAGTAGAGAATGTTCCTGGGCATATTTTGAGGAGTTACATTTCTCTCTAAGTGTCCTGCCGCATGGCAGCGGCCATGAATAAAGGGGAATAGAACAAAGGAACTGAAGTAGTGGCATAGCAGTCATGGCAATAACTTTCTGTGTTATGTCTGCAAGCAACTTAAAATATTGTGTGACCAGTCCTTTGGCTCTTTCATATAAATAATTACTAACTCTCAAAGGCAACCAAAATGAGTAAAGTCCAGTTATTAATTTGGGATCGTGACTAGTGCACAGGTTGGTTTGAGTATTTTTTTTCTTTTTCAACCATGCGGTTTAGTTTGCCAGTGAGGGCTGCTTCGTCTGAGTATTATCTCGATGGGCCCTTTGTGAGGCCACATTATCAGATAGACATTTCTCAGCTCTGAATCAGTCATGGCATATACTAGTGATTGATAACTATATTGGTAAGAACAATAGATCAAATCACCTCCAGAAGTTCATGGATAACCAAGTCGTACAAAAAATTTAGAGTAAATTTCTAAAGATTTGGCATTCTTAAGTTTGCCATTTCACCCTGTCAGCACTTTGTTTTTAATGTCTTTAGTTCTCCATTTGGTTTTGAAATGCTTGAAAGCAACAATGCTTTCACATATCGGCTGAAACAGATGGTAACATACGCTGATCACACCTACCAAGAATATTTATATAAATGATTTTAGAGTGGTGGGGGGGGAGCATCACAGGGAGAGCCCGGCAGAGCCCAGTGAAAGCGACGGTGTGCGGCCGGCCGTGCCGTAAAGGTTTGCGTTTGCGATCAGAGGCATTCTTTTCTCCTGCTAGAACAGACCTCAAGGGGACAGAGCTTACATCAGTGCTTAGACCAGATTTGGTATTAGGTATATGTCCCAGATAAAAAGATGTTTTTCCAGAAGTGATTGTTCTCCCAGATTCTCACCTTGGCTCATTCCTACCCTCACGAAGAGCAGGGCAGGTACAGTAACGGCCAATACGGTAGGTATCTGCAGGTAATGAAATTGATAGATCCTTTCATTAGTTTTAAAAAAGAAGTTAGCAATTCAGTTTTTATTATTTTTGTTAAGTCTAAATTTCAAATGATTGGTAATTGAAAGTTTTGAAATCCCGTGAGGAGCATAAACCAAACTCATGGCAGCTGCATCTGACCTATCGTGGCCCATGAGTTTCATAGGAGCGCCCCTCTTCAGGTAGTTGGTGACTCTCCCTCTGAGGACCAGGAGTAACACTTGTTGGGTGTTTTCAGGATGCTTGTTACCCCCATCGGAGGGCTGCGATGGCTGGGCAGCCCTGGTTTTGCTGTTGGTGATGCCTCTTTGTACCTCGTGCCTGGGGACTAGCTTTCTGTGGCCTCTTCTACAGTTTGGAATTGTCCCCTAGACCTCATTGCTCCTTTCTGGAGGGGAGAGATGATAGATGAGGTAGAACTTCTAGAGGACTTTTCCTCCTTATTTTTCAGTTCACCAATAGCAAATTAACTTTTGGAAATGGGAAGTTCTGTTCTAGCCTAACAATATTTTAGCAGTTAAGCAATTTGAGCTCCAGATATTTTTTGAGATATTACAGTTGAGTTGAGGAAGTAACCTGGACGTGGCTTCTTATTGTTGGGGAACGGGCATAAGCACCCATATTTTTTTAACCTTGAGTAAGAGAGGAAGTCGGTCAGCTGTCTCCATACAGCTGTCTGCTTTGTGTCTTCCCCGTCTCACTGATCATCATAAAGGAGACCTGCCTCCATCGGAGCAGAGCTTTATTTACATGCTTTTTTATTTTTAACAAGGATTAAAAAAAATCAATTTGGGGAAGGATCTGAAGCTGTTCCCACATATCCCTGACACTGTGTTACTTATGGATGTACCCAAGTCTCAGTCCATGGCAACTGCTTTAGAAACTTCAGTTTTTCAGTTCATTTGATGTTGGCCAGGGGCAAAAAAGGAAAAGGAAAGCAAAGCAAAATCCTGCCAACAGCAGATTTCTGACGGTTCAGTCTTTAAATTTGGAGGAGGGCATTTTGGAGATGATCTCACTGAATATTTTATTTTTCTTAGTTCATTATGTGAGAATGAGCATTGTACATTTAAAGGTAATACAAATCTGGCACTTTAATAATTCATATAGCCTGGTTTAATGCATGACCTTTCTTGGAAATCTATACAAGGGTAAATTAAGTATTTGAAACTGCTGCTTATCTACATTTCTTTTTCCTTTTTGTACTTCTCACTAGCTAATTTGAAAAATTAAGAAGTTATTCATTCTTCTGCCTCCTTAGATTTGTCTTCCATATTACTTCAATTGTGCTGTGGGAGCGCTGATCATTTTCATGGCTGACAGGCGTGACAAGCACCAAATAAGCACAAACCCAGATAGGCCTGGCCTGTGGGTGGTTAGAAATGTATAGCTCTTACAGGAGTGTCCAAAGCACAGGGCCCAGGGCAGCCTACAGCCTCAGCTTTCATTCATCTGTTAGTTCACAATCACAGAACTGTCTATCTTTGAATCACCTCACTTTGTCACCTTTCGTATTCTCTCATCTTTTCATACAAAGCAATTTCACAGAAGAACTTGAAGATGCTTCTGATAAAAGATTCTCGCCATTTTGAGGTGGAGGGGAAAGAGAAGAGACAGGGACAATTCCAGGGTTTTGAGCTTAAGCCACTGGAACGAAGGAATTGTCTTTTACTTTGAAAGGAAAGTATGGTTGGAGGGAGAAATAAGGAGCTCCATTTTGAATGTGTTAATTTTGCGATGCCTATTAGTCATGTAAGATGAAAAATGTAAGATGAAATGTAAGATGAAAAAGTTCAGGGAAGAGGTCTATGCAGGATGTGTGAAAATGAGATTCATTAGCACGTATAGGGGGCTTAAACCATGAGCATGGACGAAATCAACAATGCAGTGAGTATACCTAGAGTAAAGGCCTGGAAACCAAACCTGGGATTCTCTAATATTCAGTTTGGAGAGAAGACTAATGTGCATCATGGGATACTGGAACAGGGTTATTAAGACCAGAAGGACACCAGAAGCTGGTGTTACCGTGGAAAACAAGTAGAAAAAGTCTAAGAAGAGTGATTATTCGTGTCAAATGGATGTAGAAGGTGAACTGAGAATTGATCCTTGGTTTAAGCAACATGTAGAGGTCACAGGTAACCTTGGGCGGCAGAAGAATTTTAAGTGAAGTTTAGTAGGGACAAGCTTGGCTGACGTAGGTTCAAGAGAGAAGAAAGGAATTGAGGATAGCAAGTTGATAGCTCTTTGAAGTTTTATGTAAGGATTATGGAGACATGGTTGTAGGTGGATGTTGGATTGAAAGTGGTTTTTGTTTTTTATTTTTAGTTAAGAATTATAGTAATCGTAGTGTGTTTTTATGCTGATGGAGATAATCCAGGAGACAGGATATTTTGATAGTAAACAGTAGCAGGGGAAATTGCCAGAGCAACAGAGTGTAGGGAGGGGAAATGTGATCCGAGGACACGTGGAGAGGCTGGTCCAGGATGGGTGCATCGGTAGGAACGTCCATGATTTAAAGAGGTAAGACAGAGTATGTGACACAGATGTAGGTTGATGGGCAATGTGACATTCATGGCCTCATTTAAATAGGAAGCAGAGTTACAAGCTGAGAGTGAAGATGCTGGTAGGGTTGTTAGAAGTGTGAGGAGAAGGTATGAAACAAATTACTTCAGAGTACAGAGGAGAGGAGGAGAATGAATGAAATAAGGAGATGTAGTTCCTTTCACTGTCCCCCAAACTGAGTCCACTTGAGGTTGATTCATCAGAGTTTGAAAACAAGACCCGTTCAACATGGGTCCCATTGGTAACAAGAAATCAAGTCATTCATTTTGGATATGTTTATTTTTAAATAAATGAGAGATCTGCGCAGAGCTGTGGGGTATGTAGCTAGCATATGATTTAGGGGGCTGAATGAATGGTGTAGGTAGTAGGGGACAGTAGTCGGCATGTGGGTGGTATGTGAAATCAAGATAGATGAAATTGCTCGCAGGTGCGAGGACTGTAGAGAGAGGCGAGAAGGTAGCAGAGGCCTGACCCTTGAGGAGCCCCAGTGTTTTAGAAGAAGGACGACAGAAAACAGCCAGAAAGGTGGCAGTAAAACAAAAGACAGTTTGACAAACTGCAACATTAGGCCTGATAAACAGTTGTAAAGTTAGGGATAGCAGAGAATGCAGCCTGATAACATCATACTGAACGGTTAGAGGCTCAGTACTTCCCCTTTTTGGTCAGGAACAAGACAAGGATAGCCCATTCAGCACTGACTTGAGGTTTTAGTCAACAGTAGCATTTTAAAAGTTGCTATTTATTTAGTAATGGTGTCTTGAGGTCTTTGCAGATTTAATAAGCAAAAACAACAAAAAATTAATTTGCTTTTTTTTGATTGTGAGAGTAAACTTCTCCCCGGGTTGTTTCTTAGCAGTTCACCTTATATAAGCTGTCAGTGTACTTCTCCTATTTTTCTAGTAGCATATTGGTGTTCCTCTGATTTACCTAACACTACAATGTACTTAACTGTCATATATACTTAAATATATAATATAGTCAGACTTGTAAACTGACTTGTGTTATTTGGAAATAATTTTCTAAGACAAGTATTTTTATTTAAGTGTTCAACAAAGAAATACATTCTTATTATTTTAATCCATCATTTATTTGGAAACAATCTTAGCACATAAATATAAGGGAAGCGGTAACTTTATTTTTCTCCAACTAGCCCATCAAGAGTAAAAATAATGTACCAGTCCCCACTGATAGTGATGTCACTTTTATCATACTTTGAGTTTTGCTCTGCAAGAGGATCTGTTTTTAGTTTATTTTGTTATAATTTTTCGAGCTTTATTTTCTATTTTAACCATCTGTCTTCATTACTCCTCTCTCCCCCACCACCTGCCCCAATTCTTTCTGCTATATATCCCATATTTTTACTGAAGTAACACTAATTTAAAACACTATATTATTTATTTAAAAAAAAAACCAACTATGTTGGAGGAGTACAACTTCACACCTCAGTCAACTTCAAGTGGACTCATAGTTTTGGGGACAGTAGAAGGAAGTATATCACCTTAGTTTAGTCATCCTCTTCCTCTCCTCTTACTCTGAAGTAATTGTTTCATACCTTCTCCTCAAGCTTCTGGCAACCTGCCAGCATGTGTACCATACAGATCATACCACAACATGTGCCACCAAAGGTCTAGTTTCCACCCACCACTGTCCAGTCCACCCCTTTATCTGTTGCTGCCTGCACTCCCACCCCTTCTAGGAACCGTCATTCTGTTGTCTAAATCTAAGGGCTCATTTTGTTTCTTTGTTTTTTATATTTTACATATTTACATACATGAGTGAAGTCATTTGGTATTTGTACTTCTCTTTCCAGCTTACTTCATATAGCATACTTATTTCAAGATCCATCCATCTTGCAAAAGGCAGTGATAGGGGAGTAGCATGCAGTGTGTGTATAAACCACATCTTTTTAGACCATACATAAAAATCAGTTGAAAACAGATAAAAGATTTGAATATATGACCTGAAAACTACAGAAGAAAACATAGGCAGTAAGCTTAACGTCATCAGCCTTAGAGATATCGACTCCAACATTAAGAGGAACAAAACCAAAATTAAACAGTGGGGATTACATCAGACTAAAAAGTTTCTGTACAGTAAAAAAAAACAAAACAAAAAAAACATAAAAACAAAAAGGCAACTTCTGACTGGGATAAAATACTCCTAATTCACCTTAGAAGGAATTAATAGCCAAACTATATAAAGAATTCATACAATTCAACAAAAACAACTCACAGTCAAAAAATGGGTGGTTCTAAGTGCGTATATAAAGAAGCCATACACATGACCAACGGGCACCTGAAAAAAGGTTCATCATCACTGTCAGGAAAATGAAATCAAAACCACACTGAGGTATCATTTCATACCCGTGAGAATGGCCTTTGTCAGACAGACCAAAAACAGCTGTTGGGGAGGATGTGTGGAAATAGGAACCCACATACATACACTGTTGGTGTAGAGTGACATTGTTGTAGTCAGTTTGGAAAATAGTATGGGAGGTAATTCTTCAAAAATAAAAAATTGAAATGGAACTACCATGTGATCCAGAAATTCCACTTCTAGGTAGCTATCCAAAAAACATGAAAACATTAAATTAAAAAAAAAATGCAACCATGTTCATTGTGTCACACTATTCACAATAGCCAAGACTGGGAAACAACCTAAATGCTACTGTTGATGAATAAATGGATAAAGATGTCACACACACACACACACACACACACACACACACACACACACAAATTGAGTACTTTTCTTCCTTTCCCCATGATTTTTTTGGCTATTTACAGCTATTTATTATTCCAGATTAATTTGTGAATAAATGTCAGACTTCATACCCCTGAACATGGAATGTATTTCTGTTTATTCAGATTGTTTAAATGTACCTTAGAAATGTTTAGTCACTTTTGCTACTTCAGTCCTGTGTGTTTCTTTACAGATTTAATCTCACTAATTTCCTTTTAAAAAATATGAAAAGTAATTCTATTGTCTTTTTTCTAACAAGTTTTTTTGTGTTCATTTCTCATCTTATTTCATCCGTTAGAAAGGATCATTTTATTATTATTTAACTAATGGTGACAATAGGTATTAAGATCAATAACATCTTGATTTTTAAGGTAAATGATCCCAGAGTTTCACCACTAAGTATCATGTTTAATGACTATTAACATAGTATGTTAATTATCTTTCTATTCCTAATGTACTCTAAGTCATTAGAAATGAGTATTTAATTTATTAAGTGTCCTTTGTAAACAGTTTTGTAATCAAAATGAAAAAGTTAAGCTTAGGCAAGGTTCTTTTCCTTTATACCATATGAGATAAGATATATTAAAGAATAAAGAGAGCAATTTTCTCTTTGTAATGGAAAATTATCTCAGTATTTAAAAGATATAATTAAAATCCCTGCCCATGTTTACTTGGCTCTCCCAGGAACATTTTCTTCAGCCAAAAATTCTTATAAGGTTTAGCTCCACTCTGATTCATTGATGCATTAGTGAATTAATGAGTTAATTATCAAAGAGAGTAGTCCACAGTGGTGAAGCACCTGGTGGGAAATGAATGGTAAGAAGGAAAAGAGGCAAAGAGCCAGCTTTGAGATGATGAAAATATGGGAGAACACAGCATTACATATAAGATAGGGTATCTCTTATTTCAAATAATTTATTGTCCAAACACATACTTTTGAAAATGTGGACTCTTACTAGTTAATATTGGGTTGGCCCACTCCCCTATGCCTGCCACCTATATCTGATACTGTTAGTTCCTTCAGTTTGTCTTTGGGGGCTTAATTGATAACATGATTCTTGAGTAGCTCTCCAACATGTTAGGAATTAGACACATGACCTGAAGGCATGTGGTTTCTGTAGCACCTTAAGAATAATCATCCCAGACTCTTGTCCTGAGGTTTGGTTTTCATGCCCAAATGTCTCTATGGTAATTATTTTTCTGCCTCATTCAGTTCTCCACTTCATTACCACCAGTTTCCTCTGGCCTTTGTTTCCATTCTAAGTTGTGTTATTATAAACATTTATTTCCAATAACCCATAAGATCCATGTACCTAGAAATCTTACTAATCTCTGAGCTAATATTCATACTTTCATTCACTCACTCAATGAATACATCAAAGAATCGGACTAGACAATTCTCCAAAGAAGATACACTAATGATCAGTAGGTAAATGAAAAGATGCACAAGCAATAACATGAGTCTTCCAGACAACAAAATCAAACCCACAATGAGATCTCTTCTTGACCACTGGGATGACTTATAGTTGAAAAAGCGGGGAGAGGACAAACCAGTGTTGGTGAAGACATAGGGAAATTGGCACACTCATATTCTTGTTCGAATGAAAAATGGTGCAACTGCTTGGAAAAAAGTAAGTTCATTTGTTCCTCAAAAAGTTAAACATAATCATGACCCAGCACTTTGCTTTATGTTTTATATCCCCAAATGATTCAAACACAAAAATGTGTATATGTATATATGAGTGGTCAGAACAGCATTATTCATAGAAGCCATTATTCATTCAGTTCCCACCACCAGTTCACCCATGAACCATCCCCATAGTCCCTCGTGCTCTCCTCTACCGTTTTGATCCCCTTTTTCCCCCTCTCTCTCGCAGAATGTCTCTTATTTGTGGTTGCCTGCTAGCTTATTACTGTTATTAATTTTTTCCTCCTGATCCCTTACTTGGCTCCCCGATATTCCTCCTATAAGTGAAACCATTCGATATTTTCTTTTTCCTTCTGGTTTATTTCACTGAGCACGATCGCTTCTAGCTCCATCCATGTTGCTGCAAATGGCATGAGTTTACCTTTTTTGACTGCTGAATATTATTCCATTGTGTATATGTACCACATCATCTTGATGTAGTCATCTATTTTTTTGGCATTTGGGTTGTTTCCATGTTACCTATTGTAAATACTGCTGCAATAAATGTAGGGATTCAGGTATCTTTTTGAGTTAATGTTTTTCTGCCTTTGGGGAGATTCCTAAGAGTAGAATTGCTGGGTCATAAGGTATCTCCATTTTTAGTAGTTTGAGGAACCTCCACACAGCTTTCCATAGTGGTTGGACCATTTCACATTCCCACCAGCAGTGTTAGGAGAGTTCCTTTTTCTCCACATCCTCACCAACATTTGTTGCTTCCTTTTTTTTTTTTTTTTTTAATGTGTGCCATTCTCACTGGTGTAAGGTGGTATCTCATTGTGGTTTTGATTTGCAATTCTCTGATAAGTGATATTGAACATTCTTTCATATACTGTTGGCCATTTGCATTTCTTAAAAGTGGAAAAAATTTTAAGCCCTTCAACTGATGAATGGATAAATAAAATGTGTCACATTCATATGATGGTGTATTTGTCAATAAAAAAGAACGATACACTGTTACTTTCTATAGCATGATAAGATTATCACTAGTGAATGAAGCTATTTACAAAAATTCACGCACTAATCTGATTTCCATTTATGAAATGTCCAGAAGAAGCAGATCCATAGAGACAGCATTAAGTTAGTGGTTGCCAGGAGGTAGGGTTAAGAAATGTTGAAGGTAATGGGAAATGCCTCCTGAGAGAAAGGGGTTTCCTTTTGCAGTGATGAAATGTTCTAAAAATGATTGTCCTGATGGTTACACAACTGTGAATATACTAAAAAATGGCTGAATGATACAGTTTAAATTGATGAATTGTTTGGTAGGTGTGTCATATTGCAAAACTTTTGTTACTTTTTAGACTCAGCAAATTATATACTTTCTGTGAAGTCACATCTCAAGTATATCTCAGTTACAAAAATTTGCAATTGCCGAATTCCAGTTTAGAATTGGAATATAGATGTATATTTTCACAGATGTACTTTGATAATGTATAAAGAACCAGAAATGCCAAATGCTCTTTCTCAGAGACTTAGTACGGAGGGTGGATAACTGGAACACGCCCAGATAGCCCCGGGGAGCAGTGGTTTACCGCCACAGACAGGGCAAGCGGTTCATGTTTGTCACATGTCCAAGACTATGGAGACGTATTTAAAAGAAACAGCATAGTTTTATGTGGCGTATAACTCTAGTTGTGTGCTTTTGGACGTGCATATGTAACGTGTATATGAGAAGGAAAAAGCCTGGAATGGAAAAAACTGAAGCGTTGGCTATCATGGCGTGAAGTGACTAGAAATACTTATTTGTAACTGTCCATGGTTTCAGTGGATTTCTGTATTTTGAGTCCATTACTTCTCATGTTCATTCATGTATGAAACCTTTGTGTAGGACTTCTTCATCTTTTTAAGTGTAAAAGTTTAATATCTTTGCAGGTTATCAATGCTGCCTTGGCTTTGGCAGCAAAACCACAGAGTAAACTGGCCCAGGAGAACATGGATCTTTTTAAGGAACAGTGGGAAAAACAAGTCCGTGTGCTCACAGATGCTGTCGATGACATCACTTCCATTGATGACTTCTTGGCTGTCTCAGGTAATGAGCTGGTTCCCCCAGAGAAGCATGTGAGGATGTGCATAATTACTTTCACCTAAGTTACAATACTGCCCTAGTCTGGGCAGGTAAATTATTCTAGCAATAATACTGTGCTGGTTTTCATTTTAATTAAAAACAACAACAACAACAAAAAGCTGCCGCTGACTCCCGAGGAGGAGGAGGAGGAGGGGGAGGGGTTGCAGTCGTTGCCCGTGTGGGGCTGGTCTCCATCTTAGGAGCAGGAAGCCAGAGCTGGCGTGGCTGGCAGAGGCTTTCCCTCACTTGTAGTAAGATGGTGCAGCAGTGACCTGTATGGCACTGTGGCTCTTGCATCCATGTTTAGGAAAAACATTAACCTGTGTCCTGGAAGAGGCTGTGGTTATTTGTTAGGAGATGGTAAAACTTAGGAAAAGGGATTCCCCACACATTCCTAGGAAGCTTCTCCTCTCTTCCTCAGATGTAATAGTTTAACTGCCTACTTTTCGAAAGACTCTGCATGATGCACAGATAGAAAACAGAGAGGAAATATTTAAGTGCTATTTAATTATGAAGTTGCAAAAAATAAATCTGGGTAATTCACCTCACAAAAACAGTTGATTTCATTATATAAACATAAACTGGTAATGACATAGTAAATTGCATTCATATAGAAAGTATCTGTCAACTGCAATTCACTGTTTATCGCACAGAGATAAATTTCAGTCTATCTCCTTGCAGTTGAGCAGATACAAATGCATTTTCCATTTAATGGGCCCTCTGTTGCCCTTGGCAGTGCTGCTTGATCTCTGGAGGTGCCAGGCTTCCCGAGGCCAGCGGCCGTGGGCAGAATCAGTGACTGGGTACGTGTAGGACTGAAACTACCAGTCACCCTAGGATACCACAGGCTGAAACAAGGGAGATGTGAGTGGCATTGGGGCTTGAAACAGAAGCAGGGCTTAGGTACACACACAGCACAGCCTTCCAGCAGTGACCTATATAAGGTGACAGTGTGTTACGCATACCAATGTTCCTGGTCCCTGCCTGCTCTCCTTGGAATTGGTAGCGTTGGCTCTGCTTGAGATCTCAAGAGGGGACCAGCAATCTGTAAGCTGCAGAAAGAGGGTAAACCGTGCTGCGGCAGGGCCGCCCAATTGCAGGTGTTGGTACTTTAAAACAAAAAACCCATTTGTAAGCACATCTTTGCAGGTGCCAAAAATGCAGCAATGGCTTTTTTGGGAAATCTTGGCCTTCTGTTGTTTTTCCCAATGAAGTATGGAATTACTCTTTTTCATAGGTTTAGAGAAAAACATTCCACCTTCACAGCATACTTTTAAGCAAACAACAAATCTGAAATCTAAATCAAAGCCCCCCTCCGGAGACAGATCCCCATTCCTATACTTAATTTCTTGTGGGTGGGTTGGGTATATCTCAGGTTTGGTCTGAAGGGGTTTTCTTTTTTTTTTTTTTTTTTTTAAGATTTATTTATTTATGCATACAAGCTAGGGTGTAGGCCAGAGGTGTGGGGTGGTGAGAGGATTCACCAGAGACAGAGTAAGGAGCAGAACAGGCAGATCGACTGAAATACACCGCTGAGGGGAGCAGTGGGCGAGGCAGGAGAGGTCTGCCGCGCCATGTGGGATTCTCCCTGGCCGGGATCGAACTCGTGCTGCAGTGGCTGCGGATAGCTTCATAGTGCTGTGCTCAACCCATTGCGCCACCAGGGAGGCCCTGAAGGGGTTTTCAGTTCTTCGTATCGAAAAATAAAATGTAATCAAGTGTCCCATGGGCAACATTCTTTAAATCAGAGAGCAAAAGGGATTCTGCAGTAGCGTTTGGGGGAACCAGGCAGTATCTTTAGGGTAAATGACATAAAACGAAGACTGGTAAAGAGAAATCAAATTTTTCAACAGATAGCCCTTTGTCTGCAGAGTATGTGCAATTTTTATGCAAATGGGGAAAGTGTAAGGGTTGAAATGATGGAGAGGGGCTTAGACAGTGTCTGTATCTTGCAAATAAAACACAGAACAGTTCTGTCAGTCAGCAAGTGGTGGTGGTTTCAGAGCACCTGAGATGTAGAAGTCTGCCCAGCGTTTCTCTGAAGTTTTGTCACAGGATTGCATGGTAGTGTCAAGTAATTAAATAATTAACAGGGCAAGGCTGTTTTTCACAATTCCTCTGATTTTGTGCTGTGCTTTTTAGGGGTATGGGATGAAGGAGGCAAGCAGATGTTTGTGCCGTTCTGCTAGGTCAACTGGTTAATTTTAGCATTCAGACTCCCGACAACCTCACACAGCCACATCACACACATCTTCTGCGGGGGCCTAGAGAGGTCTCTTCATCTCATCTGACATACAACCTGGGTGGGGAAGTTCCTCCTTGAGAGGACCCCTGCTTCTGAGTGGGAGAGGCCCCGTGCACCCGCCCATCTCTGGATGTGCTGTGTTTCACAAGAAGCCATGTCTCCTGGCCCACGCCTGCCTCCTTTGCCATTTCCCTTTGTCCTGAGGCACACAGCTCAGCGACGTGGACACGTTTCTGAGTAGGGGGGCTTCCCTGCACAAGATCTGGCTTGTGGTTGGTGGACTCCCTAAAATTTTGCCAGGGGAAAAATGATGCTACTTGACTCCTTGGAGTGGTCACTTTTCACTGTGTTCTGGACTTTATGTTCCTTTTGCATTGAGGGGTGTGGTGAAATACTTCCACTGATGATCTTCCATTCTCAAATTCCCTTTTGGAATCCATGGGGCCTGAATATTTGATGTAGCCCTACCCAATCACTGAGAACTCACCAAAAGGGAAGCTGTTTAGGGGCTAGGAAGGATCCTCCACTGCTTTGTCTGTTGTTCCCAGATATTTTATCCCAACGGATCCAGAAGTTCTTATCACAAGTCATGTCCTGATTTGTGACTCTAGAAGTACTGGGTCATCTCGTGTTTAACCTAGTGAAGCCACGAACACCCGGGTGCCCGTGTTATGAGGCTTCAGAGGAAGAGAAACACGGCCACTGTATCAGCCAGGAGACAGTAGCGAGCGGCGCCCCGGGGAGGGAGTGGGGGCTGCTTTTCCTGAGGATGTTCTCTTCAGAATGCTGCCTTGTAAATACTGGTGCGGGTTTATGGTGCCAGTGAGCATCCAGCACTCAGAGAATTTATTTATATTAACTGATCCCTTAAGGACAGTGGTTTGAAATTTATCAAAGTGATAAAGACTGTTTGAATTTCATTTGAATTGTACTTGATAAACATTTTCCATGGAAATGCAATTTACTTTCTCATTCATTTGCTTACACAGGAAGTTTTTGCCCTTTTTTTTTTTTTTTTTTTTTTTTTTTTTTTTTTTTTTTTTTTTTTTTTTTTTTTTTTTTTTTTCTTAAGAGGCAAGTAGTTAGCTAGAGTGGTTCCTATTGGATTCATTCTATTTCTTTACCAAATGCTTTTGGAAACATAATGTTGCACTAGATACTTTGGGGCAACATGTGAATGGTAATTTGTACTGTTTCTTCTATACTAAGTGTCAGTGCGCCCAAAGAATTTGGTCAGACTGGAGGCAATTAAAAAAAAAAAAGGATTGTAGTTCCTAATTTGTTTAATAGCAAAAATGCAAAATTAAAGAGTTTCTTCTCGAGGAAGTGGTACAGGTTAGTGGTGAAGTTAGGTTTGCCTGCTGATTCCCATGCCCACTAGTTTTGTGAACTTGGGTAAGTCAGTACTTCTAGTTCCCATTTTCCATTAATTAATGGTGATTTTTAGACAAATGGCTGCCGTGTAGAGTTAAATGTCAATGATTCAGAATATTTCCTGTTATAGATTTAAGTTCTTTCTATTAAGTATTTACTGTTACCACCTCCTGTGGTGTACAAGGTTGCACCAATAAAGATACCAGAACAAAATGTATGAAGAACAGGAAGTATAAATTTATG
Organism: Scalopus aquaticus; assembly: GCA_004024925.1. Classification (NCBI taxonomy): domain Eukaryota; kingdom Metazoa; phylum Chordata; class Mammalia; order Eulipotyphla; family Talpidae; genus Scalopus; species Scalopus aquaticus. The sequence continues at coordinate 78,204 of PVIJ01001734.1, forward strand.
CAGCCTTTCTGGAGAATGCCAGTTGGCTTGGTTCCTGGGTGGTAATTAGGCACTGTACGTCTACTTTAAACATACCTGACTTTTGACTCTCTAATCCAATCGCTAGAAATTTTCCCCAGGGACCTATACATAAATATTGGCCAAAATACCTGTAGAAGGATGGTCACTTCAACCAAAAATCTCCAAGAGAAAACTGGGTGTGTGAATTTTGGCCCTTCCATCTATTCAATAGGGTAGTATGCAGCCATTAAAATGAATGAGGTTGCTCTGTACAGGAAGGTCTAGAAAAGTTTCTAAATGAAACACAGCTATAATAATGTCCATAAATTATTATCGTATATGACTTTTTCTATTAGAAGCACCTATACTGTATTAAGCAGTCTTTAATGGGGTACAGATTGGTTTGTCCACTTACGATTTATTGGACATTCAGGTACTGAAGTAATACAAGGTTAAGTGTGGGTACTCCCTAGCCTCCCGTGTTTGAACACAGTCAGCGGAATCTCATGCCTCCTTTTGGGCTCAAGCAGAGAGAGCAGGGTTGATGCTGTGTCCTGGGTGTGTGGTGGCCCCAGCTAGGACAGCAGTTCGGTTAGCGTGGGGACTGTTACTTTTAATCAGCTTCCTAAGATATAAGTCTTCTTTTGTCAAAGGAACAGCAGACCCTTCCCTTGTTGGAAAAGAGCCAATGTGAATTCAAGAACGTTTAAATTGATTTTTTTTTCCATTTAAATATAGGTGTTTAGATGAAGGTTAACAAATCTTTGGTTGTGGAAATTTGGGTCACTTTGTTCAACAAATAAAAAATAAATAGTACGCTTTATTCTAAGATGTGTTCCCTACCCCTACGTAGTGACAATCCTGAAACAGAATAGTCTTAAAGTCAGTAATTTGAGAAAATGTCAGTTCATAGATTAGCAATATCTTTTCTTGACTTTTTATTCCTTTTCCTTCCTCAGTGATACAAGATGCAAACATAAAATGCTAAGATTCTCTAAAAGCAATGATTTTTAACCTAAGGTCTAGCGGGCAGGCTCAGTAACAGTCATATATTTAGATACTGTGTATGTAAGATGCTTCTGATTGGGCTGAAAATGAATTATTGTTAAAATTTGTTCAAATATCCCACCTAAAATTTTATGTTGGAAGTTTAATATTTTCTTTTTGAATAGTAAACTGGCAAATCTCGTAAATTTTTAATTAGTAGATGCTGAATTATGGTCATCTTGGCTATATTCATTTTTCTCTTCTGTAACAGGAATTCTTAATATATTCTGGCTTTCCTTGGGAAATTAATTTTTATTTAAGACAGGATTATTTTAGGCTCACAGCAAAATTAAAAGGTAGGTATAGAGATTTCCCATAAAACCCTAATAACCCCACACATACTCAGCCTTCCCCCATCAGAGTGTTCATTCGCACATTATGAACCCGCATATAAACACGTCATAATCACCCAAAGTCCATAACGTACGCTACAGTTTGCTTTTGGTGGTGTACATTCTATGGGTTTGGACAGATGTCTCTACCATCATAATATAGACCCTTTACTGCCCTAAAAGTCCTCTACATATTCATCCCTCCCCATTCTAACCTCTGCAACTTGGATCATTTTAGTCTCTGTGGTTTTGCCTTTTCTAGAATGTATTACACTTGGTTGGAATCATAGTATGATTCGTTTTAGACTGGCCTCTTTCACTTTGTAATATGCATTGTAAAGTTCTTCCATGTCTTTTCAAGGCCTGTAGCTCATTTCTTTTAGTGCTTTATAATACTCCATTTTCTCAGTATAGCACAGTTCTATCTGCTCATCTACTGAAAGACATCTTCATTGCTTCCACATTTTGGCAATTATGAATAAAGGCCCTGCATATAGGTTTTTATGTGGGCATGAGTTTTTAACTCCTTTCAGATAAATACCAAGAAATGATTGCTGGGTTATATGGTTAGAGTATATATTTAGTTTTGTAACAGAGGTTTTTAACCAAGTCTCTTTTCAATTGTTCTCATTATGAGTTTCATCTTATTGCACTATTATTTGTAGTTTTAGAACAAACACTGGTAGCACTCCTGCCTGCAGTCTTTAGGAATTACAAAGAAGTGGGCCTTGGTTCTTGTGGCCAACAGGGCATCCTAAAGCTCAAAAGTAGAGCATTGTAGTTGCTTTTTTTCTTTGCTAGATCTACTAAGAAGCACTTTCCAGTTGGTCCCCTTGCGATAAGAAAAAATAGCATCGTAACTACTTTCTTGCTCTAGGTTTAAGAGGTCAAGCCTGTTTTCTCCCTTCCAGACCTTGTCATCTGTAACTTGATACAGTATGTTAGCTGAGGCTGTGAGGGAAAAGTAATGACATTTGGAAGTGCACTAAAGGAGGAACCAGTCCTGGATAATGACCAAAACATAAGGTAGCCAGGGCTGGCCGAAAAAGAAAAAGACCAGATATGTTTTTGAACAGGTTACATTTGCCCTAATTGTCTGACTTTTCCAAAAGATCGAGGACCATTAGCCTTTCAGCGGTTGTGCGGGGTACTCCCTTGGTTTAAGTGAGTGAACATGTCTTTAACAGACACTGCTTTTAAGAGTTGTTAAATTTCTTGCCAGTAGGCTCTGCAGTTCTGGATGAGTAAGAACATTCCCTTTCCCATTCTGGGTCTGCCCCTATAGATTGACCTCATCCATTTTAACGCCTGTGTAGAGCCCATAATTTATTACCCACTTTGCTCTTGGACATTGTGCTTGCTTCCACTTTGCTATTACAGATGAAGGTTGAAGTGAGCTCCTTACCCTGCAATTCCTGAAATTCAGTGTCAAGCTTTTTGTTTCCAGGAAGAATAGTGTCGGTGGGTCCTCCAAATGTAAGCTGTGAATGGTAGGAGACGCTTAGGGTTTGTGCCGATACCACAGCAGGCCCACCTGCCTCCCACGAGGTTATCAAGTGTTTTTACCTCAGGTGGGCTCCCTCAGCACTATCCAGAGGATTTCAACTTGCTTCCCAGCACCTCCCACATGTCCCAAGACTGTGCTGGCTTCTTGGTATAGTGACAACACTCTTGGCATACTGGAAGGAGGGGCAAGGGACTATGAGGATAAAGACTTCTAGTGAACTTTTGTTCTATTTTAGCCTTTGTTTGGGACATTAGCTCAGTGAACTTAAGGGAAAGGGAGTTATTACGGTTTCTATAGTCAGGGTTTTCTGCCCTGTGTACAGAACAACTGTGCCGTAAAGACAGTTGTCTTTCTCAAACCTGGAACGAACAGTTTTTCTTGGAGGCGATTACTGTGAGATGGTTAATCTGGTCTTTAAAGCAAAATGATGTGTGTGAAGTTTTTAGCATTGTAGCTGATACTAAGTGAACAATCAGTAATAACAGATGTCAACTTACAATGGTCCCTTTCTAGTGAGAGGCCGCCTTTTTCATTGATCATTTTGCTTCTTCAGAGAATCACATTTTGGAAGACGTGAACAAATGTGTCATTGCTCTCCAAGAGAAGGATGTAGATGGCCTGGACCGCACAGCTGGTGCAATTCGAGGACGGGCAGCTCGGGTCATCCATGTAGTCACCTCAGAAATGGACAATTATGAGCCAGGGGTCTACACAGAGAAAGTGCTGGAAGCCACCAAGCTGCTCTCCAACACAGGTGTGTGACCTTCTTCCACTCCCGCCCCCGTGCAGATGGCCTGGGGGAGGCAGGCCTTCCTGTTACTCCAAAAACTTGTGGTTAGACAGTAAGAGATTCGGGCCTCGGCGCAGGTCTTGTGGTTCTGGGAATGCAGCAGACTTTCGAGAGTTAAATTAAGTGTTCACAGGCACATTTCCCTCATGTGTGTCCTTTGATTAGTAGTGAGAATAAACCAGAACATACTATTTAAGATGAACTTCTGCCTAAGTCTCCTATTAGTGAGTGAACACTAATTAAGGAAGGTCCCATCCTCACACAAGGTCTCCAGTTAATTTCACCTTTACTTCAGAATCTGATTCTAGTCTTTGTAAAATACAACATTTAATTCATTCCAACTGTAAATACATCTCACACAGGTAAAAGCAAGGGCCTTGCCTCATACATCTCGCCTTTTTCTGTCTGAAAGGGATTTAGGGGGAGTGCTGGGATGATGCCTTTTTCCTTTTCAGTCATGCCCCGCTTTACCGAGCAAGTGGAAGCGGCGGTGGAGGCCCTCAGCTCCGACCCTGCTCAGCCCATGGATGAGAACGAGTTTATCGACGCCTCCCGCCTGGTGTATGACGGCATCCGGGACATCAGGAAAGCGGTGTTGATGATAAGGGTGAGTAACTGCATTTCAGACATTTTAACGTTTCTTTCTTATCATTTGCTAAACTTTAGCAATGCATCATTCTGGAACTCAGCAGATGCGGTGGCAGTATATTAAAATCATGAATCTAAAAGCTGTTAGAATGAGATATGTTTAATTATGTTGTCTGAAATGACTGTTAGTTGCAAGTTAGAGCCCAAACTTGCGCCAAGAATGGGAGCTAGTAAAGTTGTTCTTGACAATTTAGATCAGGGCAAACAATCACCACAAATCTGAGGCTCCTGTTTTGAGCCAGAAGTACAGTGCAGAAATAAAGGCTCCTCAGTTAATTCCTGAGAAGTAAGCATGTCCTTCATGCAGACTGAAGTTACTGTTTACAGGGGGCTCGAACCGTGCCCTGATCACGGCTCGTGGCTGGATGGAGGGGCACCTGCTCTGGACCCTGCGACCCATCCTCTCTCAGAGCAGCAGCTCTCTCTGTCTGAGAGCACGTCTGCCCTTTGAAGGGAGTGGGGGACACAAAGGGGTCTTGAAAACAACCAGCCACTCTGATCTTCCCCAGGGTGGTAGACTGGGCCTCACAGGCGCCTTTCCCAGAGCAGCTGACCTCTCGCCTGCTGTGCTGCTAAGCATCAGTTTGTTGCCCTCGAGGCCGAGCGCAGCTCTCTCCCCGGCCATCTGGACACCCAAGTCCTCCCCACCTGCAGCTGCAGAGATGCAGCTTCGCTCTTCTGTCCATCTAGGTGGGTTGGGGGACTTTTCACACCCTCACGTTCACTATTGAAATCTCTCGAGGTGGGTAGGAGCACCGTCCCAAACTTACCCCTCAGCCTAACTGAGCCGAGTGACAGCCGGAATGGCATTTCTGAGGCGACTGCATCAGGCTGGACCTATTTTGTACGCAGTGTGAAAAATCTGTGGATAAGACCACACTCTTCTCTGGGGTGAGGGGACGATTCAGGATCACCGCGCTGCAGCTGGTGAACCCTTTTGCGTTCCGCATCCGTGGCGGGAAGGGATCTCCAAGTCCCACAGACCGATGGTGACCACCGCCCTGCTTTTCCGGAGTTCGTCCTATGCTGACAGTCACCTGCGAATAGAAGAGTAGTTGAGTGTCTGAGTGAACCCCTTTGGGAATTTGAGCAGTTGACCCTGCATACAATCCAGGAGATGGGTACAAATTCCTGAGTCCTGTTCTGGGAGGCAGGTGCGCCGGTGGGGAGCGCCTCCGAGGAGCCGGGATGCCTCTTCCCGCGCTGAGTGCGGCCCAGTCCCCTCACCTCGCGGAGACTCCGACTTCTTCTCTTAGAAATGGAGATTTCTAAGGAGGTTTCAGTGAGAAGTGGAGGTAATGTGCTCAGGCGCGTAGTAGGTGTGTCCTTCCAGTGCTTACTGCTGTGCTGGAACCTAAGAAAGAGAAAACGTCCTGGTATGTACAGTGGGAGGAGGCCTGGAGGCCTAGAGCACCCGCCTCTTGCTCTCCCCGCACCATTCCTGGGTTCCTTGATGTCCTGCCCTCCCCTAACCGCATCCTCACTTCCAGGGTCACACCCCAGATCTACCTCAGCCACTGTCCAGGGTCTCCTTGTCTGTCGGCTCACTCCCTCTCGTTCCCTGACTGCCGTCGATCCTCTCTCGCCTCACTCAGCCCCTCAGTCTTTGCCTCACCCCCTTTTCATGCTTTGAGTCTATAGTTCACCGCCATCTTCTCCTCTGTCCCCTTTTCCTTCCTGGCAAAAATAAGCTTTTAGTGAAACCCCAGCGTGCCGAGCATGTGGGGGAGCACAGCCGCAGCGACTGGGTCACCGGGCTCCGGCCGGGCCGTGCCAGTTCCCACTGTCCTCTCTCCTCACCCTGCCAGGCCTCGGTGCCGAGTTCACAGGCGACACTGGCGGCTGCGATGTCCATGCCCGTGCTTTCCGCCTTCTCTCCCCGCAGGCATCCAGGGCTCCTGGCTGAGGCCGTCCCCTGCCTCCCCAGCACCTTTCCTCACGCAGCCCGCATGCCGGTAGACTCCCATCCTAATGGAGTCTCTTGGCTCCCTCTGTCTCACGTTCTTTTCAGCCTCTTACCATGTTCCAAGATTTGAGCAAACCATGGAGAGGGGTGGTTTCCGCAGAGTTCTGCATTCCCCGGCCACCTTGCCTACTCCTTCCTGCCGCTGGGGTATCTCACAGGCCCCTCGGGCTTACCGCGAGCTCCTGCGGCTCCCACTCCTCGTGTGTCAGTGGATGGCAGTTCTGGCTGCCACTCGCTCAGACCTAGTCTTTGAAGGTGCCCTTCATACCCTGTGTCCACTCGGCACGTTCTGTGGGTCTGCCCTCACGACGGGGCGCTTGAACACGGGTCCCACCCACGTCCAGGCACCAGCATTTCTTACCTGGATTCATGCCTGCTGTCTTCCGGCCCACAGAACAGCTGGAGTGATCCTTCCTGAACGTTCTCCAAAGGCCTCATTTCCTACTGTCCTCCCGTCTGTTCCCAGGCAGGGAGTGCAGCCCGTCTCCCATGGCCTCCTTTCCAGTCCTGCTGGAACTTCATCTCATGCTCCTGTCTTTACGGCTCTCAGATGTCACCTCATGAGACCTTTCCCACCACCATAAAATTATGGTCCCCTTTATAGCTCTGATCTCTTTCTAATATAGTGTATGTATTTTTCTTTTTTGGTCACTTCTTCCTTTAGACTATATGTGAGTGCAGGAATTTCTGTCTTAGTCATTTTGTATCTCCAGGGCCCAGAATAGTGTTTGGCACATAGAATCAACAGATACTCAACAAATGAATGAATGGGAGGTATTCAGTTTTCTTGGCAAGGATAGTTCTTGTATCTGATGGGCTAGGGAGGGCGGTGTGGAAGCGGCGATCATATGAGGAGGCATTCCTTTGCGAAGCATCCTCCACAGACTTAGCATTCACTAAACTGAAGGTACCTGTGACCCCAGGGTTAAATTCGTGAATGGCGCCATAATGTTTGGTGCTGCCAGGTCGGTGAGACTGAAGAGTCTGACACACTGACGTGCTCCTTGTGCCTCGTGTGACCCCCATTGTCCTCATTGCATTTTATCAAGGCACAGAGCCGGCCTTAGCACGCGCACAAAGCCATGCTCCTCCTGGCAGTTTCGGATGCTTTCGCACACGTGCCTGCAGCGAGCCCGCCGGCTGGGCTCAGACCGCGCCTCGGTGCCGCTGAGGGTCCTGCCCCGCTGCCTTCCTACTGCAGGTCCGCGGCCTGGGACGAGCGCCAGCCCCGGCTGTTCTGCCCGCTGCCCTGTTACTGATAACTTCCAGAAGACAGACTTATGTTTCAGGGCAGCAGCTGATCATAAGAGACTGGAGGTGGTACAAAATAAGAATATAATTTCATAATTAAAGCAAAGAGCTAGGGCCAGTAATCCGTCCCTTTGGTATTTACTCACCCGTTACTTCTCAGAGCGGCCTTTGGGACCTAAGGAGAAAGCCCAGAATTAGTTAATTCACTCAATTTTCTTGTTACAAAGTTGGGAAGAAGAATCTGCTTAATGCTGTATGAAACACCTCTATTTTTAATATAATCCTTTTCCCCCTAGCACATTTCTCACCCTTCTTAAGTTGTAGGTGTTGGAAAGCCATACCAAGTGGATTCAGAAGTGAAAACCTGAGTCAAACAGTGTCTTGATCCAGTGGTAGAAACTGAGGCCCCAAGCCCTTTGGGAGGTACCTGCTGGTTTGGGACAGGCTGCCTCCTCAGGGAGGCGGGAGCTCTGATAAATGAGTGATTTTAACATCATTAACCACAACTGTTTTTGGAACACGCATATGAAAAATCGAGAATTCTGGGTGTCCACACACTCGGCCTAGAGGCTTGGGCCACATGTGACTCATGATCTGTGTCTTGTGGCAGACCCCTGAGGAGCTGGACGACTCGGACTTTGAGACGGAAGACTTCGACGTCAGGAGCAGGACAAGCGTCCAGACAGAAGATGATCAGCTGATAGCTGGCCAGAGCGCCCGGGTAAGGAGTAAACATGACTTGTCCTGCAGGCCTTGCCCTTTTTTCCCCAGGAAAGCTTTCCATTTTGAAAATACCATTTTTCCTCTCTTTCTCCAGCAGTAGGACCTACATTAACCTATGTTGTCATACCTGCTTGTCACTGTAGGCTCCTCCAAAACCAGGGCAGGAACATGGGCCTCGTCCACTGTGCCCTCGGTCTTCAGTTTAGCACAGAGCCGTGCCTCAGGAAAGCCCTAGGACATAGTCAATGTGATGTTTGTTAAAAGGATTGTGAAATTCAGAAAAAGATTTCTGTCTTTGCGCATCCCAGTGATATCATGGGTATGAACTATTAATTATTAATGGGTTAACAAAAAAACAGTGGTACATTGAAGAAAACCAGTCAGAGCCATTGCATTCATTTGAGTCATTAAATCTCTAATCAATAGCATTTATGCTTTTGGAAGGACGCCAAGAAATATTTCTAAGGAGTCTTTTTTCACTCCTTAGAAATCATTTTGAAGAGCAAGTGTGTCCCTGTTTTAGGCCTTAGTCAGCCATAAGCACTTTGGGATGCTGAATGGGGAGGAGCCTGAGGCCTGGACTCTGTGGGTGAGGCTTAGGGTGGACAACAGGTGTCCTGTCCTAGTATTGCTTTCAGTAAGTTTAAAAGCCATCTGGAGCAAAGATGTGTACTTCTCAGGAGGTTCTCTTCTGTCTTCCTCTTTGAAATTTATATTCTGAAGCCACTTTTAGTTCACCGTGAATAATTGGAGACATAATGCAGCCACAGGAAATGCCCGTCCTTGCCTCTCTCCCCCCACTACTCCCTTGTCACGTCCTCCCAACAGCAGGAGCCAACATGAAACTTACAAGGCAGGCTCTGTCGCTGTGCAGGTATCACGGAGCCCAGGAGTAGCCGCTGCCTGTCACACAGTTTTCTCCACATGGAAACTTGTTCTTGAAAGTGGGCCGGGAATTCAGACTGCCGTAAACGTTCTGTGCAAAATGAGAAGAAATGGCCCTTCAGGCAAAATGAAACCTATTAAAGCATTATCCTACCTAGGTCATAGATTGCTTGGTGGAAGTATCTTGGCTAATGCACTGTGAGAACTTCATCTCTCTTTACATAAGAGCTTCTGTGCTTCTGATTTTAGGCGATCATGGCTCAGCTTCCCCAGGAGCAAAAAGCAAAGATTGCCGAACAGGTGGCCAGTTTCCAGGAAGAAAAGAGTAAACTTGATGCTGAAGTGTCCAAATGGGACGACAGTGGCAATGACATCATCGTGCTGGCCAAGCAGATGTGCATGATTATGATGGAGATGACCGACTTCACTCGGTGAGCGGCCTTGCCCCTCGGCTGCACAGGGCCTCCCACAGGTGCCCCGGACACGCAGGACCAAGCTGCTTTGTGGACTCTGCTCTGTTCGTTTTCAACCACAAGGGTTTTCGGATACAGTGAGCTTTGTTTTTTTTTTTTTTTCCAGAGGTAAAGGACCGCTGAAAAATACATCAGATGTGATCAGTGCTGCCAAAAAAATTGCGGAGGCAGGATCCAGGATGGATAAGCTTGGCCGAACCATCGCAGACCATGTAAGTGACATACTTGTCGTGTGGGTCACTCACCACATTCATCCTGGGACTTAGGCAGCCCAGCCTGCTCCCTCCCGAAGGTGGCGATGACAGGACTTTTCATGGGCCGCAGCACCCTTCTCCTCTGCAGTAGTTTTCTTATTGACCTGCTGATCAACATGAGCACAGATTTTAAGGATTTCGGGATTCCTGTTTCTTCACTGACATGTGCAGGAGCACAGAGCACATTCGGGAGTGGGTGTGTTCCTGACCCTTCCCTTGGCTGACAGATCCTGTCTCTGCTGTTGTCTGTCACCTCTCTGGGCAGGAGCTGGGTCCTCACGTCCTAACACGTGGAAGCCAGGTGTAGGCGAGGCTCTTCGAGTGGACTGGTTTCCCGCCAGAATCACGAGCCGGTTTGGCTAGTGCTCTGGAAGCCCCATGCCCAGTTAGGGTCCTAAGTGTGTGTCCTCAGGCCCCCAGCCTCGTCCCTTGGTGCTCCTTGTCTTACTTGTTTTTCAAAGTTTTTCTCTGTAGTTACAAGCCCACCCCCCTCCACTGAAGTTTCCCCCTCAGCCTGCTCCAGGCTGAACAGAGAGCAGCAGTCCCTCATTCCTCAAGCCGAGATTCAGAAGTCATCCGTGGTTCCTCTCTTCACGTCATCCCTCCCATATTAAGCCCTGGTGCTTCCACTGGCCAACTCGATCGTGACACCTCCCAGTGTTTTCCCCTCTGTACCGGCAGCTCAGTCCACAGCTCCAGCCCTGGACTGCTGGGCCCTGCTGACTGTTCCCACTCTTGCCTCCGCCACTCTGCTCTCCGCACGGCTGCCAGTTAGGTCGGCTGAGCCTCTGCCCTGATTTCCAATAACTTCCTAGAATAATCAAAATCTCCCTCTGGGTCTACTAGGCCTCATTTTATCCCACCTTTCCACTGCACCCAGCCTTACAAGAAGAATGTTTGCTGTCCGCACCTGGGAGGGTTTTCTTCTTCAGGTAAAGCCTTCGAAATGGATCCTGAGCTTTACCACAAGACAGGAATTGGGAGGCGGCTGCCCTTAAGGTTCCCTGTGTCTGGTCAAGACATCATGGTCTGCAAGGGCACATTCCCTCACTTTGGTGTCCTCTTAGCCTCCATCTTTGCCTAAAATGTAGCTTCCTTTCATCAGGTGTTTACAGTGCCCGTGGTATTCGCACAAGTAAACTGCCTCTGAGCAGAGGGTCATCTGGATGGTTATCTTGCTCAAAGCACTTGTGACTTTCCTCCAGAATGTAGCTCTTGCTTGCCTGAGACACTCTCATCTTGAGGGCCTTGGCCCAGAAAATAGCTTAGGGCTGTGACTGCCCAGGAAACGGGCTCCGAAACGCCTGTGCCCTTTGCTCCGGCAAGGAGAGGAAGCCTGTTAGTGCCGCTCTGAGCCCTTGACAAAAGGCCTGTGGGGGGTGGTCTGGCCTGGCCTCAGTGTTCGGTGCTAAGCCTGCTCTCCCACCAGTGTCCAGACTCAGCCTGCAAGCAGGACCTGCTGGCCTACCTGCAGCGCATCGCCCTCTACTGCCACCAGCTCAACATCTGCAGCAAAGTCAAGGCTGAGGTGCAGAACCTCGGTGGGGAGCTCGTTGTCTCCGGGGTAAGTTTTACTGTGAAGAGAGGTGGTTAGCCGGCGTGGGTTGACCTATGTCCCGAACAGAAGTAGCCTCTTGTCCACCTCCACCTTACCTGTCCTGACCGGGGAAAGGTGCTGTGAAAAAACCTGAGATTTCATCTTGAGGGCCAACGGCTGCCCAGTGGCCATTCCCTGCTGACCTGCAGCTCTGTTTAGCCTGGCATGGCGGTGGCAGCTGGGAGCCATTATAGGGCTCGCCTCTCACTGGAAAAAAGGATTTTTATCTTCCTTGCTTTTCTTCTTCCCCCAGAGAAGGAGGGAGCCTGTTAAAAAATTGAAAGACGACATAGATAGGCTTCAGTGTCGGAGTTGTCTCTTTTTACCATGTCATGTTGGCACGGTAGGAGGACATCTCGTTGTGCTGGGCTCCACTGATTCCCTGTGGCTTCTGGCCATCCCACAGAAGGCGCGCAGCTGTAGGTCAGGCATGCAGCTCACCTGCTGTAACAGAAATGCCCCAGTCTCTGGGAGCAGTTACCCAAAGGATCTAAATGAGGGAGGGGCGCCATGGCGTTTGTGTCTGCACAGCTGATTCGACGCCTCTCCTCCTCTGGGGCTGTTAATGGTGCCCGTTGTCAGAGCTCTGCGGTCACTCAGCCAGAGGCAGCTCCTCCTCCCACTCATCGACGGGTGGGGGCAGACAAGGTGAATCGTACCTTATGGTTTCATTACCGCTCCCTTTTCTTCCTCAAAGAGCTGAAACCCAGATGTTTTCAGGTTATCGAGGTTAAGAGCGGCCAGCCGTTGAGAGTGGATCAGTAATGGGGCTGCTGCTCGGCCCTTCCCAGAGGGACGGAACACCCACAGCCTGAGCTGGGGCCCCCTTCTGCAGACTCAGGCCCCTGCCATAGGGCTGGAAGCTGGGCCTATGTTTCTTACCGCCCTGTCTGTGCCTCTTAGGTGGACAGTGCCATGTCCCTGATCCAGGCCGCCAAGAACTTGATGAACGCTGTGGTGCAGACAGTGAAGGCATCCTATGTGGCCTCCACCAAATACCAGAAGTCTCAGGGAATGGCTTCCCTCAACCTCCCTGCTGTGTCGTGGAAGATGAAGGCACCCGAGAAAAAACCCTTGGTGAAAAGAGAAAAACAGGATGAGACACAGACCAAGATTAAACGGGCATCGCAGAAGAAGCACGTGAACCCCGTGCAGGCCCTCAGTGAGTTCAAAGCCATGGACAGTATCTAAGTCTGCCCCAGCCGGCCGCCCCTGTCCCTCCGGGTTCCTAAAGATCAGTCACTGCTCTTCACTCAAATGTATTTGCTCAACAGAACACTGATGTTAGAGTCCACAGGGAAATAGGCAGTTTCTAAACCTGGCCAGGTGGTGAATTTTATGAAGATGTACTTGTGTTTAAGTCGGTCAAAAATACTTTTAAAATTCAGGAGCATATTTCTAGCTATATTTTTTTATAAGCTTAAAAATTCTATAACCAAAGAGAACCCCACATTAACTTGTTAACACCCTTGACCAAATTGTGATGCCTGTTCTTAGTGGTGGCGTTAGGGTTTGAGACAGGAATCAGATTCAACCTTGGCTGGCCGCCAGGGCTCCCACCAGCCCAGGTATTAAGCGACCAAAGACGACCCAGACTGATGAGCCTGGACGTCTTTCTTAGGAGACCAACCCTGGGGAAGGAATGTTCTCAGACAGGTCTTGAGAGGGACAGACCACACAGAACTCAGTGAAACATAATGTATCATGAAGAAAACTGATTACTCTCTTTATGACATGAAATGAGAATTTTAATGCATGGTTACAATTACTAATGTACTCTGCTGCAGGACATTAATAAAGTCGCTTTTTTCCAGGCTAGAATGTTGTGACGCCGTAATCAGAACATGCTTTTTCCCTTTCTTTGGCTTCAAATGCAAATTCATCATTGGGCTCAGTTCTAATAATTGCAAGGTTTCCTGCCTCGGGCTTGCAACAGAAGCCTGACAAAGTAGTGTTTGCTTAGGCAATAATTTAGACTTTTACCTTATTTGTGATTACTATAGCGATTACTATAGCTGCAAGGTATAATATTACTGTCTTATTTAAATCTTATCAAATTGAATGTTTTTTACACTAACTTTTCCCAATAAAGTCCAATATGAAACCAAATCTAAGCGGTCCAAGCCATTTTCTTTGCCTTCCAGAATCATTGAGTCTTACATGAAATAGCTCTTGGATTTGCCGCAGCCTCTGCGGTGCTTCCCCAGGACAGCCGTGGCCAGCAAGGAGACCCCGCTGGCTCTGGGCCGAGGGCCGTGTGGCCCTATTATTCGGGCCAGCCCACCTTGGGAGCTCCCCATCACCTTCGTGGGCAGGTCAAAACCTTGGAGGCATCCTGGACGTCCCTGAACGTGAGCCCATCAGTGTAACGGCTGCCCGGCCCCATGCCCTTCCGGCGAGCATTAGCGCCTTCAGCAACACTCCCTGAAGAGCCGAGTGGCTGGTCAGTCTCACTCGCCTCTGTTCCCTCTACTCTGGCCTGCTCGCGTCCCGTTAGGGGTCGCCCTCCACACTGGCAAGCAGGTTGGCTCTCGTCTCCACCTTACCAACCTTGCCACACAAGTGACCCAGACTCCAGGCTTTAAGTACCGCGCACCTGTCATCTTCTCTCTGGAACCCGACTTTTGTAACTGGCCCCCCCAAACCCCTGCCCCCGGAAGCCTTGAGATTTCAAAGTGGACCTGTCTGAACTGTCTCGGGGTGCAACTACTTGTCACCACTTTTTCCTGTTATCACCTAAGCCATCACCTCAAAAATCACCTATTGCTGTGTGACAAACTGCCCCAAAACTTAGCAGTTAAAAACAAACATTTATTACCTCAGTTTCTGAAGGCCAAGAATCCAGGAGCAGCTTAGCTGGGAGGTTCTGTCGCTGGGTCTCTCTGAGGCTGCACTCTCAGGAGCTGGGAAGGGCTGAGGACCTGCTTCTGAGCCCCCTCCCCTGGCTGCTGGGCCTCGGCCATCCCGTGCCTCGCTCCCTGTCCTGCAGGGTTCCTGAGCCCGCCCTCCCCCGGAGTGAAGGAGCCAAGACAACCAGATAGACCCAGTGTTTTTTAGTCTTGAAAGCGATATGCCTTGCCTGCTACTGTGTTTCGTTGGTGGCAAAGACCACCTAGGTACAGCGGGATCCAGGAGCAGAATAAGGGGAGGTGGACTCCCCCAGTGCTCTGAACCCCCCCCCCCCCGGCTGCCTGGGTCATCCTGTTCCCCCTACACAATGTCCCCAGGTGTCACCATTCCTATAGAACACTCAGCTCAAGCCTCCCGTTTCCTTGCCCCTCAGTGAAAGTCAGTCCTAAATGTTGGGGGTGTTCTGTTCTGTCCTTTGCCCTTTGCACTTCCCAGAGATAACTGGTCTGTTTGGGTTTCTTTCAGTCACCTCATCACACAGCCCTTCTTCGATGCCTCCCCTGCCTTCAGGGCAATTAACTATTCTGCAGATCTGCTTGTCCTGCTTGTTCCTGCTGCAAGCTTCACAATGGCCAGGAAGGCCCAGAACACTGAGTGGGCGACTACCCCAGGGTGTGGAGCGGGGAAGGGCCCAGAAAGCTCTGGCCTCCCTTCACTGGGTCCCTCCCCTTAGCTGCCCCTCAGGACCCGCCCATGCTGACTTCTGGCCACTCTTACAGCTTTTGCTGCCATCAGTTTGTCACCAGCCCTAGCCCGGAGTCCTAGCCTTGCACACAGCAGTCACCCTATCCCATCTAGTCTGCTCTGCTCAGTCCACTTCTCTTGAGCCAATCCACAGCTCTACAGCTGCAAAGGTTCCTAAAGCTGCACCCTGCCTCAGCTCCCCGCACCTAGTGTCCACCCATGACATAGTTGCCAAAGGAGTCTCGTGAAAACCATTCCGTAGAAGCCCTGACTGAAGGCCTGTCTGGGACTGCCCACCACCTTCCTGACATGCTGGCAGCCTCGCGGGTGTCCGGCTCTGTCGAGCCTTCTGCACGCCCCAGCCTCCTAGAGATGACTGATGGGAAGCCCCTGGACCCTGCCCCCACCACAGCCCACCACTTCCCTGTCTCATCACCTTTGCCTCATCATCCCAAGCATAATACCATTAAGCGCTTAGACTACCGCACCTTCTCCTAAGCCATACCTGTGAAGTTTCACATGCTCATTTTAAGTTTTCTAATATAAGTTAAAATAACATTTTAATAAGTGATCGTTCATATATCACCTAAAATCATCCCTTTACCACAATGGGAAACGAGGCACATGGGGTATTACAGCACCAGCCCTCACCAGACAGACCCACGTTCCTTCTCGGAACACAGCGTTGGTCTCGTTCTCCTGATCACCCTGCAAAGGGCCTGGCATGCTTCAGATGTAGTTGTCAAGCCATTTGAACCATACGTTGATTTAAACCAACATGCCAAAAGATACTGGAGGGCAAAAAGCAGGCAATTCAGGAGGCACCAAGCCCCTGCCTCAGGAATCCTGAAATCTCCCTCTGTCTTGAGACCATGCTCCAAAGCTGCGATCTGGGCTGAGCCCCAGGGAGATGGCGCCACCGTGTGCTGGGGGCGTTTACTCCTGCCTCTCTTTCTCCCTTCTGAGCTTGCTTCTGAGCCAGGCCTAACAGGACCCTCAGTGATGGTGACAGCTCCCTTGGTGGTGACTCCCTGGGAGAGGCTCGGGAGCCCCCTCACAAACCCTCTCCAGCCTGGCCCCAGGCCTGGTCACACACCTGCACACAGTGACTAGGGAGCCAGCTTTATCCCAAGGCCTCTGCGCACACACCTCAAAGGCCCCACCTCCAGCCTCAGTCCTCATAGCTTCCAACCCCAATCTGTTGCACCTTCTACGTAGCCAACCAGGCTCACCTCCCCACTGAAGCAGAGAAGGATCCGCTTCATACCCGGCCCTACTGGAGCCCATGCCAGGCCTTTACCACACCTGACCATTTCATCTTTATGACCTGTGGGGTGTTACCCTCCAAGCTATTCCAGCTGAAGGAACTGGCTCAGAGAGGGAAAGTCCCTCAGCCCAGTCACACAGCTGGCAAGTGGCCCAGCTCCAGCTTCAAGATCCAGTTCCCTAACGCCCCAGGTTCCACCATCCCCTCTGAGCCCCCAGAGGGTAGGGCGAGGCTAGTGCCCGCCAGCCTTCTTCCCAGGAGGCTGACTTGAGGCTCCACTCACCACAGTGGCTCTTCCTACTCCTGGTCCTCAGTACTCTGCCTCTTAGGATGCAGGGACTCCAGACTCCCGGCTAAGGCCACCCCTTGCCTCGTCACTGGGTCCTGGCTCACTCAAGGAGTGAGCCATTCTCCTTCCCATCTCCTGCTTTGTCAAGCTTTCCTTCCTCCTGGTTTTTCTCATCAGCAGATAAGAGCCCATAATTTAGAAAAAAGACAATGTGAACAGCTTCCCAGAATCCTTGTCTCCCTTCCCTTTACAGAGACCCTCAGGCTCACCCCGCCTCACACCATCTGTCCCTTCTCACAGAGCATGTGATGCCCGCAGCCACTCACACCTCATCAGGCCTTCTCTAGTTCACGGCCCACACCCTCTGCTGAGCCCAGCTCCTCTGCCAGCTCATTCTTGTCTTGACAGCTAATGTCGAGGTACAGGCCCTAACCTCAGTCTTCTCCCCTTTTCTGATATGATTTCTAAGCAGAGATTGAGGGTAAATGCCTAGCAACCACATTGGGGTGGGGAGGAGTGTCCAAATATATACAGATGTTAACTTACAAAGGGGTTATATCCTGATAAACCCGCCGTAAATTGAAAATAGTGTTAAGTCAAAAACGCATTCAACACACCTGCCAGGAATGTGCTCGGAATGTTAGCCTACGCTTGCGCAGACTCATCTAACATAAAGCCTGTTGTATACTGGAGGTTTAAGTATCTCAGACACAGGTAACACAAACCACAGTATCCAAAACACTGGCAACACAGTACCCTGGCGAGTGTTGTTGCTTTACCTGCGTGACTGCGTGGCTGACGGGGCAGCTCGAGCCCCACCGTGTCGCTATCATGTCGTCTGCCTGACAGCGCCACACGTCCTTGTGCACCATGTGACGAGACTGGAAAAGATCAAAATTCATCTACTGAGCGCTTGTAACTCTCTGAGCCTCATTAGTCAAAAAACTGTAGGCTGAACCAACCTTAAGTCGGGGACCGCCTAGATACATACATTTACTCGGTGTATTTTTTACTCTAATACAGAAATTGTAACACAAAATTCACAAATACTAGTAAAAGACACAATACACTTTACTGTAATTCCACACGGTCCACTGATTCTCACCGAAGGCCTGTGCCAGTTTTGCTGAAATATGGCAGCCACAGCTGGCCTATGGAAGCAAAGCAACAGAAACACATTGGAATTTCCCTTGCCCATGAATGACTTCTTTGCTGGATCAGGTAACATCTCTAAGACAATTTTCTCATTTTTTTGTGCTAAGATGAAACACTTAAGTTTTACCAGCGTGAGCATTTTCTTCATCCCTTTCTTAAGTGTAAACAATCACCAAGACAATAAATTAGGTCTTGACTGATAGCATTTCCCAATTTCTAGTGTGGAAATTCTCCTGTGATATCAATTTCCAGCCCCTGGCATGTCCTGAAGGTGCAGGTGGGCAGCAGGGCAGGAGTCTGAGAGGAAATGTCTCCCCCACCTGATGTCGTCGACATGGGTGAAATCAAGAGCACAGATGACAGTTAAATGCCAAGTAAGAGAGGATGAGTTTGGAGTATGTATTACCTTTTAAACTTTTTAGTTTTGAATTTACACGGTAAAACTTGCTTTTTGGTATCTAACTCCGTGAATTCTGACAGAGGCATGTACTACAGTCACAGTCGACACACAGAACCATTCCAGCTGCGCCTCAGCCCCGTGCTACTCCAGTGCAGAGGTGACATCCCCTACACTGAGACCTGTCAAAACCCTTCCCCTGCAGTTTTGCCTTTCCAGAAAGTCAGAGAAATGAGCAACAGCACGTGGCTGGCCTCTTGATCACGACGCATCTGAGAAGCGCACGGTGCTGTGCGCAGCGCAAGTGCACGCTTGTCACTGCTCAGCGGTTTCCAGAGTGAGGCTGTGCCACTTTCTTTCCATCCCCCGGAAGGAGTGCATTGGCATTGTTTCTAGTTGGTTTTTTTTAACATATAAAGCTGACGGGAGCACTTATGTTTCTGTGTGAACCCAGATTTTGGTTAATCTCGGGTAAATACCTAGAAGTGAGGTTGACCTAGTACAGGGTTAAGTATATGTTGACTTTCTAGGAATCTAGAACTCTGCCGCTGCGGCTTTGTCATCCTCTCATTCCCAACAGCAGAGCGGAAGTCCTGTCGCTCTGCGTTCTCTCACCAGGTGTACGTGGTACTGCCAGGTTTTTAGTTTAGGTTTTAACATTTTTAAAGTACTTGAATAGGTGTCTAGTGGTGCCTTTTGTGGTTTTATTTTACATTTCCTAACAACTCATGATATGGAGAATCTTTTCACATGCTTGTCTGTCCTCTCCTTGTATTTTCAAATCTTTTGCCTACTTTCAAAATAAGGTTGATTATTTTCTTACTGATTGAGTTTTGAGGAGTCTTTATATATTCTGGATATAAAACCTTTGTCAGATATGTGATTTCCACCCCCATTTGTGGGTTTTTATCTTCCTAACAATTTCACTTACAGAACAAGTCTTTAATTTTGATAAAGTCCAACTCATCAATTTTTTACTTTATAAATTGTGTCTGGTTTTGCACCTAAGAACTTTGCCGAGAATCAAGATCATAACTATTTTTCTTTGGCTTTCTTTGAGAAGTATTGTAATTTTTCTTTTAGCTCTAAGGTTGGCATTGAATAAATTCTGTATAAGATGTCAGGTGTAGGTGAAAGTTCATTTTTTAAAATATGGCTCTCCACTGGTTGCAACACTAATTACTGAAGAGACAATCCTTTCTTCACTGCAGTGTCTTTGCACCTTCGTCAAAAATCAATTAACTGTATTTCTGAGGGTGTGTTTCTCAGCTCCCTATTGATCCACGAGTCTATCCTCTGACCGATGCTGCACCGTCTTGATTAACATGCTGAAGCGTAAGTCTGTCACCTCGTGCGACACCTCCAACTTTCTTCCTCCTTTTCAAGATTTGAGCCATTTCAGTTCTTCTGCATTTCCATATAAATTCTCAAAACAAACCTTACTAACTAAAAAAATCCCAGCTGGGATTCCATTGAACCTCTAAGTCAAATTCGGGGGCAGGACTGACATCTTAACAATGTTTGAGTCTTCCAGCCCATGAATTGAGTCCCTTCATGTGTACAGAGCTTTTTGACTTCTGTAATCATTATTTTATAGCTTTTAGCATAAAAATCCTGCATATATTTTGTTAGATTTACACACATTTTGTTTCAATGCTACTGTAAATGGTACTTGTTTTCAAAACTTTCAGTTATTCACTGCTAGTATATACAAATATAATTGAATTTTGTACACTGACCATGTATCTCGTGACTTTGCTAAACTCATTGTTAGTTCAAGATTTTTCTATACATTCCATGGGATTGTCTACATTGACTATCATGCCATCTATGAATACAGTTTTATTTCTTTCTTCAATCTGTGTGCTTTTATTTCATTTTCTTGACTTTTGACTGCACCACCCAGGGCGTCAGGTACAGTATTAAAAAAGGGGAGGGGCCAGCAGGCATTCTTGCCTTGCCCCCAATCTTAGGGGTAACAGTCAGTCTTTGATCATTAAGTTTGATGTTTGTTGTATGATTTTTGTTGACAATACTTTTCAAGGAACTGGTCCAACATTTCTTCTAAGCTGTCAAATGAATGGACCTAGAGTTATTTGTGCCCACTTACCGTTTTAATGTCCGTAGGGTCTATAATAATATCCCTTCTTTAATTCCTGATGTTGGTCTCATTTTTGTTTTCTTCTTTTGAAGAACCGTATTTTCATTCCACTGATTTGATCTAGTTTTCCTGTCTTTTTCCCTTCTTGCTCTTTTTGGTTTTAATTTGCTCTCTTATTAGTGTTGTGTTTTTTTTTTAATAACCTTTGCTTTTTTAATGTTATTTAATACTAAGTTTAAATAATTTGATTTTTAATAATGGCTTCTTTGACCAACCAACTCTCCATGTTTCTAAAACCTATATGGGTGCACGCAGCCCTGAGCTGGCTCTGCACACACCACATCCAAGTGTCTCTCTACACACGATGCCTCCCCTCCACACCAGACTGTCTCTGGCTCCCTATTCAACATCACCACTTGGATGGCTCATTGCTGTCTCAAGGGAAACAAGTCCAAAGCAATGTCTAACACAAAGTTTCAATCTTTGTTCAAACAAACTGGCAATGCTGCTGCTTACTGCTTCCACGTTCCATGTGCCCAGGATCCAAGTGTGTCTTCATCCTCGATTCTTTTTCCTCTTCAGTGTGGGTGGTTGGCAGGTGCCACCTTCAAAACACAGCTGGAGTGCTCACCCTGGTTCAAGCACCAACTTGTACCAGATTCCGCACCAGACCCCATGCTGGGCTCCCAGTTTCCACCCTTGCTCCTATGGTCTCGCCAGAGTAGCAAGAAGGATCCTGTTAAAATGTCAGTGACATCGGGTATCTCCTCATCCGTGACTATCCAATGCTCCCATCACAATGTAGAAAGCCACCCTCCTCCCACATCAGCCAAGACGTGTCCTTCCCTAGTTGCTTATTCTTCCTCCCAATGACTTTTCTTCAGCCACCCCTGCCATCTTGCTGCCCCAAGACCATTGCCACTGCTATTCCCTGGTGTTTCCTCAGGTCCCATGTGGCTTGCTGACTCACTTCCTTCTAGTCACACTCCAGCTCGTCAGCAGACCCTTCCCTCACAACCTTTGTCTCCCATCATGCTTTGTTTTCCTTCAAAGCTCTTAGCTTTCACTGTCCAGCATCACATTACATACTTATTTGGGATGTCTGCCCCTCCCTGCTGCTGTCTATTTACCACTTCATGACCAAAACCAGTGTCTGCCTCTTAGAACCAAATCAGATTTCTTTTGTGAGCAAATTAATCAGTGAGCAAGTGAGCAGCAGTTAGGCTTATGCGTAGAACCCAACCCTTGCTTCCAGCTCCATCAGGATGAGGACATGCCCCTTAAGGCTAACAAGGCACTGGAGAACATAATCCCCTAGACCCTTGTAGCCATACCTTGACCCCCACCACATCCTTCAGCCATACTGAACTTGGAGTTTCCTCAAATGAACCCCGCTATTTATCTTCCTAGGGCTGAAACCCTTCAAGCTTTCTTCAAGTGTCTTCAAGCTTTCTTCAAGTGTCCACTTGGCTAGCACTGGTTCTGGGAGGCCCTCCCTGATAGGCCAGGGACCGCCCCTATCATACACCACCCATCTTGCTTCCAGACTGTGAGCTCTAAGTGACAGGGACTAATTTACTACCTCAGAACTTCAGGGCCTAACACAGACTAACTGCTCAATAAAAACAGTGTGAATGAACAAGTAAATTAATAACACCCAAGTGACCCAGGTCAGGGGATTTAGAGATGGCTGGTTCAGCCCAGTCAAGGAGCAGGAGGTCAACAACCAGCCAGGGCCTGCAGGGTGAGAGCCTGTCATAGTGCTCAGTCTAGGCCACCAGGCCACGGGCCTGCGCTCCCACTAAGTGATAAGGGTGGGAGAAGAAGAATAAAGCATGCAGGTCCTGGCAGGAATAGGTCACATCACCGCAAGTTCTGTGGTTCTGGTCCTGCATTACCATGTCCCGCCTAATGTTGAGCCCAAGTCACATTCCTTGGCTTCAGTTCCCAGGATGGACCACAAAGGGCAGCAGAGAAGGGCTCCTTCTACACCTGCAGACAATAATCAGTGATGAATTGAGAGGTAGAACCAGAACCCGTAACCAGGCAATGCAAGCCCAAACCCTGGGCCTCGCTGCTGCTTTTCCTCTCCTCCCCTGCCCAGCATCAGAAGTCCAGAACAGGGGCCTCCCTGGTGACCTAGGGGTTAAGTCTCAGCGCTTTAACCACTATGGCCCGAGTTCGATTCCCAGCCAGGGAGATTCCCACATGGCGCAGCAGACCTCTCCTGTCTCACCCTCAGCAGTGTACTTCAGTTGATCTGCCTGTTCTGCTCCACTCTGTCTCTGGTGAATCCTCTCACCACCCCACACCTCTGGCCTAGACCCCAGTTCTTATTAAAGGAAAAAAAAAAAGAGGTCCAAGACAAACCCAGATGAAGCTAGTGAGGAGACACACTGCATAGCAAACCTCATCCTCCACAATGCCTGGTTTGTGTGCACGCACGTAGAGTGGGGAACAGGGGAGAAGCAGTCCCTTTGCCTGGCCTGTGGGCTCAGCAGTTGGCCTGGTCTGGCTCCCCTCACCGTAGTCCCAGATGCTTTTTCCTCAGCCCCAGAGCTTATGGCTCAAAGTCCCCTTTCTGCTTTACAGAGTTGCTATTCTGTGTGGCATATCTGAGGATAGAAGAGATACTGGGCTCCTCAGGCCTCTAGAAGTGGCGCTCCTTCCAAGGGGAACTCTTCTCACATCACATATCAGATCCTCTCAGTTACAGAGGCCTCAAAGGCTCTGGGGATCCCCAGTCAGATCCTAACCCCGGGGCCAGCTCTCACGCAGAGGGCACCTGCCTCAGTGTCCGGGACCAGCCCAGCCCAGACTGCATCTAACCACGCCCTCCTCTCTCCCAGCATGGGCCAGGGCAGCCCCACCCCCTACCCCTCCCCTTCCCTGGTCACATCTACCTGTAGAGTGTGACACCATGCTGAAAGTGACTGCTGACCTTGGCCTAAGCCAGACCCCCACCCTGCTGCACCCTGCCCTGCGCTGCTGTCTCCCTGGTCCTCACCATGGCCTGTCAAGACCCACGCTCCAGCTTTCCACACAGGCAGTCAGCAAATCCCAGCTTTGCCACCCACAACCTGTGTGACCTCAGGCAGGTCCTTAAGCCTCTCTGAACCAAGATTTCCTCATCTGTCAAATATACTGCAAGGCAATTGAGATGTTTTTGAGGCAGTGAGGAGGCAGGCACCCAACACTTGGTGGACTTTGCTTCTGAGCCCTGGGGTTTTCTACCCTGATCCAACAGGCTCCTGCCCCACTCCTGACCCCTAAGGAGGACTCCGTGCTGGCTCTCTCCCCAGCTTCCTGTGCTATTGCCTGAGGTAGGCAGGAGAGGGTCTGAGGCTGAGCAAAGGGAAGGAATCACCCACTTTCTCCATGTCTCTCTGGGCCTCAGTTTCCTCTTATCTCAGGGAAGCTGAGATTTCTCCAGGCAAGGGCAGGCTGGGGTGATTTCTACATGGGGGCTGGGAGGGGCTCCAGAGCAGCAGGAGGGAGCCTCTGATGCATTGGAAAGGCTGAAAAACAAGCGCACCAGAATCCAAATCAGGAAAGCCCAGAGCTGGGGTTGCCGTGGCAACCTGCAGCAGGTTTCCAGCCTGGCGCTCAGCCTCTCCAGGGTGGGGGCCAGGACTTGTCAGGCTCTGCTGCTCCGGCCTCCGAGGGCTCTCCTGTCTAGGCCCGAGTCGCAGACAAGGAGCAGGGGCACAGAGCAGCACCTCTGTCCGGTCAGGTGGGGCAGGCAGGCCTGAGCTCCCACCAGCAGCTTCCTGAGGTAACACTCTCCCAGAGGCTGACTCTCAGGGCGTGCAGGGTACAGCAAGAGTTCCCCAGTGTCCTTTGACCCAGGTCCCAACCGGGGCTAGCAGATGCCTGTGTGTGGAGATGCCCTCAGGCTCCTGCCAGTGCCAGTGTCCTCAAAGCTGTGACTAGGACTCAGGGCAGAGTGGGCAGTGAGCTTAACCCGGACGTCCCCTCAGAGCCGGCTGGGGCAGGGACAAGCACAGGTCCAGGTGCCGCAGGTCTAGGCGCTGGTGCAGAGGTAGCCCCCTTTGACTTCCCAAGGTCACAGTTGCTATGTGGGAAAGTGTGGCGCCCCAGGCAGGGTTTTCCTGGACCCAGGCCCTGCCCCTGGCGTGCTACTGGATGCCTGTCCTGACCTTCCAGCCTGTTACCAGGTGCTGTCAGAGGCCTTTCACCCAACAACCTACCCAACTACCACAGGGGCTCCCAGACATAGTCTCCCAACCAAAGGGCTATGCCCAGTCTGCACAGACACACAGTAGACAGACAATGGCCTTTATGCCTCCATTTAATGCCAAGCCAGCACTGCCCAGGTGATGCTCATGCCCCACTAGGGAAGTCCTTCTTCCTGCTTGGTGTCCCCTAAGCCCATCAAGCAGGCACCCATCAGCCTCACTAGCAGCACCCCAGTCCAGGCCAGGTATTGGGGGAGAACCTCATCTCAGCTCCTTCATCAAGCTGTTGATGGAGTTCAGCAGTTCCCGGAAGTAGCCCTCATCCTCTCCATCTTGGAGCTCCAGGGCGGCCAGAGCCTGGTACTCAGCCTGCAGGCTGGCCAGCGTCCTGCGCAGCTGGGGGTCCTGCTGGTAGTGGTCACGACAGGTGACCAGAAGGGCACCCAGCGTCTGCAGCACCTTTTCTCGAGCATCATGCTCAGGCAGGGCCAGGAGGTGGGCAGTGATCTCACACCAGCCCTGTTCCTGCAGGCCTGGCAGGAGGTGCACCTGGCGATATTGCTGCAGCTTCTCTGGGGATGTGTCCCGGGTCAGCTCGGCCTCCTCCTCGGCAAACATCTGCCGTCCACAGTCAGGCACCAGTGGTGGGGAAGGGAGAGAGAACACACAGAGGGTGTCAGCGCCCAAGGAACATGGCTGACCAATGAGCCTGCATTCGCTACTTTCATCCCCGTGGGGCTCACAGGCCACTCATGGGAGAAGGCCAGCTGGATCCACTCTGGTGCCTGCCACTCAGTCAGGGCAGCAGCCATTTAACCAACTCCAGTTACCTGGCGCACCTCTGGTCTCAGCACCATCCTGACTCCCTCGAAGAGGTCAGGGCCCCGGTCATAAGCCTCTGCAGCTGATGTGCCGTGGGTGAGTCTCTGATAAACTGTGCTGGAAAAGGCCGGGAAGGCTGGCAGGGACCTCAGACCTGGCACAGCAGCAAGCAGGACCGACACCCATCAATACTATCAGGAGCCAGCAGGCCGATGACCCCGCGGCGGCAGGAGAGGGTGCAGGCTCCCGCCCACAGGCCTAGTTCCCCTCTCTGCAGAAGGGAGACTCAGACATAGGTCCCGCGCTCTCCCTGGGAATCCTGAGCCTCGGCTGCTACCTCCTTACACCCACAGTGGCCTCAAGGCTCGTGGTGCCCCAGCTGGCAACCACACACACCTTCCCACAGGTATCTCTGGAGCTGACCCTAATTTGGCCAGTTCCTCACTCTTTCTGAGGAACCACAAGAACAGAGAAGCACAGGGGTTGGCTGATGTCTGTCCTAAAGCTCTTGATGTGAAACTCTTCCGCCACCCTCCCTTCCTGAAGGAGGAAGGCTGTCTCTGTATACTGTTAGCAGACAGATGCCAGTGGCTCCCCAATCTTCATAGCACCCCAAAGCCTCAAAAGTGGCTCCCAGAACCAGCTGACCAGGGCAGTCTCGGTGAGTGTGCCTCCTGGTAGCTCTCTGGCGGTGAGCTGTTGTCACAGTGCCACAGGGCTGGGGCAGCAGAGGTACCTGGACACCAGAGGAAGGTCAGTTTCCCCTGGAAAATGCCAAGCCAGGCTCGCTGCCCCTTTCCCAAGATGTCAACTGTGCCCGGGCCTTATTAATTGGACATAAGCACCACAAAGCTGCCTGCTGTTCTGAGAAACTAGGTTTCTACAGCTTGGAGAAGGGTGGGGGGCGGGTAGACAAAGCGAGAGAGACAGAAAATGGGGATGAGCAGTGAGGGGTGGCGAGAGAGAGAGAAAAATGAGGGGACAGGTGGAGAGATAAATAGAATGAGACAGCTAATGCATATACACAAAAGCACACAGCTGACAACAAAGTGGCAGCAGACAACTCTGACCCCCAACCCAAGGCCTGGGAGGGGCAGGGAAGAGGGGCTGGGTCTCTCAGCCTCTAACACCCCCACATAGCCCCTCCACTCCACCCCGCAGCCGTGCATGCAGTGCTGCCCAGCTCTGCTCCACCAATCTGCAGTCAGCTGTTTAGGGAGCGTGTGGCCGAGGGAGGCAGCTGAGAGGTCCTGCCAATGCTCTGCAGCAGCTGAATTAAGAGGACAGGCCTGGCTGGCTTTACTCCCCTTAATTAAGACACTTTTCAGGCTCACAAGGACTAAAGTGGGCCCAGCACCAAGCCTCCTCTCAGGCAGCAAGCAACTAGAGTCCCTGGGGCCCCTCCGGGCAGTCACTCTGAGCCCCTGCCCAGAGACAAAGCTCCCCAAGGAGACACCCTGGGTTTCTAGAATCATGATTCAGCATCATTCTGCTCTGAGTCTCCTAGCTCCCAAGATGTCTCCCAGGCAGAGCTGCTCCATCCCACCTGCTCCTCAACACGTCTTAAGCTTCTGCCAAATGACTCCAAAGGGCTGTCCTGGCTATTTTCACTCCCCACCACGCTGAACCCTCTGTGGGCACACTGGCTGGAGAGCTGCCAGGGCGCCCTCCCTGCCAGGCCTTGGGTTACAGCTTAGTTGCTACTCCTCACAGGGTATCTTCCCTGATGGCTCAGAAATCCTGGGTTCACGGCCTGAGGAAGGGCCCCCACAGCACCACTGCCTGCCTAGCACAGCCTGGCTCCCGTCTTGAGCACTCAAGTAGTTGCGGCAGAGGGAAGAGAACAGGGAGAGGTGAGGGCCCACACCAGAGCTGGGGCCGACACAGAGCAAAGTGAGGGGAAGCCCAGACACTCACCTTCTCAGTGACCAGGTCATACAGCAGGGTGACCACGCGCACAGCCAGCACCTCTGTGCCCTTCTCCTGTACCAGACTCCTCAGGACCTGCAGCCCCCCCAGCTTCAGAAATTGCTGCTGGGCATAGGGAAAGTGTCGCAGCAGGGAGCACAGAGCAAACAGGACCTGGTGAGGCGCAGATTCAGAGAGGTGATGAGGAGGGGCCACACAGAGCTGGCCCTGCCCACGACCAAGGAGAGGCAGCCAGCAAAGCCCCAACTACCCCACCCCTTCAGGGGACCTATACATGGAGCCCAGTCAGGAGAGTCAGAGATGTCAGACGCCTTTAACATCAACCAGTGGACAAATGGAGGCCCAAGGTAGGGTGCACTGTCAGAGCTAAACCCAGACTTCCAGAACTCTAGGCCTGCTGCCAAGCTGCTTTAGTTGAGTGGGACCTCTCCCCCTGTGGCACCCAGGGAAGATGAGTCATGGCCCCAAGGTGACATGCACAGCCTGGAAAGGGTCCCTCCCCTTCAGATTACATGGGTGCCGGGAGCTGGGCAGGAGGAGACAGCAGAACACACCTTCTTCTTTGCCCTGAGAGGCTGCTCCGTGGCCAGGATGACCAGCAGCTTCTGCAGAGCTCCCCCCTCGATGGCCTCCACCTGGACCTTAGGGTTGCTGTGGGGAGAAGCAAAAGAAAGCAAAGCTTTACGCCTGCCGGCAACTCAGAGGCGTTCCCTTGTGTCCAGCCAGGGGGTCTGGGTGGCAGGGGGCCGATACCACACAGCCACCTCTGGGAGAAACAAGGTACACGAGGGGAGGTCCCACTCCAGATAAGCTAGAACAGAGCTGGGGAGCAGACACCAGCCCACGGGGATACACCTGGTACAAGGGCCTTCAGTGCAGAGGACAGAGCTAAGGGCTCCCAGGTCACTCTTCCGCTCCCCAGCAGCCAACAAGCTGAGGTGATCTGGAAGGGACGTCACCTCCACCATTTGAAGATCCTTCTCATGCCAGAAGTGCTACCTGAAGTTCTCTCTTGCAGAAAGCCTTCCCTATACCCCCCAAGCCAGTGTTGCTCCTTCTTTCGCAACCCCAAATACATCACACACTGGGGGGCAGTTACTAACAGGCCGATTCCCCTCAGAGTGTGCAGCTCCTCACGGCCAGGCATAGAGACCCATTCCTCCCCTCCCCTCTCCTCCCCTGCCCTCCTCTCCCCTCCCGGGGAGAACAAGAACAGCCCACATGAACGCTTGAAGGAGGAGGGCAGGGGAAACAAGAAGATGCAGGGAGCCTCTGAATCCCTGAGAAGATCCTAAAATAGCCCCAACGCAGCTGCCACCCCATCGACTCTCCACTCTATTTGAACAGCTACTGTGATTTTCCTCTGTCCCTGGATTCTCAGCACTCAGCACAAAGTCCGCCAGGCCACAGGGTCCTGGATGCTAGGGAATGAACAAACAAACACGCTCATGCTAACCAGCAAATGGGCAAGAGGGCAACAGTCACACCCCATAGCTGTCCCGGACCCCTCTCCCCACTCTGGGCAGGAGAGAGATGGGACTCACTCACTGAATGCACAGTTGTCCTGGCTCCATCTTTTCACAGATGTAGGGCCTCAGGCAGGGAACATGGCTTTCTAAGATCAACCTAGTGATCAATTAAAGAGCGAGCCCCAAACACAGGGATCTGTAATTAGGCCCTTGAGGAAGGTCAAGGTTCCCTCTTCAGCTCACTTACACCGCCTGGGAGAAGAAAGACAGCAGGAACAGAAGCAGCTGAAGGCAAGCAGCAGGGGGAGGGGTGAGGCCATTAGTCAGTGGCCTACAGATCAGCAGTCCACGAAGGTGACCAAGTCTTTGCCTGACTCCAGCTGCCTTACCTTACCAGGGCCACCTGCTCCCCGGACCACAAAGGCCTGTTTCCTTCTAACCTCCAATCTTGGAAGGGGACCCGCATGGCACTCTAGAGAGTGAAGGAGGGTGTAGGGAAGCAAAAAGACAAATCTAAGGGAGTAAGCTCTTGGTGGGCAGAACCCAGAGAAAAGGGGAGGCAGTAGCTAGAGAGCACGCTGCTGGGGCGGGAGCAGCCACGCACACGCGTGCGAGCCGGCTGCCTGGAATGCTGGTGGTCCAGCCCTCTGCTCCTGCTGGGCACGCTCCAAGTTTCAAAGCAGGCTTACACATGCTGAGTCGGGGTTTCCTGCTGTAAAATGGGAGCACCTCCTCCCTGCATCCTCTCAGACAGAAGGGAAGTGCAGGCAGCGTGGCAGTCCCTCTGCAACCCCAGCGCCTGCTGAGCAGTCTGGAGACAGGCTGGAGCCTGCTGGGGTCTCTGGGGAAGGGAGGCCGACAGCTCCTCTCCAACAGGGGGTGGGTGCTGATGCAGGGGACCTGGGAGCTCAGTCTCTCCTCTGCCCCCTCTTCCCCCCAACTTGAGAAAGGCAGCTGCCTCATCAAAGCGTGAGCTAATTAGGGCTGTCTCTGCCATCATGTGCCTGAGGAACACTCACCCGCGACAGGCAGGGTCTAAGAAAAGACGACCACACTGAAAAATTCACACAAACGTCAAATGCTGCCTCCCAAAGAAGGGGGGATGCGAGGCCCGACATCACATCAATCTCAGGGAGCATCGCCGAGGAGCCCCATCTGCAGGGTCCTGCAGAGAGATGCAGACAAGGCCCCACAAAGACAGCACTTGACACTGTCCCTGTGTACAGTTCTGCTGAGCCAATCACCCACCAACCCTATTAGGCAACGCCGGGCTGAGAACAGAGAGGCCATCCATGGTGATAGGCCTGAGCCGGCCAAGGAACCCACCTGCCCCGGCACCTCCTAGAGTAACAGCCCTGTCAGCAGCATCAGTAATGGTGGGGGAGGTGGGAGACAATGTGCCAAAGACTCAAACCCCTAAGGGAACCAGAGCACAAATAAGCAGCAAACTACTAGGGTCAAAGGGAAAGGCACACACTGTAGGCAAATCCTGGGGTCCCAGAGAAAGAACCAGCTTTGGGGGAGTAAAGATGACAAAAGTCACTAAGAGATACTGCTTCCTTGGCACTTCTTGCCCAAGGGTGGCCCCGTGTGAATTAGAGAAGGTCAGACAACACTCTGTTCTAAGGATGTAGAGGCAAGCCACTGTCAGGCAGCTACTCAAAAAAACCTGCGTGCAAGAGAGACCCTTGGAGCAGCTCAGTGGGCGCTCTGCCACTCAACACCTAGCACGGCACGGCCCATACATATGAAAGAGTCTACACCACCTGATTCAACTTCCCCGTTTAAGAGGGAACCAATCAACGATGACTGTGTAACCTCCAGCCAGACCAGGTGGCTCAGAACCTAAGGTCTGTGGGGGGTTCAAAGGAAGGAGAGCAAAGCCAGGAGAGGCCGGGGTACAGGGGCGGAGGGTGGCCCGTGGACAGGAGGAAGGGCAGGGCGCTCGGAGGACAGCACGAGCACAGGCAGACAGGGAAGAACGCCATTCGGGGGAAGGCTGCCCGGGAGAGTGCTGGAAACTGACGCTGAGACGAACAGCTGACACTTCTCCAGGGCAGGGGGATGGGCAGGTCACAGTGCCAAGGAGTGACAGTGCAGGACCTGCCCGGCACACAGAACCTGCTCCTGCTCCCTTCCTCAGACCCCCACACTAGGCACGTGAGGTATCAGAAACAAGTCCCTACAGGGGTAAAAAGAATGCCAGAGAGGGCCCAGGAACAGGGCCTGCACCGGCACAATAACCCTGCGAATGGGCGCTGAGAGAAGGCACAGCCCACCTTCCAGGGCAGGGCAGTTCTGGCTCTGTGGAATGTGCCTGTACCTGCCCGTATCCTCTCCTGCCCTGACACCCCTTTCCTTCACTGGAAACACAGCTGTCTCTCCTACCCCATGTGGTCCTGATGAGGCAGGTCTCAAACCCCCGGGTCACAGGGGATGGCTTACGGCCCAACACTAGCACACAGCCTCCCAACCCCTCCCCCCCCAAAGCTTCAGTGGATCACCGGGGGCTGTGAAGTCCGAGCCCTTCCGGCATCTGCGTTGGTGTCAGGACAGAGTAAAGTTATTTTCTCCACAGGGCGGTTGCTATAGCCAGGAGCACCTACAGCCACAGCAGCAGAGACTCACCCCTACCCCACGGAGGGAGGCCCTTAGACAAGGACACAAAAGAGCTCAAAAAGGAAAACTAAAGCAGAGACAAAGAGAAAGCCTGATGACTGCTGTACCTTACTGAAACCGCTTTCATATGGCAATGAAACCCCCTCTGTCACCTGCAGCAGACTCCTGAAGGATTGGCGAGTAGAGCAGGACTATGAGCCAAACATGGGCCCATGGCAGAGGGCAGCCTCTGCAGACTGGGCTCACACCCTGGCTGGAGTTTTCTCCCAACCAGTTTAAATGAGTACACTCACACTAACTCTGGGCCCTACCCCAGGCTTTAGCTGCTCTGTGAACACTTCAGGGGTTGCATAGAATACCCTCTAAAATGAGCCTTTCAAGACTGCCCGGTCAGGGCCAAGAAAACACAGCCAAGGAAGAATAGGAGACTAGGTGTGCATTTGCAAATGGCAATCAGTCCATCGGACAGGGGTATTTTTTGAGCCATCTGCCCCAGAGAAGTAGAAACCAACATGCTCTTAGAACCTTTCTCTCCTTGAGCTTTAAATGCTCACTGCTGTGTGTTTTTAGGGAGGAAACACCCGAAGTAGCTCAGAGTGAGATCTAGGGGACCTACAGGTACAAGGGCCAAGACCTGGGCAATATGTGGTGAGAATCCTGGGAATAATGACTAATGCCCTCACTTCAGTTTCCTCACTGTGAGGCACAGATGAAACGATCTCTTGTTAAAAACACATAGCTAAAGAATGCCAAAATGCTAGGCAGTGAATTGGGACAGAGAGACTAAAATCATTGCCACACAGAGGTCAAGACCATATCCCAAGAACACAGCTTGATTCAGCCTAGAAGTCTTACCCCCCTGCCTACAGATTCGGCCCAAGCCTGGGGGTAGAGGTGGGGGAGGAGTGGCGTCAGTCTTGGCTTGAAGGTGGGTGTCCTGACAGTGGGGGATTTGACTAGGTTAAAAGGGCAAGGGCCTGGCATGCTGCTCAGTGACCTCAATGGCACTGGTGTACTCAAAGTCAACGGAAGGGTACTAAGGACGTAGGCTCGTTCCTGACGAGATAAATGAGAATAAACCTTGTTCAGGGCTTAGCCGGCTGGACTGAATAAATACCATTAGCACTTGGATTACTGGGATGTTCACAATCAGCAGGCAAGTCAGCTGTCTGTGTGCAGAGGGACAGCAGCAGCTGCTACTCTCTAAATCTTTCGGGATTGGGGGGTGGGGGGAGAATGCAAAAATGGAAGTGATTGCATTTGCAGAAACTAAAGAGTTTGGGTCAGGGTGACAGCAATATGGGCCATCTGCCAAGGGTCGGAAGTCATTCATAACTTCGTTAACCAAAGCCAAGGAAGTGGGAGGTTGGGAGGCAGTGGGAGGTGGTGGAGCTGATCTCAGGGTGCCCAAACAGGTCCCACCAGGCACCTATGAGAATGGTGCCTTCAGCCACCCAGGAGATGTCTTCCAGTCTGGGCATGCCGGACAGGCTACAAAACTAAGACCTAGTGCAATGGTGAACTGAGGGGGGAGAGGTCTTTGTTCAAAAACTATTAGGAACTTCAAGACAGCACAGGCAGAACATTAAACCAAGCACAAACCTTTCAGAGAGGGGTGCTGTGCAAAGGTATGGGGAGCAAAGCTGCTAGGCCCAGGGTGTGTGCAAGAATCAGAAAATAGAAACCGAGCTCAAAGGTGAATCAGAACAAGGACTGAGAGGGACTCTGAATCAGTGGAAAAGGAAACAACTGGAAAAGGCAGAGTCCTGGGAGGGAAATAAAGATTACGTTGAGTGGTTCAATGAGGGTTGAGGAAATAATACTAACGTGAAGCCCCTGAAGCAGAGCCTGTGTCAACTAGAGTCCTGACATTAGGCTGGTCCACAGGACACAGAATAGAGGTATGAATTCTTTCATGAATCCTCACAATATTTTAATTAGGACAATTGTTTCTTTTCATTGTCTTAAAAAAGGAGGCAAAACTGCCTTTGTTCTGAAGAGCTCCCTGAGAAGATGCTGTACAGGTGGGGGAAGGGACATCCCGGGGGCCCATGTGCTCAGGCTTACCTTTTTACCCTCTCTTACTATCCTGCCTGATGAAGTTGTAAAAACTCACTAACTTGCCTAGTAGAGAAAGAGATTCCTTCTCTGGGGGGGTCTCACCTTATCTGTGACCTTAATCTGTGAAACAACAGTTTGCAAGGAATGTAATCCTGAAATAGGGAGGTTCACTGGGATTTATACTAGCCTGCCATTTAGAGATTAACAGGGTTAAGCAATATTAATCAAATCAAGATATGGACAATTAGCCACCCGAATAAAAACAGAAGCTTCACACACACACACACACAAAAAATTCCACAATTCCACATACAACTCTTCCACATCGAAGTAAAGTCCCTAGGAGAAACAGAATCTGGCCTGTAAAATGAGCCTTATGCCTCAAGTGTGGGGGAACCATCCAGAAGTACCACCTGGACATGGGAAAAGACAGGAGTATCACCTGACCCTTTCATACACAGTTCCCAATCAGAAGCCAGTCATATAAGCAAATGGGGGAAATGGACACTCAGAACTCACCATAGCGGTAATGCTCACCAAGTATCTAACCCTCACAATGGTATCTCTAGGCTCTCTTTTTCAGACACACACAAACACACATGAATACACACACACACACGAATACACAGACACACACAGGCACACACACACACACACACACGAGTGATAACAATGGTCAACAAATTTTTACAAAAGTCATGTTACTGAAA
This sequence comes from Scalopus aquaticus, assembly GCA_004024925.1. NCBI lineage: Eukaryota > Metazoa > Chordata > Mammalia > Eulipotyphla > Talpidae > Scalopus > Scalopus aquaticus. Next base: position 112,289 of record PVIJ01001734.1, read on the forward strand.
TAAAATTAGTCATTTCCTATCAATTTGTATGTGCTCAACATGAATATGACAGTCACATTCTAATTTTGGCTCTAGGTTTTTTTTTTTGTAATCTGCAATAAATGGATGTTTACATCACGAAATGCATGCCAACAGTAATAGGCCTATGGTTAACACCTGTAAAAAATCAAGTCATAGACTACTTCTTAGATTTCTTCTCTTGTCTTTTGTACAGCTGTTCAGGAATAGAATGGATGGAAGATGGTTTCCATTGTGAAAAAGCACAGCCTTAAGACTCAGTTTTGAAGAGTCTAGAAATAGTCTCCACTCTTGTGGGTTGTGAGTGATTTCTAAGGCATTCATGAGGCCCTCAATATCGGAACAGAATACCAGAGTCCTTTCCTTTCTGAAGAAAGGCTCCAATTCTATAGGGAAACCAAATAGGAGAGAGACACTCAGCGTGGGGCGGGAGGGGAAGAATAAGGGCACAAAATGGAATAGAAAAGAACACAAGGGACCATGGAGATGGATCACAGGTGAATTGGTGGTGGGCTACCCAAGGGGAATATAAAATGTAAAAGACATAAATAACAATATATATATATATATATATATATATATAAAAGAAAGGCTCCAACTGCTGGTGGCACTTTTGATATAAAGTCATTGTGAAATCTTCTTCTAGAAGATTCCATTGTTGGAGTCTTGATCCTAGCAATTCTGCCTTGTTCTTGGGTAGGTCCAAATCACGAACCAGGTCATTTAGTTCTTCCTGTGTTAGTCTGTGTGGGGTTGATGATGCCCCACAGTGAAAATCTGGATCACTGCATGCTGATGGAACAGGAGAAGATGAAGCAAGAGATGAATCAAGAGATTCATGATAAATCAAGATGATTTAAGATGATTCAAGATGAATCAAGAGAATATTCTGCTGGAGGTTCTGGAATAGGAAGTCCCTCACCATGTGGAACTGGTCTTAATGCAGACGGAATGTTTGGGTAGACTATTCTTGACTTCTTTGGCTTCATTATTCCACCGGAAAGAGGAGGAACCAAGCAAAAATAACAGTCTTTTATGCGGCTGCTTGGCTCTCTCCACACCATGGGGACTGCAAATGTCATGGATGGTCTTTTGCCATTTAAACACTGTGAAAGCTGTGTTGTACATGTAGCACAGCATATATGTGGGGCCCAAGGCTTGTCTTGGTCACCAGCCTTGCATCCGAAGTAAAGATAATAAGCCTTCTTCACTTGAGAAGTGATACTTTTCTTCTGGTTGGCAAATGTCACTTCCCCACAAATAGAGCAGAAATTGTCCACACTATTAATGCACTTTCGAGGTATTACTGTTCTGTATTGTGCCTAAATGGATAAAATAATAACAGTTCTATGGAACAGTAGCTTAAACTGTTTGGCACAAAGTCTGAAATATTTTCAATGCTCAACCTTTCCGACAGGGCTTTATCTAGTGCACTGCTGACGTCAGCTTACTTCAGCAGCCGCCTGGCAGTAGTATTGTACTGCATCAGAAAATCATGCAATCAACTCTGGATGATGTGTGCATGATGGTATTATGCAATGCAACGCAATATTATACCATTCTAGGTTGATTTAGGATGTTGTTGCAGTCCTACTGGATAAATTTACACCGTGAAACATATAAAATTAATATATGAAATATCTTCAAGACGAGAGCTAACAAAAAATGTTTAGGGCTATATTCATGTTCAGCACACCAAGCTACTACATATTAGGGCCTTTTAAAGTCAGTAACGATCTATCTCACTGTTGACCAGTGTAATCAACCCTGGAGAGATAAGGGGGCCTAAAAGGGAAGGGTACTGAAGACCCTTCTTGAGGGATATCTGGTAGCTATACATCACAATCACCTGGGGCACATTTTTTTTCATGAACACATTTCAGACTGGGCATTTAAAAATATATGAAAAGTTACAAAGAAAACGCACAGAAAAGTTGCAAAATAGTAAAAGCACTCCCTTTGAGATTTGCCATTTAACATTTTTTTTTCCTACACATATTTCATTTTCTGAAACATCTGAAAGTTAACAGCAGATGTGGTGCTCGTACATCACTAAGTGTGTGCTTTGTAAGAACATAACCACGCTACAATTATCAAAATTAGAAAATTAACATCAATACATGATCCATAGGTAATCAGATATGGCCAACTATCTCAAAAATACCCATCTTAGAAAAATAATTTTGGTCCAATACAGGACTACACAATGCATCCAGTAGTAACTCTCTTTTGTCTCATTATACCGGACCCTTCTTTAGCCTGTCCTTGTCTTTCATGCCATTGAGAATTTTGAAGAGCAACAGGAGAGCTGTACAATGTCCCTCAGTCTGAATTCACTGAGTTTCCCATGATTAGATTGAGACTATGTGTGCTGACAGGAATACCACACAATGCACTGTCTTTCCCAGTGCACTCTATCAGGCACATGATGTCAGGCCCCCAACATGGTCATTTTGATTATTTCTTCACCATAAAGATACTACTTCTCCCTTCAAAGTTAATATTTTGTGGGCTGACAGAAATATGAAAACAGCCTGTTCCTTATCATAATTTTACCCACTAGTTCTGGCATCCACTGATAATTCTTGTAAAAGCAGCCATTATTATGGTGTTTGTCAGATCATGATATAAGATTCCATCACTAGAGCAGACTAGGGCCCTGCTCTATATCAGGGACCCACAGCAACCCCCAGGTGAGCCTTCCTGACTCTAGGCCCTGCCGCCAGCCCTTTGGGAGCAGACAGAGGCCTGAGTCACAACCGTGCAGGCCCTAGCTACTCAGTGTGGGGCCCAGGCCTCACCAGGAAATGCACCCCACTCAGCACTCAGCCACACAGCACCTCCAACTATATCAGGATTCTTCAGGAACCCTATGCTCTCCTGGTGACCAGAAACAGGTCCTGAGCCACCATTCCTGGGCAAGGTGAGATCCCAGCAACTCGGCCTCTTGACCCAGCACCATGCAGCCCTCCCCGCCATCAGAATAAGACCCAGAAGAGTTTTGAGGGAGGCTCTAGCACAACTCCAGATCCTATAAGATCCCAGTAGCTGTACCTATCATCAACTGAACACCCAGAACAGTGGAGGAGAAAGATACATACACAACAAAGCCCCAACTACATCAGAGCAAACACAAAGCAAACAATGGGGAGAAGGAAAAATACAAATGGCCAAGCCAAGCTGTCAGGGGAACAATACACCACAAAGAGAAAATCAAACTCCAAAACCCAACAACACTGACATGGAAGAAGAACTCTTCCTGTTAGATGAAGAATTCAAAATTACCATAATTAAGTAAGTCAAAGAACTCAAACAAAAACTCAGAAAAACAAATCAGAGATGAGAAGACACAGAAAAAGAAAAGAATGCTATGAGAAACATAATCAACAAACAGGAGATCAAGATTGAAATTTAAAATAAGAAAATAAAGAAACTATAGAATGTAAAAAGATCAATGGAAGAGATAAAAAAAATTCTGGAAAAAGCCACGGAAATAGACTAGACCAAGTGGTAGAACGAATCCATAATCTTGAAGAAACAGATATGAAAAGAATCAAAAATGAAAAGGAAAGAAAGGTACAAAGGAAAAAGAATGAAAAAGCACTTCAAGAATTATCTGACACCACGAGGAAAGGAAATGGGAATCCTAGAAGGAGAAGAGAGAGACAGACAATTGAAAAGCTACTCAAGGAAATAACTGAAGAAAACTTCCCAAACTTGAAGAAGGAAATGAAAATACACATACAGGAAGCTAGAAGGATGCAAAACTATCAAAATGAAAGGAAAACTACAGCAAGACACAGATTAGTAAAGCTTCCAAGAGTCCAAGACAAAGGAAAAATAATGAAACTGATAAGGGGGAAGCAACAGATAACTATAAAGGAAAACCAATCAAGCTAACATCAGGCTCCTTTGAAGAAACATTACAGGCAAGAAGAGAATGGAGAGACATATTCAAAGAATTCCAAAACAAAAAACACTAGCAAAGAATACTTTATCCTGCAAAACTCTCTTTCTTATATGCACAAAAAATAAGGACCTTCTCAAACAAAATCTTCAGAAATTTACTACTACTAACCCCCACACGCCAAGCAACATCATAAAAAGCCTTACAATCTAAACCTACAGAGGAATGAACACAAAGAACTGAACAAGGAATTGAACAGAATCATAAAACGGTGAAAAAAATTGCAGTAACAGACTTACCTGTTTATCCTAAATATTAGTGGACTAAACTCACAAATAAAAAGACACAACAGCACACTGGATTAGAAAACAGAATCCAATCTTCTGCTGCCTCCAGGAAACACACCTAAATTCTGAAGATAAACACAGATTGAAAGTAAAGGGTTGGAAAACAATTCTATGAGCAAATGACACCCAAAACAAGGCAGGGGCAGCCACACTTAGATAAAACAGACTTAAAGCTAAACATAGTAGCAAGAGACATATTGGGTTTTCGGAAAAGTCATGATGCGGTTTTTCTTAAAAAACAGAAAAAAATATGTCATGACTTTCCCAACAACCCAATAGATGGACACAATGTAATGCTCATGGGGTAATACACCAGGGAAGACATAAAACTCATCAATATATATGCACCAAATGACGGAGCAGCAAAATACATTAGACAATTACTATCATCTCTGAAAATAGACAGTAGAGAAAATATATATGTGGTAGGAGACTTCAACATCTCATTCTCACCAGTGGACAGATCAATGAGACAGAAAATAAATAAGGACACAATAGACCTAAACCACATGAGCCTAATAGATATCTACAGACACTGCACACCCCAAAAACCAAATACAAATCTTTCTCCAGTGCACAAAGATCATCCTCCAGGATCGACCACACACTGGGTCATAGGAGACAGCAACAAGCAACTAAAATCATACCACATATCTTCTCAGACCATACAGGTATCAAACTAGAAATCAACCACCAAAAAAAAAAAAAAAAAAAAAAGCAAGGAGATCTCCCAACAGATGGTGACCGAACAACATGTTTTTGAAAGACCACTGATGAGGAAATCAAAGAAGAAAAAATACCTTGTGACAAATGATAATTAGGACACAACCTTCCAGAACATATGGGACACAACAAAAGCAATACTGAAAGGAAAGTATATAGCAATTGAGAAACAAGAAAGAACCCAAAGAAACAACATAATTTCTCATCTCAAGGAACTAGAAAAAGAAGAACAAAAAACCCCAAAAGATGGCAGAAAAAAAGGAATAAAAATTAAAGCAGGGGCCTCCCCGGTGGCGCAGCGGTTAAGCACTGCGCTGTGGAGCTGTCAGCAGCGGCGACGCGAGTTCGATGCCCGGCCGGGGAGAATCACATATGGCATGGCAGACATCTCCTGCCTCGCCCGCTGCTCCCCTCAGCAGTGTATTTCTGATCTGCCTGTTCTGCTCCCCACTCTGTCTCTGGTGAACCCTCTCACTGCCCCACGCCTCTGGCCTGTACCCCAGCTTGTATGTATAAATAAAAAATAAATCTTTAAAAAAAATTAAAGCAGAAGTAAGGGAAATAGAAGTAAAAAAGGTGGCCCAAAAGATTAATGTAACCAAAAGCTGGTTATTTGAAAAAATAAACAAAATAGGCCTCTAGCTAGGATCACAAAGAAAAAGAGGGAGAAAATAGGATCACAAATGAAAAAAAAAAAGAAATTATAACAGACATAGCAGAAATTCAAATAATTAGAGATTACTATGAACATTTACATGCAAACAAGTTCAACAATGTAGATGAAATTGACAAATTCTTAGAATCATACAATCACCCAAGGCTGAATAAAGAAGAGAAAACTTGAACAAATCAATTACAAGCAAAAAAACTAAAACAGTAATCAAAACCCTCCCAAAAAGCAAAAACCCAGGACCAGATGTTTTCAAAAGTGAGTTCTACCAAACATTCAGCGATGAATTAATGCCAATCCTGAAAACTCTTTCAAAAAAATGAGAAAGAAAATACTACCAAATACATTTCATGAGGTCAACATCACACTGATACCAAAAACAAATAAAGACAACATACAAAAAAAGAAAACTACAGACAAATCTCCCTAATGAACACAGATGCTAAAGCCATCAATAAAATCTTAGCAAATTGAATCCAACAATGCATCAAAAGGACAATACAACCATCAAGTCAGATTTATTCCAGGGACACAAGGATGGTTCAACATCCAACAATTCATTAATATAATACACTACATCAACAAAAAGAAAATAAAAACCATATGATCACATCAGTAGATGCTGAGAAATCATGTGACAAAGTTCAATATCCTTTTATGATGAAAGCCCTTGAAAAAGTTGGAATAAAAGGAATGTATCTTTTTCTTTTAATTTATATCTTTTACATTATAGTGTATTCCCCATAGGTTTCCCAACACTAATTCACCCATGAACCATCACCATAGCCCCTTGTGCTCTTTTCTCCTCCATTTTGAACCCTTATCTTCCCCCTCCCTCATAGAATGTCTCTTATTAATGGCTGCCTGCTAGGTATGTTGTTGTTGTTTTCTCCTCCTGATCTCTTAGTTGGTTCTCCTATGTTCCTAATAGTGAAACCATTTGGTATTTTTATTTTTCCTTCTGGCTTATTTCACTAGCATGATCCCTTCTAGCTCCATTCAGGTTGCTGCAAATGGCATGAGATTATCTTTTTGATTGCTGAATAGCATTCCATTATGTATATGTACCACATATTCTTGATCCAGTCATCTATTTTGGGTCATTTGAGTTGTTTCCATATCTTAGCTATAGTGCTACAATAAACATAGGTGTGTATGTATCCTTTGGGATTAATATTTTTGTGTTCTTTGGGTAGATTCTTAGGAATGGAATTGCTGGGTCATATGGAAGCTCGATATTTAGCAGTTTGAAGAACTGCCATACAACTTTTCATAGTGGTTGGACCAGTTTGCATTCCCACCAGCAGTGTAGGATAGTTCCTAAAAAGAACATATCTGAACATAATAAAAGCCATATATGACAAATACACAGTTAACATCATTCTCAATGGTAAAAAGCTGAAAGCCTTCCCATTAAGATGTGGAACAAGATAAGCATGTCCACTCTCACCACTGCTCTTCAATATAATACTGGAAGTCCTAGCAAGAGCAACTGGGCAAGAGAAAGCCATAAAAGGAATCTAAGTTGACAGAATTAAAACTATCATTATTTGCA
>PVIJ01001734.1:119608-186445 GCA_004024925.1 Scalopus aquaticus
TATAATCAGTATGAAGACAAAAAAAAAAAATTAGGAAAACCATTCCATTTACAACTGTACCAAAAAAAAAAAAAAAACTGGGAATAAACCTAACAACCTAACAAAGGAGGTGAAAGACTTATTCAAGGAAAACTACAAAACAATGTTAGAAGAAATAGAAGACACAAAGTGGAAAGATATTCCCTGCTCACAGAGCAAAAGAATCAACATTATCAAAATGGCCAGCCTAAGAAAAGCAATTTACAGATTCAAAGCAATTCCAATAAAAAATATCAATGGCATTCTTCAGAGAAATGAAACAAATAGTGCTGAAGTTATATGGAATCACAAAAAATCCCGAACAGCCAAAGCTCTCCTGACTAAAAAGAAAAAGAGCAGAGGTATCACACTCCCAGACTTCAAATTCTATTACAAAATAATAAAAACAGCATGCTACTGGAACAAAAACAGATACACAGACTGACAGAACCAAATTTAAAGTCTAGAAATAAAACCACAGATACAGGTCAATTAACCTGTAACAAAGGAGCAAAGAATATACACTGAATAGTCTCTTCAATAAATGGTGCTGGGACAACTGGACTGCCACATGCAAAAGAATGAAACTAAACTATTTCACACCATACACAAAAAAATCAACTCAAAATGTATAAAAGACCTGATATGAGATCTGAAACCATAAAAAATATAGAAGAAGACATAGGCAAAACACTCCATCACATAAACCTCAGGAACATCTTTGAGGACTCATCTCCAGAAGCAAGGAAAAGAAAGGAGCATATAAATAGCTGGGGCTACATTAAACTAAAAAGCTCTGTACAGCAAAAGAGACAGTAACTAAAATAAAGAGACATTCTACTGAATGGGAGAAAATATCCGCATATCATCCAACTGATAAGGAACTGATATCAAAGATCTACAAACAGCTGACACAACTCAACAAAAACAAAGCAAAGAACCCAATCAAAAAATGGGCAGGAGAGCTAAAAAGAGATTTCACTAAAGAAATGCAAATGGCCAACAGGTATATGAAAAAAGGTTCAACATGACTTACTATCAAAGAAATGCAAATCAAGCTGTTCTCAGCAGAGATGAGAGTTCAATGCCCGCCCGGGAAGATTCCCACATGGCACAGCAGACCTCTCCTGTCTCGCCTGCTGCTCCCCTCAGCAGTGTGTTTCCTTCAATCTGCCTATTCTACTCCCCACTCTGTCTCTGGTGAACCTTCTTGCCGCCCCACACCTCTGGTCTTCATCCCAGCTTGTATGCATAAATAAAATCTTTAAAAAAAAAAAGAAATGCAAGTCAAAACCACAATGAGATACCACCTTACACCTACAAGGTTGGCCCATATTAAAAAAAAAAAAAACAACTAGAAACAACAAATGCTGGGCCTCCCTGGTGGCGCAGCGGTTAGGCGCTGCGATGTGGAGCTGTCGGCAGCGACGCGAGTTCAACGCCCAGCCAGGGAGAATCCCACATGGCGCGGCAGACCTCTCCTGCCTTGCCCGCTGCTCCCCTCAGCAGTGTATTTCTGATCTGCCTGTTCTGCTACCCGCTCTGTCTCTGGTGAACCCTCTCGCCGCCCCACGCCTCTGGCCTGTACCCCAGCTTGTATGTATAAATAAAAAATAAATCTTAAAAAAAAAAAAAAAAGAAACAACAAATGCTGGTGAAGATGTGGTTGATGAAAAAGGAACCCTCTTATACAGCTGGTGGTAATGTAAACAGGTTCAGCCACCACGGAAAGCTGTGCGAAAGTTCCTCAAAATACTAAAAATGGATCTCCCATATGGTACAGCAATTCCACTCCTAGGAATCTACCTAAGGAATACAAAAACATTAATTCAAAAGGAAACCTGCACTCCTGTGTTTACTGCAGCACTATTACAATACCCAAGATATGGAAACAATGTAAATGCCCACAAACAGGGGCCTCCCTGGTGGCACAGGGGTTAAAGTCTCAGTGCTATCAAGCTATTGCCAGCAGCATGAATTCAATCCCTGGCCAGGGAGCTAACCCACATGGCGCAGCAGATCTCTGCTGCCTCACCCGCTGCTCCCCTCAGCAGTGTATTTCAATAGATTCGCCTGTTCTGCTCCCCACTCTGTCTCTGGTGAATCCTTTCACCCTCCTGCACCTCTGGCCTACACCCCAGTTCTTCTATGCATAAACAGAATTAAAAAATAGATACCTACAAACAGATGAATGGATCAAGACAATGTGGTATATGCACAAAATGGAATACTACTTAGCAATCAAGTAAGATAAACTCATGCCATTTGTGGCAACATGGATGGGGCTGGAAGGGATTACACCATGTGAAAAAAGTCAGAAGGAAAAAGATAAATATTGGATGGTTTCACTTATAGGTGAAATATAGAAAATCTGAATAAAGGGTCAGGAAAAAGACAAAACTTGCAAGCTGACCACAGAGCTGAGGCATACAGCAGAGGGGTCAAAACAGGGAGGGAAGAGCACAAGGGACTATGGTGATGGATCATGGGTGTTATGATGGTGGGAGAACTATAGCGACTACACCTGAAGGGAGAAATCAAATACTACCCAAAAATGAACACTAATGTAAGAAAGTAAATTTATTTTAAAAACTCCATCATTATTTTTATGTTTATTTCTATGTATTCAGGCACTGTGCCTGGAAAAAAAAAAGCATTCCTTCCTCATTCATGCTCTTATTCACTCTCTAACTCATTCATTTATATCAAGATATATTCTTAATCAATGGGTTATAATCCATTTTAGCATTATTTATTTTGATGCTTAATTATTCATGATTTAATCACCATTCTTTTCATACCAGCTTCTGTGTCTTTTTGACACATTTCCATCACTCTTTGAGCAGTTCCTTACTTTCTGGCATAGTATGTTCTCACATAAGATTCTGTGCTATTCCTGCATCAGCTCTGGAATCAGTCATTTCTCCAATAAGCACTGAGGACACTTTTTGAAAACCTGAAAAGAGTCTATTAACTCTTAGCATACACATACTGAAAGAAAACCTCACAAATGGAGCTCAAAACCTAATTTTTCATAAATGCTGCACAAGATTATCAGTAGGCCTGGCACTTGAGATTACTACATGCAATTCCCAAACTTTAATTCAGCACATCTCTCTGATACCTGGGTATAACCCAGTATTTAAAAACTAGAGTGTAAGAAGTTCACCATCAAACAAGACAGCTTTCCACTAGCTTTAAAACTCTTCCAATTGCCTTTAACTCTGTCCAAATGTTTTATGATACTGAGCCGAAATCTGCTTTCACTAAGTTCATTATCACTCTACTTTGACCATCTCAAAGTAGAGAGGGTCACCCGATCCTGCCATGACAAATCAAGCCTTCTGAAGCTCAGAAGCAGTCAACCCTCCAGAGAAAGTTCCCTTCTTACAATCTGGCATCATGGGAATGATGCCAGTCATTCCCTGTGTGACTCCTGAAATCCTTTGCCTTCTAAGCTACAATGTTCTATGGGAAACTGCTCCATGTACCCACAAATCCCTGCAGAAGTGGCACTAAGCCTTCCTGCAGGACTCCAGCCTGGGCTCAATGGGTACATTGATACAGTGGTTACAGAACTGACTCACCCAGGGTCTGCATAGGTCAAATCCCTAAAGATTGTTCACTTGATCCACAGATGAGCCCAGGGTTATCCAGCATGGTCCTGGATACAAGTACAGAGCTTCATAGTTATTCTTATTAAAGAATGTAAAAATTAAAGAATAAATATGAAATATCAGCAGCAAAGTGCAAGTTACAAATTATCTAGACAATATGACACTATTTTGGGGGGGTAAGATTTATTTTTTGGAAATAATCAACATGGGTTATTAAAATAAATTCAATGTAATAACACAATTTAAAATGCTACTTTAGTACCTGAGCCCTTTATTCCAGCCTGTCAACTATTCTTTTCGATCTTCATTCTTTCATGTGTCCAATATGTCAGCCATCCCTTTCTGTTCTATGCCATCTTCCCCCATGTCTTTACATGAGAATGTGAATGCAGGTTGCACAGAACAGAATTTGACACAAGCTCTTTGACACGCACTACAGTGAAGCCTCTGTTGACACTGGGCCATTTATAAATGAACATTTATTAGGTTTGACTGAGTAGTTACAAATCCATATGGCTTTAGTATTATTTTTCCATCTGACCTATGAAATTATGATATTCTACCAAATGCTTTCCTAAAATGCAGACTCCCTGTGTTTGTACCATTAGTCTCATTCCCCTGGCTGGCAAATCTTTCTGAAAAAAGGAAATTAGAATTAGGAGGGATCATGGGTATGTTCACTTTTAACAAGACATCAAATGATATGTATGAGATTGGTGTAATTTTCTGAGGGAGGGAAGGAGAGAGGGAAGAAGGGAGAGAGGGAGGGAGGGAGGGAAGGAGTTATTAGAGAAACCCCTTGGATCCTGGTTCAGAGATGCAGTGGAGCTGTGCCTGGCTCTGCCCTGGGGCCTGCCTCAACAGCTGGGTGCAGCAAGCATGGCTGGACTCCCTGAAACCTCTGTGCCAACCTCTGTGCCCATCATAAGACTGCAGATCTGGCACAGAGCAGATGCCCTACTGGTGGGGAATGGGTTGTTCTTAATTTTTTTTTCTCTCTTCCCCTCCTTCTGGGGAATGGGTTTTAAAGCCTGTATGGTTTTGTAAATGGACCAATCAGGTTTGAGCTTGCACTAACGCTAATCAAGTCTTGGAAAAGGTGCTGGCTTTGTAAATGGACCAATCAGGTTTGAAAATGCAGGCACCCTGAAGGGGACATAAGCAAGGGCTTCCAACAGTTCCATACACATCTGTTTGAACTCTTTCCTCAGAAGACCTTTGACACAATCCTTCAAAACCCTCACTTTGGGCCTCCCTGGTGGCACAGTGGTTGAGCACTGTGCTGTGGAGCTGTTGGCAGTGGCGACGCGAGTTCGACGCCCAGCCGGGGAGAATCCCACATGGCACAGCAGACCTCTCCTGCCTCGCCCGCTGCTCCCCTCAGCAGTGTATTTCTGATCTGGCTGTTCTGCTCCCCATTCTGTCTCTGGTGAACCCTCTCGCCACCCCACGCCTCTCGCCTGTACCCCAGCTTGTATGTATAAATAAATAAATCTTTAAAAAAACAAAACAAACAAACAAAAAAAAAACCCCTCACTTTAGGGTTACAGACCTGAGGCTCATTGAGACCCTTGAATTGACCTCTGACTCCCATCCAACTCACCTGAGAGACTTGTCTGACATACTCATTCAGACCTTCGCATCTGATCTCTACTTCAAACTGTTGCCAGACTATGCCGCTGCCGTTAGCCCTGCCTCTGACATCGCCTGCTGATTGGCACCACTGGCTTGTGCCCAGTGCCTCTGAAGGAGAAATACACTGGTGCCTGGTCCTCTGGCACCACCTTTAAAAGAGCTGACTGCCACTGGCTATGCCCCACGTCTCTAAAAGCTGTAACACTGGTGACTGATCTCCACATCGCCACCTGATGACTGGTGCTGAGTGGCACTGCTGACATAGACTGTACTGCTGACATGTGATTTGTTGGTCCTCACCCATGTGCTTACAATTGCAAGACACAACTCTAAGAGCTGTCCACCACTTCTGATCCTCTGTCACCACCATCTGATGGCCACCCCTGCCTCCACACTGCTTTCTGGTGCTGTTTCACTTGGCACTGCCCAGATTAGTCTTTGAATTGCTGCCATACACCTGCGGTACTGCCTTAGCAGCACTACCTGCGACTACCTCCAGTTGCCACTGTGAGCTGGATGCTCACCACTCATCGGAGTGGCATCAGCTCCAGGCTCTCACGGAAGGGATACCATCTTGAACCAGCAGCTTCCGGTTTGGACAGCTAGACACTGTGGTCATACTCTAGAGGAGGACAGCCAGCAATCTGTGACCTGGGAAACTCTTACCTATTTCCCAACTCCCCTCTGCTAGTAAACCCTGTTGCTGTTGCACTCTGTACCTGAGTTGTGTCTTGCAGTTGAAAGCACATGGGTGAGGACCCAAATATCATGACATCCCCCAGGTTTCATGGTTTTGGAGGGAAGAAAAGCAAAGAGGAAGGAATTAAACTAGTTTGGCAAGACACGTTTTTACAAAACACTCATTAGCTCCAAGAGATTACGGTGTCTCTGTAAAAATTGGTCACATCTCAAAAACTTGCCCTGCTATTTTGAAAAAAGTTACCCTCTCAATCCCTATAATGCCATAAAGATCAATATATACACGAGTCTCATAATTATGTTCATAAATTTTCATTGCTATCTCAGCTATTAACTAATCTGGAGAAGCCAGTAGTTTTCTCTCCTCCCTCATGTTCTCGGGTTCAAGGTGTTCTTAAGCATGTATGTTTTACTCTTTCTCGTAGGAAACCCCCCCTTTTTTTCAGAAAGGCCATTTTTTTAAAAGATTTATTTATTTATGCATACAAGCTGGGGTACAGGCCAGAGGTGTGGGGTGGTGAGAGGGTTCACCAGAGACAGAGTGGGGAGGAGCACACGCAGATCGACGGAAATACACTGCTGAGGGGAGCAGCAGGTGAGGCAGGAGAGGTCTGCTGCGCCATGTGGGAATCTCCCCAGCCAGGCATTGAACTCGCGCCACAGCTGCCCACAGCTCCACAGCACTGCGTTTAACCCGTTGTGCCACCAGGGAGGCCCAGAAAGGCCATTCATAAAAGAAAGAGGCAACACAGAAATATAAGAGAGGTCAGAGATGCCCCCTCTGACATATGATAAACAGAATCATTTAAAGGAAGCAGGTGGCCTTCCTCTTCTTGCTATTCCCCTCACCCTGGGCACTCCCTGCTCAAGGGGGTCCTTTTGTTCTTAGCACCCAGCATTCCTGATTGTTCTCAGAGGCTTACACCTTTCCTCTCTTTTTGTTCTTGTCTATAGGCCTCTTTATTTCTTAGACAAAGTCTCACCTCTAACTACTCCCCATATGGTTGGTTTCTTTAGATGTGCCATTTCTTGTTCCTTACAGTAATCACTTGTGACTCCATAAAGCACATTTATTTCTCAGACTATGAGTTATCCTTCCTTCGACCTTCTTACCCCAACACTCTATTTCCCTTTTCCTAGACCTTCTAAAATGCCTTCCCCCAAATTTAGAGTTCTGCATTTTCCTTGGCTTTGCCAAACATGGTCCCAGCACTTTCACTTCAGCAAACAAATCCTCCCATTGCTCAGAATATAATGTCTAGGAGGCCCTCTTCCTTATAGTTTCCTTCAACTTCTGAGAGATAAAACTGTGAGGAAAGTCCATCAAGAATTAGAGTAAATCAAGAATTTATCAGCCTCTTGTTTTGGGGAGAAGGAGATTTCCAGCTGTTCAGATATCGTAAAGACCCATAGTGCCATACCTGCAAGTTTCTGCACCACCTTTAACATCTCAATTCAGAAAGCCTCTTCTACACTAAGGAAAAATAGCTGACATCATATACCACAGACAAGTTGTTTCTTGATGGGCTAACAACTAATGATCCAGACTTTATTTTTCACCAAAAAGCCCAAACTCAGCCATTAAACTGGTGAATAACTCCTGAGGAGTCAAGTGACCTGGTTCAAGTCCTAATTCTAGCAGGTTTAAGTTATGTGAGTGGGATAAGTTACTAAACCTGTTTGGATCTCAGTTTCACCTGTAAAATAGGGGTTAATAATAGTAATGTTTATGCCATGGGATTGTTGTAAAAATGAAATGTGATAATAAAGAGATCGGCTCAATCCTGGTGAATAACAACTAATAAAATAATAGTTGTTTTATCTTAATATACTACTTAATGTAAATTACAATATTTATGTTTCTGCTAAGACATAGTGCCTATGTTTTCAGGCTTCTCAGAAGCAGAAGGGGCTACCTGTGGTGGGGGGAAAAGAACATACCACCTCCCACTGATGGCCTTAGATTCTCATTCTCAGTTTCTCTGGTTAGACAGACAAAGACAGTAGAGAAAGAATTCATAGGGGAGAAATGTAATTAACAAGCTAGGGGAGAATCGAGAAGGAAGGATCAAAGAAGCTAATTAGAACTGGCTAAAGGGAGACCACAGGGTGGAGAAAATGGAAGAGAAAAGGCTAAAGAGAAGTTATCTGTGGCCTACAATTATTCAAAAAATATCTCCCAATAATTGTCTCAGGCAGTCTGAGGGTGACAAGCTGGGATTAACAAAGTTAAGCAGAAGACAATTTAGGCTAAAACATATGGGAGATTTTTCACTCCATGAGAGTTACCAATTCTCTTAGAGAACACAGAGGGGATGTCACGTTCGGTCATCTATCCCACCTGGTGGTATAACTATCCCCCTAGGTGCTGAGGGCTAAAGAAGCGCAGAGCAGGCAAACCCCTCAAGTAAAACACCTCAAGGGAAATCACCTAGCCCATGCTCGTGCATGCTACAGGTGATACACCTTCACAACAGGCCCTCTGCAGCTCAAGAAGGATCTGCCTTACTCCCCAGATCTTGCTCTCAAGGATTCTGAAATATGTGTCTGGAAATCAATCCCCTTTCTCTCCAACCTCCTCCCATCAATCAAAGCCAATGGAACCAAGCAGGGCCTATTCTGCTTTTGTCACACAACAGCAGAAATGTTTATGAATGAGCCATCTCTTAACAGTGAAAGAAAAGGCAACAATCGTGGGATGGTCTATAGCTGAAAATGACAACATTGAAAGGCTTCGTTTACAGGATTTGGAAGTCGTATAGACTACAAATCTTTCTGCTGTGCAACATACATAACAAGTCCCCAAAAATATCCTTTGTTTGCTGAGGTTTTGCTCAGATATTTAAGGTTTCTGACAGTTTAAATATGGTGAACAATATGGTGAACCATCCAAATATTTTGCATCACTGGTATTTGGAAAGATCTTTATGAACAATTAGTTTCTAGCTCTGAGTGCAGCACCCAGGCTCCTAGTGTTCCATGGAATTGGACCAACATGGCCTCCATTTCATGTGGCCAGGCGGCCTTACAGCTCAAACAAGCAGATTTTTGTCCCTAGCCGCTTCTCTCATGTTGTAACAGAGGAGAAAAGCTGTGTTCACTGGGTCTGCTGACTCCTCAGGCCAGGCTCAGCACATCTAACTTAAGGAGGACACAGCTTCCCCCATGAAGGAACAAAACCTTACCTGAGGCCCTTAGACGAATCACTGGACTCAGGGCCTAAAAAGAAAGTGAAGGCTTCCCACTGTGTGGAGATCTTTAAGAACTGGAGGAAAGGCCCAATTACTCACAGCTTCTGGAGACAGAATGATGGATGGCTTTGTTTGCAAGCATGCTATTTGTCTGAGGCTCTTTGTCCAGTCAGCTGGTCGACAAATCCTGATTGGGCCCAGAGTGCAGTGTCCTCAGCTAAGCATCTTGGGGCCAGAGCAAAGAATGAAAATAGTTCCTGCTCCTATTAGATAAAATTAGCAGCCAACAGAGACAGGCAGAGAGGCACTCTATTAGACTAGTCACTGTGCAAAGAGGGTGAGTGCGCATTAGATGTCACCTGAAAAATGGAGGGCTTGAGCAGGAAGGTGAGACCTTGGCAAGACCAAAAGTTATTAAAGAGGAGGAGAAAGGCTAAGTCTGCATGTATGACCTAACTAAGCCAGATAAAAATCTACCTTTTTAAAAAATCAAAGCAAATGTTAAGAATCACCTTCCAGAGACCTTTTTAACTCTTTTTGCTAATAAATCATAAAATGCCTTCTGTTGGAATCATTCTAATATCAATGACAAAGTTACACTCATAAGTAGTTATGTCAAAATGTAAATGGTTTAAGATTCACAATTGTTGCTGAATCAAACACAAAGTCTCTATGGTCTGAATAGCAAGGGCAACAAAATGCTTGACGATTTAGTGCTTGTTAAAGCCTGTCTGGCTGAATTTTAGATTACAACTTAAAAGAAACAACATTAAACCAGTTCAAGTGAGAAGTGACATAGGCAGAGCAGTTTTCAGCTGCCTACAAGTGGGGCAAGGACACAGTCCAGAATGTGACTTGCACACACCAAGGCAGAGTGGGTATGGCCCAGGACCAGGGCAGAGGGGTAGAGTCGAGGGCAAGCAGAAGCCCAGATACGAAAACACTGGGCTGCTGAGCTCAGGCTTCCACAGGGGCTAGAGAGCAGCACTATGGAAGGGGGTCAAGGCCAGTTAGCATTTTCCTGCAGGAGGGATGGGGGGGACAGTCACATGCTAGGCAGGGGCTTCTCCCTGGAAAGTAAAAGTGTTTTGCACTCCCTCCATTTATCTGGTTGTGCTTATCAGATGCCTCCATGAAGCCACAATAGGAGTCCTGCTCCAGTAAATCTGAGACAGGCCTGATGGCCCCTGAGGCTTCAAATCCAGTCTAAGAAATAGTTCTAAGTTTGTGGAGTAGTGAGCAGAACCTCTAGCTAAATCCTCTTTAAAAATGCTTAAAATTTCACTGGGATTTAAGTCTCTGAGTCTTAAAGATAATGCTGTCTTTCAGGGTCCCCTATGAAAATGTTACTGCCCCCATGTTGGGAGGGCCAGTCATATATGTAAGAAGGGTGGCTATATAATTTATTGTCCAAATTGGGACTCTTTCAAGAGTAAAATAAGGCACTATTCATTGCTGCACCGGGACAAGAGGCATATCTGGAACACATGGTCATAGTCTATATAGGGCTTTGTGAAGTTCCATGAAACAAAATTGAATAAAGCACGTTCACAACTCTGGACACTGGACACTGAGCAGAGAATTCTGGGAAAAGGCCTAAGCTAGGTAGCCAGGGGAAGGCAAGGGCAGGCGGGGGGATGACAGTATCCGAGAGGGAAATGTGGCAGAGTGCAAGGAGGCAGCTTAATGGTGGTCAAGACCAAGGGCTCCAGAACCAGAGAGACTGTGCTTGAATCTTAGACTTCCTTTCTACATGTAGACTTCCTTTCTACATGACCTTAATTAGTCTGTTCTTTGCCCAACCTGTCTCATCTGCAAAATGAAGATTATTTCATGAAGCCGTGGGAGGATTAAATGAGATACTGAATGTAACAGTGCCTGGCACATCATGTTCAATAATTTCAATATTATTATCATTATCAGGCCAAGGCTTTTATTTAAAACCCCAGTTCTTTCTATAAATGCCCTTGAGTCAGAAGGTGGAGAAGAGGCATGAAAAGAGAAAAAGAGCAAAAGGGCTGGCTTAGCTACTCCTCCCTCCAATCTAACCTCTGAGGGGCCACTCGGGGCTGAGTGTTGGAGGGCCTTCATTGCAGCACCTTCCAAAGGGAGCACCAGATGACCTGGGTTGCCCTGCTCTCCTCATGGTGCTGTTTAAGATCTTAAACCTCAAACACTGTCCAGTCCATCACCTGCAGCACCATCTTCAACTCCTGGAGACAAATGCCATCCATCTGGCTTCCTCAGCGTGAACCACAGGTAGGGAAAAATGTTCTTCGAAAGTGACTTAGGCCAGCCCTGATAGCCCAGAATAATGCTGTCTAGTGAGTAGTGGCTGGTACCTTTTCCTGGATCTTTTGTGACAACAGTAACACCAAAATAAAGTTGCCTCATTATAGTCAGTAAGAAAGTGGATTTAGAGTGCCACCATTTAATAGCTCCTAAGAGCTTTTCAAATGTTAAGTAATGTAACTCTCATGATAACTCTATGAGGTAGATGCTAGTATTACTCCCATTTGTAACTGAATTACAGAAAGTTAGGTAATTTTTCTCAAGGTCACATATGTAAATAAGTGGCAAAAGCCTTGAAAGTTCTAGCATAGGCGATATGGAAAGAGTCCTTAAAGCTTATCTAAACTCTACTGCTATTGTATTATTTGTCAAAAAGCTGTGCCACTTAACCAAAAGGTTGCCTGTGAGCATCAAATGATACAGAGAAGTGACATCATTGTAAAAATATTTGACTGTTAAGATGCTGTGGTTAACATCTGTCTTTTAGTTTTGGAGAGCTAGAGCCAGAGGGAGAAGAGGGAACCTGGGCCATGTTCTCTGCTCCCTGGTTGGAAGGGGAGACACTCTGGCTCAGGGAGAGGAACTACACTCAAGCAATGGTTTCAAGGTGTGGGACCAGCATCACCTGGGAACTAGTTTGAACTAAAGAATCCAGGGTCCCAGACACACTGAATCAGAAACTTGGAGGGGCCTGGTAATCTGTATTTAATCACGACCTCCAGGTGCTTCTGATGTATGCTGAAGTTTGAGAACTACCTGGTTAGAGTGTTCCTGCACAGATGACAGGCTGCGTTGTCTCTGGCCTTGGCCAGGAAAGGCCTGCTTCAGGGGCCTTAGGCAGAGCCCAAGCTTTTGCAAGAAGATCTAGGCTCTGAGGGTCACTGCCAAGAAGATGAAAAGCTCTCAATAAAACCCAGACCTACATGGCCACACTGATCAAAATACAATAAAGAAGAAAGTGAGAAATCTGACAAAAGGAAAACGCAGCTTCGATGGGGGACAAAATACAACAATCTTCTGTGGGAGATGAGAAGCATAAAAGGGATGTTAGATGTTCAAAGAACCAAATGTCGAAACGACAAAAAAAAAAACCAGAATAAAGACAAAGTGTGGACATCAATGCCACATGGACCTCAGTCTAATGATGGCAGTAGCAGGAAACAGCAGCCCCCACAAGAGTAAAGCCTGCTCTCCTCCACCCCCAACACGGTAGCCTATATAAATAGAGTCTTGAGGAAAAAATACCAGCAATTAGTCATTGAATCCTGCTTGTTGGAATGAGGAAAAGCTTGTGAACAGTCACCAGAGGCTCTGGTGGGAAAAGCTGAACTAAGGAGGCCTTGCAGACTGAGAGTGGGAGCAAGATCATTAAGGGAGATGGCCTGTGGGGTGTTCCTGGCAGTCTTTGAAGCCTGCCAAGTCTTAACCTGGAAGGGAAAATGGAGGGCCTGGCCACAAGGCTATAATGAGCTCCAGCCTGGGCGCACATCCAAGTCAGGAGGCCTTTAATGTGGGTTTGGGCTAGAGGCAAGGTGGGAGTGGTAATGGTGGTAAGGGAGGCGGGGAGGAGGAGGAGGGGGCAGGAGGCCCTTAGACTAGTGTAGCAGACCTTGTCAAGGGCTGGGGGTTGGGGGGGTGGGGGGGGTGGGGAGCAGTGAGGCAGTGGCACATAGAGCCACTAGTCACAGGGCCTTCAACACAAGAAGTCTATCAGTCCTCCCCGGGACCCAGGAGTATATGCTTTGGAAGCACTAACAGTAGTACCTCGATGCTTCTGTTCAGGAAACAGGTGAAAATGACCCAATGTCAAATGTGGACCTCCCCTCCCCCAGTGTCTTTTTCAACTCAAATGTACACTGGTCTCCTCCGCCTCTGCCTGGATGCCTTTCCCCAACCTTCCCCCACGCCCGCCCCATCTTCATCTTGCCAGTTCCTACCCTGCCAAGTCTCACTCCAAATATTTCCTCAGAGAAACCTTAGCTGCCAACCAGTCCTTATCAGGAGTCTTTCACGTACTCTGGTCCCCCTTTCTCCTTCATTTTGCTGAACAGAACTGGTCAGTCTGTTCTCCCTCTAGGACATGAAATGTGCCCTGTTACCTGTTCCCCGGAAACCCCACTCTCTAGATGGTCTAGTCCAATGCCAGATACTCAATTAGCAGAGCTGCCTGATGGGACAAGGCCAGCTCCCTGCAGCGCCCCTGCTGGCATTCAGGAGGCCGAGATAGCCTAGCTCTGCAACGAGGTGTGTGGGTGGGTTGGGCATATGACCTCCCTCCTTTCTGAGCACCTTCTCTACTCGAGGAGCTCCCACAGGGCAAATCCCACTCAATGTTCTAAATTTCGCCTTCTCTTCCCCCACCCCCCAGTCTGATTCACTTGCCCAACTCCATGTGGGGACACTGCCATACATCCCCTGCCTGCTTGAGAAAAGGAATACAGCAAAGGTGTTCAATGACCCCTAGGGTGAGCCTCCAGGGAGTAGCTGCATTTGCCCACAATGGGAAGTAATAGATGTATTTAAAAAATAAGAAATAGGGCCTCCCCAGTGGCGCAGCGGTTAAGCGCTGCGCTGTGGAGCTGTCGGCAGCGGCACCGTGAGTTCGACGCCCAGCCAGGGAGAATCCCACATGGCGCGGCAGACCTCTCCTGCCTCACCCGCTGCTCCCCAGCAGTGTACTTCTGATCTGCTTGTTCTGCTCCCCACTCTGTCTCTGGTGAACCTTCTCCCCACCCCACGCCTCTGGCCTGTACCCCAGCTTGTATGTATAAATAAAAAATAAATCTTTAGAAAAAAAAAGAAAGAAATTCCCAATGATATTAATAGAATTTCAGGCAGCATTAGAAGAAAAATAAGATTTGGGGACTAAGGACCTCCACTGGTTCCAGAAGTCAACCTCTAGTTGCTAACTTCCTCCTTGGTTGTGTCTAAGATCAGCTCTGACTCAATCTCAGTTTGAGGCATCACTTGCCAGCCAAGCCCCAGCAGTCAAAGACAAGTCCACAGGTGGCCACTATCATCCCCTTTCAGTCTGACCTTACTGGGCTGCCCTCCTTGACAACTGCCCTCTGGCTATAAACCCCAAACCCAAGGGAGAATTTCTGTTTTCTTTTCTGGCACTCTAATACCAATCCAACTTTCTAGACCTATGTCTGGCTAGCATGGCATGACAAATGGTTCCTTGGCCACCTTCCTCCTCCTGTAGTAATCCAAGCTCCACAATCTCTGCTCCTTCTAAAAGTCACTCACAATCAGCTCTGTCCGGGAGACATCAATGACAGACATGCTGGGGATCCCGTGAGGAGGTGGCACAGAGCCACACACAGGCACATCAACACTGGAAGAGGGCAAGGTCAAGTTGACAAATATCATACAGTGAAAAAGAACTGCAAGAACTGCAGTGGCATAATGTAGCATAACAGATGGATAATTAGATTTATTCTAAGAGCTGTAAAAGTAATTAAATAAAAATATGGAACAATGAATCTGCCACAGAGAGACACCTAACAGCCTCATAAGGCCCTTGCAGCTGGCACAAACAGCCTGGGAAAGAAGCAGTGGGCAAGGAACCTCTAACATTGCCCTGATGTTTGAGGTACAATAAACAGCACCAGCTCATGCTGGGCACCAGGGAACGGCTCGGTATCAGAGGGGGATAATCATACCTAAGGCTACAAACAGTTTTGTGCCACAAGGTCCCCTGTCTCTATCTGGAGGGCATAGCCGGGGGTATACCAATAAACTCTCCACCACTGGCATGGTTGGCATGAAAGACTGTATTTATCTTTCCAGAAACAGGAGGTGAAAAATGCATGCATGGAAAATAAGATTCACTGACACCAACAGGCAGGCTGGATACCCTGGTTCGGGCCTCCCTCTCTTCCCAAAGGTTGGTGGCAGATGGTAAGGGAGTAAGTTACCCACATAAGAAACATGAAGTGGCACCCAGTGTGTGTGATGTACGGGGTAGGAACAGGGTCCCACCAAGGAAGTACCTTCCCTGGACATGACATTAGCTACTTGGAAGCAAACAGTTCAGCTGAAAACTATTTTGTATTAAATCAGTTCTCTAATTTTATGGGGCCTAAACTGAATTCACACTCATCTAAAGGAAAAAGAGTTAGTTGGGTCCCCTCATGAAGAATGATGACAAAATTTAAACCACAGCTGGATCCAGAGGCTCAAGCCTGGAGTGCCAGGGCCCTCTCTTACTTAGGCTGCATCTCTTGGCTCTATGTCCCTCTCTAGATGAGGCTGCTCTCTCCAGGCAGTTACGTAAGTGACGGCCACCGGCAGGCCCCAAATACACCAAACCCAGTATTAAGAGCTTCTCCCTCTCAAATGGTATGGAATCCCAGGGCAGGCATTGGCCTTGATTGTATCACATGACCACTCCTGGACAAATCACTGTATAGATGGGAGAAGACCTGGAAATGGTTGGTTGAGATCACATGACCCGTCCTAACTAGAAAATAGGCAGGGCACAACGATTAACAGCTTCAGGTAACCACATGGTTCTAATGAAGAGAAAGTGTTGCTTTCCAGAGGAGGAGGACAGAAGAAAGTTGAGAGTCAAAAATCAACATAAATCAAGAGTTTTCACAGCTTGCCACACTGTTTTACACCAACTCAAGCCATGGTGCTGGATAGCTGGCTCTTTGGGAGCTGTCTGAGAGCCAAGCCAGGTATTAACAGTCTAGCTGGGCTTTGCTTGCGGAGATACAGTTTGACCCCACTTTGAATGCTCCAGAGGTCCTGTTGCTTGTCCCTTTAACACCCATCCCATAGACCTGTCCAAGCACCGAACCATATGGACACCAAACAGTCCCATAATTAGGAACCCCACACAGTGTGAAAGTGTTAAAAAACAAAAACAAAAAAACCCAAGCAGTCAACTCCTTGGAGGCTTTTCAAATCCATTCCTTGGTAATGGTCCAATCACCATAGGCACAACCACAGAGAATAAACTCTCCATGGCCTAGACCTCTCTGAGAAGGAGCAATGGATGGGGATAAGGCTCAAGCACCAGTCACTCCCATTCATACCAAAAGTATTTTAGGAATAGAAAATCTACCATATCCCCACTGCTGCCACTGCCACCATTCTGCTCACCACCTAGCACCAAGGCCAGCGGGGGATGGGGGATTGTGGGACCCTCAGTAGTCACACCGAACAGAGGTATCTCTAGGCTTCAGCTCCCAAATTCTGCACATTCTTAAGTGATTTTGTCAACTTCACCATTGACCTGGAACCTGTGCTAAGCACTGCTGGTGGCCTTGATGTGGCTACCAAGTTCTTGCTGCCACTAAGGCCATCTCTAAAAATGCATGAAAATGAAGTTTGGCTCCCATGTGGAGCAGCTAAATGCTCTGGCTATGCCTGGTACTCTGCAGCCATGTTTGATGGTCTGGTTCAGCACAGCCCTGCTGGGCCCAGACGTAAGAAATTCTAGCCAGGCTGAAAAGCAGCTTGCCCACTGATGGGCCCTCTGGCCCAGAGCTCTTTAAACTGCCTCTGTTCCTGCTCTACACACACCACAATTTATCGCTGCTATTAAGACCCCCAGAGACAAGAAAGCTCCTGCCTCCCACTTTGCTCTTGCTCTTCCTGCGCACATGCTGGAACCGATCACCATCCAAAGCGTGGAGTGAACCTTGGTAACTATGGACGCCAAACTGAGCTCAAACAACTTTTCTTGAGCTACGAAGAAAACGGAAGTTTTTTGTTTTGTTTTATTTTAATCCAGAGAAACAGTTCAAACAGCAACTAACCTTTTTCTCTCCCTTTAAAACTACGAACTTTGAGCCTCCTGGTGGCGCAATGGTTTAAATGCAGCACAGTGAAGCTATCCAGAGCCACTGCAGCACAAGTTTGACACCCAGCCGGGGAGATTCCCACATGGCGCGGCAGACCTCTCCTGCCTCACCCGCTGCTCCCCTCAGCAGTGTATTTCAGTCGATCTGCCTGTTTCTGCTCCCTACTCTGTCTCTGGTGAATCCTCTCACCACCCCACATCTCTGGCTTGTATGCATAAATAAATAAATCTTTAAAAAAAAACCTACCAAATTTGGACAAACCACATACATTGAAATAGTATCTAAATCAAGAGTTTAATACTCCTCCCTAGAGACACACAGGAGACTATGCTGATAACTTCAGGGTAATTCTGGGGCCAGCAAATTCAGGGTACGATTTCAGGGTACGATTCCTGGGTATGGTTCCAGGGGAGGAGAAGTAGTAAGAGCAGCAGGGACAATAGTCAAGATACTATTAACAAAAGGGAGACAGGCCCTTTCGTAGCCCCAAAAGGGACAATAGGATTGTTAAGAAAGCCTGGGCCATGGTATTCTCGCACAGGCCTCTTGGGCCACCTGGCTGAAGAGATCTGGACAAATTTGAGTACACACCATAATTTAAGCCAATTAAAGGTTATATACCATGAGGGGTCAAAGGTCTTGGTATCATAAAATCTAACAGCAACTTCTCTTATATGCCTTACTTTTATTATATTTTTCATTAGAAAATAATGTAAGTTCATGTTTTAAAATTGAAACAATATAGAAATTGTAAGACAGGAAAAGTCTCTCAAGTTCATTCCTCATACTCTGAGGTAGGAGCTGATGTTTATTTTAAAAATACACATAAATTTACCCATAAATCTTCATTTACTTTTTACATGAATGGGTCATTATTAGTCATGTTATTTTCAATGTAGAAGTCCTACTTTACAAAAAGGAGCAGTCAGTCCTCTGATGCTAAATAGAACAGCAAATAGAAGGTAACAGGGATGGTCAATTATATTTTAAAAGAATCCTGAGTTTTTTTTTAACATCCCAGAGTCAAATTTAAATCCAAAGAGTTCCTCAGGGAAGCGTGACACTTGGCTCCAATAAGTCCTCTCTCTCTGGTGCCGGGACAGAGAAGGCAGTCTTTGTAAACCATTGCTCCCTGGTGCTCCTGCCCTGCAGTTGGCAGCTTCCCCTCCCCCTGAATGTCATTCCAGGGCTCTCACCCTTCACCCTCATGCCTGTCAACACATCTATCCTCTCCCCTAGGGCTTTACAGTCTCCATGATCTTCTGAAACATCACGACTGGCAGGGCTGAGCAACTGGGAACAACAGGAGATGACCTCACAGCCTTCATATTCCAATGCCAGCTCCCAATTACTTGTACTGCTGAATAATTGAAAGACGGGAATAATCCACTCAGCTGATCTGGAAGCTAGTCAGGCACACAGATTATCTCAGAGTGAATTATTCACACTAGGGATACATGGGAGTTGCCCAAACTTCTATTTGTGGTCCAAGCATCACATGGAAGAACATTCAAGATGGAAAGTATGGACGCTAGAAGAGGGAAGAAGATCTTGCTCCCAGGCGTACATTCCCTTTGATGAGGATCACAAGACTGACATTAGCAGAACTTTCAGTGACAGCTCTTACGTATTTCCTTACCATGTGCTGTGCTTTGTGCTAGGAGCTTGCTTGATTGCTTTATTTTTTTATCTATGTAAATTTATCTTCATACATGATTGCATTTAATCTCACAGTGCGTATGTGAAGCACCACTGTCTTCTCCATTTCTGAGTTGAGGAATCTGAGGCTTAGGCAGCTTATGGAACATGTGCAAGAACACAGTGTCAAGCTGTCTGTCTATGCAGAGCCCAAACTCTTTTGCTACCAAATTCCCACCTCTCCCACTTTGCAAGGGAGAGTCTTTCCTAAACAACACACGAAAACTGTGTGGAATAAAAATAATCCCATTTTAATATAATACCATCTACCCTTATATAGAAACAATTGGATTTCAAGGTGCCAAAGACAGCCCTCTACCCTGTAATAAATATAGGAAGATGCCGGTCAACTGGTGTGTCCACTTCAAGAAATCCAGAGACTGGATGCACAGCTCCTGGGAGACTTGCAGGAGAGCAGAAACTTCCGTCATCACAATCAAAGACTCAAAAATGAAGCTGTCCTCCCCTGACATTCCTCCACTTCAGCCAAAAGGCAGTTACTGAGCTGCACAATTTAGCATAGTGAGTTCAGAGCTTGGCAAAGAAGTGCAGGCTCTGCAAGCCACAATGAGCATTGCCCACCTTGTACCTACAAGGGGAGTGGGTCAGGCCCTGGGTGTTTCAGGTTCCCTCCTACTGTGCCTAAGGCAGGGTTTGCTAGGTGTGGGAGCCAGTCTCCAAAAGGGCTACCAATGATCCTTGCCTTCTGGTATGTATGTAGTTCCCTCCACACTGCATCATGGCTGATGGGCATGACCAAAAGAATACAGAGAAGGTAACGTTGTTGACTTCTGAGGCCGGGTCATAAAAAGAACTGAAGCTTCTGCCTTGCTCTCTTATGTTGCTCCCGATGGAGGGAACCAAGAGGATGCCTTAGTAGCCTGTGGTGGGACACTGAGGTCTCCCACCAACAGTCAGCATCAAGTCTGCAGGCATGTGACTTCAAAGCAAGCCTGCAGTCCACCCTGTCCCAGCCAACATCTTAATTATACTTCAAAATTCCTGATCCATAGATCCTGAAAAATAATAATGATCGCTGTCATTTTAACCCATTAAGTTTGTGAGTAACCCATTAAGTTTGTGAGTAAACAGCAATAAAAGCCTGAGAAATAAGAAGAAAAGGAGAGACATTTCACAGTATTCTGTTTCCTGCAAGAGACACATCAATGGCAGAACTGGGTCTGGTGTCAGGACGACAGGCCACCAAAAGCCCTGACTAAGCCCCTAAGGTCTAGAACACTCTGCAAGAGAGGACAATAACCTGCCCGACCTAGATGTTTGAGCTCTCCAGTCAAGAAAAAGCCTGTAGAAAATACAATGCCTACACCGCTGCTGCCAGCAGGGAGACAGTCACAGCAGCGGAAGCTCCGTTATTGCGCGCTGACCGCACGTCCAGGGCATGCGTGTGCGCTCTTCTTACAGTAGCTCCCTTACTCTTCACAATGACCCTCAGAGGACGAACATAATGGGCACTCAATAAATATTTTTTGCTTGAGTGAATAAGCCATCAAGCAGTTCTCTGCACCTCATCGACATTCTTTTGATGTAATTTCAACTTTTTATATTACATATTACTTTAATGTTTGGAAAGCACACCCTGAGCATGTATTTTGCTTTTTGAGTCAGAGGAAACAATACACATGAAATTTTAAAAATATATCTACAGAACAAGTAAAGCTCTTATACCTTTCTCAACAGAAGTACACCTTTGTCCTGAGCTGACTCTTTGAGACACTTTGGGTGAAAATGAGAAAATAATAGAAGCAGTTAATATTTTCTGAGCACTACTTTGCCAGGCTTTACATGTATTAACACAAAGCTTCTAAATGCCTTATGAGTATTATCACATTTATTATCCCCACTCACAGATGAGGAAGAGAGGACTTGCCCAAGGCTAAACAGCTAATGAGTAGTGAAGTCCACATTCAAGTCCAGGCCATACAGTCCTTGTCTTATGTTCTAATTCACCATAGCACACAGTCTCTCAAGAGCTACTCGGAGTCATAAAAATGTTTATTTCAGCCATGCCACTGGATTGTGAGACTGCAACAGAGCACTCTGAGTTCCTCACCCTCCAGATCAGCCTCAACCTCAGGGACAAAAGTGGGTATCCTGCTAGCTGACGGAGGTAAAACTTCTGAACTCTTCTTGTGGCCAGGTTACTAAAGTCAGAGCCAGTCTCGGCAATGGCAAACCATGCTGACCCCATGACCTGGAGCCTGGAAAGCCACCATCTCAGAATAAAAGCAGCCACATCCATTGTTAAGACCTGGGAGCTTCTCACCTCCACTTCCTAATCTGGAGAAGAATAATCGTCCAGGTCATCCTCAAGGGCAATATGGCCATCAGAGCTACCATCCAGAATCCTAATGAGAAGTGATGCCTTGAACAAGATACCAAGAATTCCTATAATAATAAGATGACAAGATAGGAGGCTCTACCTTTCTGAAAACATCGAGTCATTTCCACAATGCCACAGAGGAATCATTCAACAACTGTAAATCAGAGTTGATACTGCTGTAATTAAAAACTACCAGTGGCTTCCCCTTAGCCATAGAATAAATTCCAAATTTATCTTACTTTGGTCTCTAGGTGTTCTACCAACTTCCCAGCCTCACTGCTTCTTAGCCTCCCTCTGGCTCACCCCACACAGGCACCAGAGACTTTCTGACAGTTTCAGCAACTAGCCAAGCCAGTCTCTGCCTTGGGGCCCTTACAATTTTCTCTGCCTGGAAAACCCTCAGCCTAGTGTGTTCATGGTTGACTCTATCTTGGCATTCGAGTTGAGACATTCATCTCTACAAACACCTCCGTAGCTGACCCATCTAAAAAATCCTTAGATCATCCCATTTTATTTTCTTCATAACATTTTATCACTGATTTTTTTAACAATAGCTTTAAGATATAATTCACATACCATACAATTTCACCATTTAATGTTGATAAGCCAATGGCTTTTAGCATATCCAAGCAGTTGTGCAAGCATCCCCACAATCAATTTTATTTTATTATTCTTTTAAAGATTTATTTTTCATTTTTGTATACAAGCTGGGGTGCAAGCCAGAGGTGTGAGGCACTGAGAGGGTTCACCAGAGATAGAGTGGGGAGCGGAACAGGCAGATCGACCGAAATGCACTGCTGAGGGGAGTAGTGTGCGAGGCAGGAGGGATTCTCCCCGGCTGGGCATCGAACTTGCGTCACAGCCACAGACAGCTCCATAGCGCTGTACTAACCCGATACACCACCAGGTAGGCGCCCCACAATCAATTTTAAAACATCATCACTCTCTCCGCAAAACATCCCATACCTTTGTCATCATTCCCTATTATTCCCCAACCTCCCCAACCCTCTCCAATTAGGAAACCACTAAACTATTTTCCAGCTCTATAAATTTGCTTATTTTGGACACTTCATCTACATGAAATCATACAACCTGTGGTCCTTTGTAACTGCCTTTTTTCACTTAGCGTGCTTTAAAGATTCATCTGTGTGTAGCATGTGTAAGTACTTCATTTCTTTTAATTGCTGAATAATACTCCACTGAATGGATAAAGCACACTATTTATTAGTTGGTGAACATTTGGGTTGTTCCTGTTTTTTGACTGTTATAATGCTGCTATGCACATTCATGTGTAAATTTTTATGTGGACACAGGTTTTCCTTTGTCTTGGATATACCTTGGACTGGAATTGTTGGGTTATATAACTCTATGTGACCACTTGAGAAACTGACAGATTCTTTTCCAAAGTAGCTGGATCATTTTATAGTTCCACTAGCGAAGTATAAGGGTTCCAATTTCTCCACACTTTCATCAGTCCTAGTTATTGTCTTTTCTATAATAGTCATCCTAGTGAGTGTACACTCTTTCTCACTGTGGTTTTGATTTGCATTTCCTGGTAGCTAATGATTCTGTCTTTTCACGTGCATGATGGCCACTGTATATCGTCTTTGGAAAGCTATCTATTCACATCCTCTGCCTAATTTTTTTACTCGGTGGTTTTTTCATTATGGAATTGATGAGTTCTTTATGTATTTTAGATGGAAGCACCCTACAGATGTGATTTGCAATATTTTCCCCAATTCTGTAGTTTGTCTTTTTACTTTCTTGATAGTAGTATTCTTTGAAGCAGTTTTAAATTTTGATAGTTTATTAAATGATTTTTTTAAATTCCTGAATTAAAGGTAAACTGCATAAAAAACAATACCTACCTGTCCCGTTCACTGTTATATCCCCCATATAGAAGTGTACTCAATACATATTTTTGAATAAATGAGTTTTTAAGGTCAGAAGAGGTGGGTGGTTAGGATGGCTATCTTGCCAGGAGACGGGTGAATAAGATGATATCTGGAATCATTTCTGGCCTAGAGAAGCTAACAGGGGGAAGAGAATGCACCTTCTGCTGGAGCATAGGGAAAGAGCATCAAGGGGTGCTTGACACACATCCCTGAGAAGTGTCCATCCTCAATAATAAGCTCTCTCACTTAAGTGCTCAGGATGTCATCCTATCTTTCCAGTCATTCAAAAGCGTCAAACACAAAACAATGGCTCAGGATTGGGGACAGCCCATAGAGAGGGGCCCAGTCACAAAGGGGAGATACTTTCTAGAGAGCTCAGCTCAGCACAACATCCCTGAGGCTGGCTTCAGGATCCTCTGTTGTTCAAAAGAGCTAGTACTTATGTGTCAGTGTATTCGACAAGCAGAGGTTTTACTGGGGAAAAAAGAAGTGAAAACTGGTTCCTTTCTCCTCTCATGTAGCCTGTGCCAAGAACAGAAAACAAATCTGAGGAGCTAGATGTCCAAGCCAGGGTGCTGATTAAAGCACCTCAGGGATCCTGGACACAACTCCCAAGGAAAGGTATTTCACCTACCAGGCAGACAGGTTGAAGGTATGGTATTGAACCTCAAGATTGGCTGACTTCTGAAAAAGGTAAACAGCTTGGTCAACCAGGGAAGGTGGAGAAATAACATCACAGACAAGCAGGAGAATGGAACAGAGGTGTGGAAACGTGTCAGTTGCAGTATCAAAGAAAGGGGTCCAAAGACAAGGGCTCTTGCCCTTCGACTCCTTGCTTTACTCTCTATCACCTTTTATGACGGGAGAGGAAGGCGAGGTAGAACGAGGAGGAGAGGCATGTGTGCATACACTTACACATACATATGTGAAGTTGCCTCTGGGACTGTAAATATTCATGAACAGTTCAGAATGTGTACAGCAAGGACAGAGGATGACAAATGGTGCCAATTAGAAAGAAAGGGCGGTATCTATTTTTAAAGTGGCTGAATAAACAATGAAGGACTGCTTGCTAAAAATACTGTGCTTGACTCTCTCCACAGTGGTAGGGTCCCTTCACCTGTGCCTGGTGACAACAGGTGAACTCTCCTCTCAGTGGATCCAGCACTCCCACGGAAGCCTCGTGTTTGCATCAGCGGGCCACCCTAGGGGCCTGTCTCCAGCAGTAAAATTTCTTCTGAGAATCACTCTGAACCCAAGGCCACAAGCTGACATGTGGACTCACATGCAATGATTCCAAAAGGAGCCCTTGAGGAGGGGGCAAGTGAATGGAGAACTCTGCTGGATAAGTCAACTAGAAAGGCAACAGAACTCAACTTATCTAACAAGAAGGGAAGAAATCCCAAACCACTTTCCCAGGGAGCATTTCACAAGGGTCATTTCACGGCACTGATAAGCCACCAAAATCAAGTTTTGTTATTCACCCACTCCTGCCTGATACACATTCTGATTTCCCTCATGGGATTGGGACTACCCATGCATGGTGAAAGAGAGGCAAATAGTAAGACTGATTATACTGGTCAACACTGAGATCGTTACCGACTTAAAAAGGCCCTAATCTGTAATATCTTGGTGTGCTGAACATGAATATAACCCTGAAAATTTTTTATTAACTCTCATTTTGAAGATATTTCATATATTAATTTTATATGTTTCACCATGTAAATTTATCCAGTAGGACTGCAACAACATCCTAAATCAGCCTAGTATGATATAATATTGCATCACATTGCATAATACCAACTTGCACACATCATCCAGAGTTGATTGCTTCATTTTCTGATGCAATGCAATACTACTGCCAGGCGGCTGCTGAAGTAAGCTGACATCAGCAGTGCACTACATAAAGCCCTGTCAGAAAGATTGAACGTTGAAAAGATTTCAGACTTTGTGCAAGACAGTTTAAGCTACTGTTCCATAGAACTGTTGCTATTTCATCCATTTAGGCACAATACAGAACAGTCATGCCTCGAAAGTGCGTTAAAAGTGTGGACAATTTCTGCTCTATTTGTGGGGAAGTGACATTTGCCAACCAGAAGAAAAGTATCACTTCTCAGGTGAAGAAGGCTTATCATCTTTACTTCGGATGCAAGGTTGGTGACCAAGACAAGCCTTGGGCCCCGCAAATATGCTGTGCTACATGGACAACACAGTTTTCACAGTGCTTAAATGGCAAAAGACCATCCATGACATTTGCAGTCCCCATGGTGTGGAGAGAGCCAAGCAGCCACATAAAAGACTGTTACTTCTGCTTGGTTCCTCCTCTTTCTGGCGGAATAAGGAAGCCAAAGAAGTTAAGAATAGTCTACCCAAACATTCTGTCTGCATTGAGATCAGTTCCACATGGTAAGGGACTTCCTATTCCAGAACCTCCAGCAGAATATTCTCTTGATTCATCTTATGAAGACAAGGGTGAGCTGACCCGTTCTCCTGTTCCATCAGCATGCAGTGATCCAGATTTTCACTGTGGGGCATCATCAACCCCACACAGACTAACACAGGAAGAACTAAATGACCTGGTTCGTGATTTGGACTTAGCCAAGAACAAGGCAGAATTGCTAGGATCAAGACTCCAACAATGGAATCTTCTAGAAGAAGATGTCACAATGACTCTATATCGAAAGTGCCACCAGCAGTTGGAGCCTTTCTTCAGAAAGGACAGGACTCTGGTATTCTGTTCCAATTGAGGGCCTTATGAATGCCTTAGAAATCACTCACAACCCACAAGAATGGAGACTTTTCTAGACTCTTCAAAATTGAGTCTTAAAGCTGTGCTTTTTCACAATGGAAACCGTCTTCCATCCATTCTATTCCTGAACAGCTGTACAAGAGACAAGCGAAGATATCTAAGAAGTAGTCTATGACTTGATTTTTTTACAGGTATTAACCATAGGCCTATTACTATTGGCATGCATTTCGTGATGTAAACATTTATTGCAGATTACAAAAAAAAAACCTAGAGCCAAAATTAGAATTTGACTGTCATATTTGTGTTGGGCAAATACCAATTGATAGGAAATGACTTAATTTTATTTCAGTAACATGACTTTTGTAAAAATTTGTTGACCAGTGTTATCACTCATGGGCAGAGAAAACAACAGAAACCCAGATATCTACCTGGTTATCGCTCCCCCTCTCCCGGCCCCCACTTTCACCTTCTCCCTCTCTATTCATTCCTCTTCCCTTTCCCTCCCCATCTCTTCCTCTGTCTCTGTTTTTCTCAGCATTTATTAGCCGGCATGGAGCTTCACTTTCAGGTCACACTGCCTAGGTTCATGTCTTACCTCTAGCACAGTCTAGCTGTGTCAAGTACTTAACCTCCCTAAACCTCAGGTATAAAATGGAAATAATAATTTTATTTACACAGGATAGTACTTACTTGGGCAGATTCAATGCGAAAATGTATGTAAACTTCTTAGCTCAGAGTCTGAGTATTGCAGATACACTCGCTATTTCTAAACATTATTTATCCCTAGAGTCTAAACATTCTGAGGTCAATAAATATGCCGAATGTATCTTTCTTAGAACACAACAGAGTTGAATTTCAGTAAATATCTGTGAAAGAAGTTGGCCTCTCTGAGCCCATTTACTACGGGCAAGAGCAAGCTCAGCCGCAAATGCATTTGCCCAGTTCACAGTTTCGGCCGTGCTTATCACCTCCTGGTTAATCCTCCCGACCATCAGTGAGGTGTGCAGCGAGGGCAGCATCTGCCCCGCCTGTCATTAGGAAAAGGTGAGAATAAATTTGAAAACAAACAGGCGTGGGCAGTGTTTGCAGCTCCTCAGAGTGATGCCCTATCGATTTTCAAGTGTCGCTATTTATAACAACAACTGGCAGAGATTCAGCATTTTTCTTCCAAGACCATTAGAGCATTTTGCAGGGATAATTTCTTCTCTCCATGACCCTCAGGAGATATAGGAGAATATTTCTCACTTCCAGCTAAGTGTATAGAGAGGTCAAGGATTTTGGTCAAGGTTACTATGGAAATCAGTGGGACCCTGGGGCTCCTGGCCTCTAGGTCCCTCTCTATCCCTAGATGCCATCTCTACATCCTGGAGGAAATCCCCAGCATGCTTCTTTTGGGAAGTTTAGCAAAACAGAGTTACCTTTTTACAACACACCTATGGAAAGAAGTACCATCAGCCACTGTTTCCAAAGGCATCCCTTGGTGCTAAGCTCTCAGCCATGACTGCTACCTAGCTTAGTCTACCACCATCCTGTTGTCAAGAATCACAATGAAATTGGAGAAGCCCACAGAGAGAAGAGCTGGGCAAAGAGCAGTCCTTTCACACTCCATGGCACACAGAGGAAATGTGTGTCCACGCAGGTATCGGTCCTACCACAACCATCCCATTTAATGGGACTCCCACATTCCAGCCCTTCCTAACAGCTGGTTTACTTGCCCACCAGTGACAGTGGACGTCACAATAGAAAACACTGAGCCCAAGACAAGAGAAGGAATGGGAGACCTGGCAGAAACTGTGAACAAGGTAACTTATGTCCAAGCAGAAAGAGACAGTCTATGTGAGTCAGAAGCCTCGTTGGCATCCCACCTCCCAGGGAAGATCATAACCATCCTTGGAGCAGAGCTTTCTCTGCTATAAACAGTTCATTCGGCCATGTCCCTGATATATAACCCTGCCCACAGCACTGGACACTGGACAGATAGGTGGGAACAGCAGTCACAAATACCATCTCATCCTGGAAGCTCAAGAGCACCCTGTCACTTTAGTCTATGTTGAGGAGTTAGCAAAGGTGGCTAGAATTTTCCCCTTCCCCAGAAGATGGGTTCCAATCAGTCTAGAGAAATGAAGGCTAAAGAAAACACTACAGTCTCTCTCCTTTACCTTATATAACCAGCAGGGTTAAGTACCTAGCATGTCCTCTTGTCACTGAATAGAACAGCTGCAGTTCAAGGACTCCAGGAGAAATATCATTCTAGGATGATGGGAGCTAAGAGCTAGGCTCAAGAACAAAAAGAAAGAGCAACTTACACCCTGAATGCCAAGAATTAACCCAGGCAAGACTGACATTCTACCCATAATCCCCACCTTTACATACATGTTTGAAGCCTTTTAGTTCCGGGGATAAGGCATGGCACCCCTGAGTAGGACTGCCATTCACTTCCCCTCCCATGCCCACATCTAGTGTAGGCACAAGAGCAGAAAGGAAAATCTGCTGAGCACTGCTTATTCTGGGGTCCAGGCTAGGATGGGGCAAAGGGCCCAGCAGAGGCAGAGCTGGACAAGGAAAGATGACTCTGATTAGAACAAAGGCTGTATCAGACACAGGGAATCAGATACTGCTCTGATGCTATTCTTCACACAAGGGACACCACCAAAATAGGCAAATTAAACTCCTTTGTGCCTGACACAATGGCAGCAGTGGAAGCTACAGCCAAAGTAGCTAGCAGGACTGAGGTAATGGCAGGACATGGCAGTGGGAAACTGGGGAGATGAGAAGCAGAACTCAATTCTTAGCTCCACAGTGGCCTCAGAATGTGGCGTGGACCTTGGTTTTCCCTTTTCTGATATAGGACCAAGAAATCTCACTTCCTTCTCTTGGGAACAGGCCCTTTTAAGTGTATCCAATTCAGAGAATGCCAGAGTTGAGAAGTGTCATCAAGGAAGAATTTTTTCATCTCTTTCTGAGGTGTTTTGCTGTACTGTTTCCATCTAGGGATGAGTGAGATCCCTTGATTCCCTCTGACCTGCCTGGTTAGCAATTCAACAGGAAGACACCTCCCACAGCAAAATGAAAGTAGACTTCAAGTCATTTTCCTTCTGGCTGGCTCCCATGTAAATGAGCTGCCTGCAGCCTGACTCACAAGAGTTCAAAATGAAAAAATGAAAAGATTAAAAAAAAAAGCACAGTTGGAAGGTAAGGATGAGGAGCTTGACTATCAGATGAGACATTTAGGGGCCTAAATGCAGCATGCTGCCAGGTACTTGGCACAGGCACCAGTGCCAAGAAGAGAACTCCGGAAGGAAAGGGATAGTGGTATACTCTCCAGTCAGATATCTAGTCCTTTCGTTCTTACAAAGAGAGACCTGAAGTCTCATAGAAGTAAAATGATTACTCTAATACCACTTAGCTGGCCGTCAACCTGAAACCGTGAGCCATAATTGCAGACTTCTGAGGTCAGGATTAGATTAGAGTTATCCTCAGGATCAGAACACCCGCCTCATGTGCTAGCCCATGCCCATGGCTAGAGCAGGTAGTGACAGAGAGTTAGGAGAGAACTTGCGCTTCTCATCTCTCAGCCTCTGGTCCAGGAAGAACAGCTTGCCCATGAAGGCAAACCACAAGCTCTCTAGCTCCAAGCACAATGTCTGCACTAACAGGCCCCTTGGCAAGGCACGGGGGTGCCCACCGTCCTTTTGGGCTTGGTAATTAATATCCCACACAACATCAGGCCTTCTCTCTTTCTACTTTCTGGGCTCAGGATCTCTATGGGCAGCAGCTGCCCTAGGTGACCATTTGATCCAAACATTAAAAAAGAACACATCCATTTATTCACTGCAGAGAAGAGGCAGTCATTTCAAATCTACAGATTATGCATCTCTGCTGGAAAGAAAAAATAGCAAAATTAAATTAAAATTCTCTCCGGAAGATTTCTGTCCAAAAAGACAGAAAAGCATTCTCCACTCAAAACTAGTTCCCCTCCTCAAGCAGTTGTCAGTCCCCCTTCCCTGCCCTTTCACTTTCTGCCTGGACAGCTCCAGGTGTCTCAGAGTTTCAGTGATTCAGACTAATGATAACACACCCTAAGGACAAATCACAGACTGATTGATTTAGGAGGCAAGTTGCACAAATACCTGTAATCTAGTTCTAATCTTGTTTGTTTCCATTCCAATTATCCTGCATCAATAGTTTAAAAATGGGAACCATATAATGCACACATCCAATCCATTTTAATAGAGGATAAATCTGGGTTATTGTGACCCTTTCCTTTCCCAGGCTCAGGACAACACCAGCAGTCTCAAGGCACTGATTGGGCCAAATCAGCTTTAACTCTATTCAACTCTTCAAGGATTCAATTAATCATAAAGCCAATTCCATTCTGGGCTCCATCTGTCTTGCCTCCTTCGGGGACTAATAATCACTCACTGTGTGTTTTTACACACTAGTTGAACTGAAATTAAGACTGATTTCATCATGGAGCACTCAAGAATAAAATGCATTTCTTGGAGGAAAATTTCAGAGCTATCTTAATGTTCAGTTTGGGCAAAGATAAATTAAATAAACAAAAAATCATTCTTTAAAAACTTCAAAACTCTTGACATTGTAAAATAATTCCTGCCACCCATGTCCCCAGAAGGCAGTTCCTTAGGAAAACTAGAAATTCTCAGTATTGGATCATACAACAGAGACATTCAATGTGTCCTTGGGCAGAAGCAAAGTCTGCGTGCCAAAAAAACAAAAACAAACAAAAAAAAAACCTGAAAGAAAAGAAATGTAAAGGGAAAAAAATGAAGTCTATTTGATATTTGATTATTTTATGCATTATTTCTGAAAACCTAATTAGTCATCCAACTTGGACTTAATTTAAAACTTACAATCATTTTGAACCACCTATTCATGGGGAGGGACAGTATGGGCATCATATTCTTCTGCTGAGCTTCTCTAGATCTCTTAAGCTGGCCCTGAAGAAACCAAGCCCTCACATCCCACGAAAAGGCAGATATGTGGCTTTACTCTTCTGTAAATAGTGTGGCTCTCCCTGAAGCATTAAAATGACTGCCCTGGCAAACACTCAAGATAGAGACCTCTCATCTACCCACCCACTTATCCACCTACCCTCTGGGATCATCTCTTTAGCAGGAACATGAGGGCCACAGCCCAACCAGTCAGTCACCTGGGCCTGGAAGCAGTCCCAACTTATTAGCACAATTCAGTGGGGAAAAAGCAAATAGTTAAGCTTTTTTTCTTTTTTTACTTTTCACAGTTGCAAAGACAAAGCATCTGGGTATCTCTAGAGACCAAAGTGCCTAGTGGCCATGGTGTTCCTAGCACAGCTCACTCTGCCTGGTTGTTACCACCATGATACCAATACAAAGGAGGGACGGCCAAGTGCGTTGCTTCTTTATTGCCTTCCTTAACAGGTTTTTAACTAAAATATTGAACAGCACAAAACCCCAATCATAACTAATGATGTGGTCATTCCAAACATGGTCAAGGATGCTTTGTGAGTCATGCTGGCTCTAAAAAGCCATCAATAATCACTTTTTAGATACGATAGTCAAATACATCCTTCATCTAACCAATAAATGTTGCCTTCTAATAAATCTAATTCATTGAAGCACATGGTCAATGCACACATTTTCCCAAACGTTTCCACCTCAGTCATTCTACAGTTATTAAAATTAGAAACCAGGGCCTCCCCGATGGCACAGCGGTTGAGCGCTGTGCCATGGAACTGTCGGCAGTGCACGATGCGGGTTCAACACCCAGCC
The DNA here is from genome assembly GCA_004024925.1 of Scalopus aquaticus. NCBI lineage: Eukaryota > Metazoa > Chordata > Mammalia > Eulipotyphla > Talpidae > Scalopus > Scalopus aquaticus. The sequence continues at coordinate 151,325 of PVIJ01001734.1, forward strand.
GGGGAGAATCCCACATGGTACGGCAGACCTCTCCTGCCACGCCCGCTGCTCCCCTCAGCAGTGTATTTCTAATCTGCCTGTTCTGCTCCCCACTCTGTCTCTGGTGAACCCTCTCACCACCCCAAGCCTCTGGTCTGTACCCCAGCTTGTAAAAAAAAATAGAAACCATCTCCTAAGAAGCTCTTTACATGCTGATAAAGAATAATGTTGAAGATATTTTAAATAGAAAAAGCAAATTGTAGAACCATGTATATATAGCAACATGCCTTTTGGTAAAAACAAGATAAAAACACTACATGGGTATATTTGCTTAAATATGCAAAAGTAGCTCTAGAAGAAACTGGAGACACTTGGATGCCTTGAGGAAGGGACGCTGAGCACCAACAAACAGGGTGAGGGGACGTTTTCATCGTGACCTTTTGTGTCTCTTGAATTTCAAACCATGTGAATTTTACCAAATCAAGAGTTCAAGACATAAAAGTTAAGTTACTTCATAGATACTAACCTGGACATTGACCAAAGAAGTATAGGGAAGTATGATCATGTTCCAGGGAGCAAACAAATGTCTCACACTCCTCTCAGCCAGGTGCTGTTTAGTGAACCTTCTGGTACAGACTTCAGAACAAAGAGATAAGAGAGAAGAGAGGCCCCAAATGGTCACCATGAATAAAGATGAGCTATCGCAACAAAGGGGGAGGGGAGGTGGGTAGGCTGGACAACTCTGTATTGAGATATGCAATGCCCCATGAAGTGCTATCTAGTTTGATAAGCCTCCAACAGTTTCTTGTCTTTACAAAAGAGAAAACAGCTGATGACTTAAGGGGTAGTGACTTCTAGGGCTGGAGAAGGGTATTTATCTGAATCTTGCAGGAACACTTTGTTTCAGATCCTGATAATTCTCTGGGAAGAAAATGCTACCTGAAGGCGATTAGTCTGAAAAAGCATCTTATTCTGGTTGCCAGCTGGCTCTGTGACCTTGAACAAATCACTTCAAAAGAGGCACTGAGTGGGATTTGAGTATCCCTCCTTCAGTCACTGATCTCTGCCCATGGATATTTGGGAAGAGCAAATGTGCAACAGGAATTCCATGTTAAATACCACAGATCTGAATCAGGACTGACTGCCTATTCCTGTCTGCTCTTCCTGACAAACCCCCAAGAGGTTTATTCCTGGGTTCAAGCTCTGCTTGTCCTTTGCTTCTCTTTAAATGTTGTCACCTACCCTAACGTGGGCATACACTTACCCAAAACAGTTTTCCACTACAACAATGAGGGCTGTGAAAAGGCACATGCTCAGAGGGAAGATACTAAAGTGATCACTCTGAAGAAAAGTCCCCCAGGCTGCCCCCCCACCCCCCGCAAACTCCCAGTCTAATGTCAAACAGAAATACTACTGGTGCAGCCTCTAGCTGCAACTCTCTTGTCATTAGAGTCTAAATGACCTAACCACAGTAACAAACCTGGGGAGGACTCCTGGGAATTGGGCAGCTGGGTTGCATTTTATTTTTAATAAACTTTGGTTTTGTTTTTTTTTTTAAAGAGCCTTCCCACTTTTTCTGCAAAGGGAAGCCTAAAGTATCCTATGCTTGCCAATGAGAGAAAACAAGACGCCTCTGAGACAGTCTACATTCTAGTGTATTGGCCAGAGGCTCTGGATGAGGCTGGGGCACCAGAGCCCAGCTATAATCCTTTCCCGGCAGCCTGGCTGAAGTGGCAGAAGGACCAAAGCAAACTGATTAAATGCAGTATAAAAGCTGGGAGAAAATGAGAATAAAATAAATTAACTTTAAACCTCAAGGTTGTATACGTAAATGAAATGCAGTGGGGGCTGGGTAGCAGTCTGGGAAGTCAATCTTTAAGATTTCCCAGAAACAAAGGGATTATGGATTGTCCAATATGAGGAATTCCTTCTGTTACAGCCACATGACAGCCTTGTGCCCAGTGCTGTTCATTAAATACTTTGTGCACATTCCAAGGTAATAGGATACAGCCAAGGTCCTGGAAAAGCCCGGAGACTCCAGTCTTCTACCAGTCTCCTATCCAGGTAGCAAAGACTGCAGAGCATGGCTGTCATCAGTAGGGGGCAGGGGTTTGATATTTCCTGCTCTCTTTCAATTATTGACCTACCTCTGCCGTTTATGGAGGCAGAACAAAGGTCAGGAGAGAAAGCTTCTAACTAATCAGAATTCAATAATCAAAACACTCAGAAGTACTTGACTGGAAGAAGAAATGAAAGGAAGTACACAATGGGGGAAGGTTCCCCATCAAAGACCTTGTGACTTAAATCTCAGAGAAACCACTCATTGTTCTGAAAAATGAATGAGAGCAGCAGGGTTCAAACATGCTTGCCTCAATCTGACCAAGCCTATTTCTGGAAAGGTTGATCAGAACTGTTCTTAGTTTTCAGTTTGCTACCAAGGACAGAAGCCTGTGGGGTGAAATTTCCAATGAGACACAATCCAGTCAGGGCCCACTGAAGACCTACTAATGTACAAGCAGATCGTGGAAGGAATGAAAGATATAGAAAGACTTTTATCAAGTTATATCCTAACAACCACTTGTATCATACATAGCCCCTAATGTTTCCCCACCTTATTTCCTGCAACCTCAAAATAGCAAAGTAAAGAGTTTACATGAGGGAAGAAAAGACTAGGATCCCCAGTAAAAACCCTTAGAGGGATGGTCCTTTCTACGGGACGTGTTAATTCTTTAAAACTATAGAATGAACGTAGGGTTTGACATCAAGGTTCTGGGTTTAAAGTGCAGCCCTAAGAGTTTCAATAAGATGGTAAAACAGGAAAGACAATGGGCTCACCTTGACCCCACATACACAACAAAATAGCATACAAAGATAACAAAGCCTGAAAACAACCTGAGAGTTGGAGGATCGGGCTTTCACAGGAAAAGCATCCTCAGAGAGGAGGAAAAACTGTTAAAATTTCACTTGGAACATCACAGGGGTAGTACAGAGCAGAGAGGGCAGAACCGTTACCTTATGTAACCTTTTTTGTTTTTTTTTCTTTGTTTTTGACTAAAAAGTTCCATGGCTATACTGGGGACCTTATTATTTGGAGATTATCTATAAAGAAATCCAGGAAAAAATACAGAAGTACTATTAGTAATAACTCAAACAAATTTGTAAACTACCAGCAACAATAAATTAGAAAATGAAGGCTTAAAAATTATCTTATTTACCACAGCATATACTATGAGGTACTTAAGGATAACAAAAGAGATTTAATACCTATATGGAAAAAGTTGTTAAGCTTTATTAAAAGACATATAAACATCTTGTTGGAAAGATGTACTAATGGGAATACATTATAAATATGTAATTCCTACACAATCCATAAATTTACCACACTCTAGGAACTCCCTGGTGGCACAGCGGTTAAGCGCTGAGCTGTGGAGTTGTCGGCAGCGGCAACGTGAGTTTGATGCCCGGCCGGGGAGAATCCCACACGGCGCGGGCAGACCTCCCCTGCCTCGCCCGCTGCTCCCCTCAGCAGTGTATTTCTGTCCATATGCCTGTGCTGCTCCCCACTCTGTCTCTGGTGAACCCTCTCACTGCCCCACGCCTCTGGGCTGTACCCCAGCTTGCATGCGTAAATAAGTAAAATCTCTAAAAAAAAATTTTTAAAAATTTACCACACTCTAACTGAAATACCAAGTCTGCTAACCCTCACAAAGTATGTCTCAAATCCATATGAGAAAGAGGATAAAAAATACTCAAAGCAATTTTAAAGAAAAAGGAGGGTTTGGGCCTCCCTGGTGGCGCAGCGGTTAAGCACTGCGCTGTGGAGCTGTCAGCAGCAGTGACACCAGTTCAACGCCTGGCCAGGGAGATTCCCACATGGTGTGGCAGACCTCTCCTGCCGCGCCCGCTGCTCCCCTCAGCAGTGTATTTCCGTCCATCTCCTGGTGCTGCTCCTCACTCTGTCTCTGGTGAACCCTCTCACCGCCCCACGCCTCTGGCCTGTACCCCAGCTTGTATGCATAATAAATCTTTAAAAAAAAACAAAGAAAAAGGAGGGTTTGTTTTACCTGATATCAAAACTCTAATAAAGCTTTAGTAATTCAATTTAGAAGAGATTGGCACAATGATAGAAAAAGAGGCCAATGAATCAGACTACAAACCTAGGCAAACAAAGGAACTGGTTATGTGTAGCACCATTATATTCACTGGGGAAAAAAGATTACTTAATAGATGATGCCGTGACAACTAGTTGCCTGCGTGACAAAAACTAAGATATATAAATTATATTAAATTTATATTTGCAGCATAAAAAATTAACTAGAATAAAATCTAACTGTCAAAGCTTTATACACTCAGAAGATAATATAGGAAAGTATCTTTAATACCCTTACGGAAGAGTTTTTTAAAACATCAACAGTATAAACTATAAACAAAAAGATTAATAAATTTTATAAAACACTTTATAATATCTATGACAAGAGCAACATAAGCAATGTTAAATTGCAACAAATGACCAGCAACATAAACAAGACATGTATCCAGATTAAATATATATGGAAAAATATGTTTTTTATATATACATATATATCTCTCCTAAGAGTGTGTGTGTGCGCGCGCGTGTGTGTATAAATTTTAAGAATACTTAATAAGCAATGATCAAAAGACACAATAGAAAAATGGGCCAAAGATAATTTTTGCAATATTTTGATTGTGAGCTCATGATCATTTGAATTTTTTTCTTTGTGCAGATGCTCTCAGGCTTGGATTTAAGATGTGTTCCTTCAAAGAGGATTATGTTTCTACCAGTAAGCTAGAAATTCTGTCAATTTGGGACTATGTTACAGAAAAACTTTGTCTTTTGTAAATTTTCATCTACAGATTAAAGTAGGAAGAATGGTTCACAGACACATCACTGGCCTGTCCTGTTTCATCTATACCTCCACCTTACCCTAACTGCTTTACACAAGACCCTCAGAGTCTTCAGGAGCTTCCTTGCTTTCTGTTATGACAAGATATACAGGGTAATATTGCACGTGTCTTTCTCCTGACTTGAAATCAGCCATTTCCCCAAGAAACCACAGTTCTTTTTGATGAAAATGATATTATAGGGGGAAATGGTACTTAGAAAACACAATCTGGAAGTCAGAGTTGGTCATGGCTATTGGGTTTACCTTTCTTTCTAGATCTTTCCAGTGGACAGAACAGAAAAAATATATTTTTAAATATAAAATGAATCCTGAGGTTATACTAATACTTCCAGTTCAACATCAGGGCTGAAGAGGGATTTTATACAATCTGTAACTTAACATTAGTATCTTTCTTTGCATGCTGAAAATTCTGGTTCTTAGAGAAGCCAACACAATTATTCATTTGCTTTATCCCATAATACTTACAAAAGACTAAAAACAACAACACTTCATCAACAATATGACTTCTGAAAATTTTTGCAGGTTTTTGGTTTGGGGGATAAATCCAAACAGGGATATACAACCCAAGTTATTGGATTATAAAATTGCATGAAACAGTTCCTCACTGTGTCATTATGCCAATTCTATAAACAATTATATCCTACTGTTTCACTCTGCTCTCAATTTTTATGGATCTTTATATTACATTTTAATTGAATTTTTAAATTATGTAAAATATTTGCCATAATTGTGAAGTCCCTCTTCTATAGTAACCATTATTCTTCACTTTTAAAAACTGTAACTACATACATATAATAGCAGTTATATTTTACCTGGAACATATACTAATTGAAATATTCTACGTCATATAAAAGTATGTCAATCTGCTCTATAACATACAGTGCTACACAGAAAAAAAAAAAATCACACAATTCACTCAATCAGTTCCCTACTGATGCACAATTGGGCTGGTGCCGGTCCTGTTATTATAAATAGTGCTACAATGAATAACCCTCAGCAGGCATATGTCTTGCCATATTTTTACCAATGTGGTTTAGAGGTAAAAATTCCGGAAGTAGGAATACTATTTCAAAGGGTAAGTATAGATGTACTTTTGCTAAATATTGTCAAATTTTCTACTGTAAGGACTGTACCACTCTGTAGTTTCACCAGCAATATATGAGAGCCTATTTCCCCACAACCTCACAGTAGAATATACTATCAATTTTGGTACTTCTGCCAATATGATAGCTGAGAAACAGTTTTTCAGTGTAGTTTTAATTGGCCTTTCTCTTATGTGTGAGGTTGAACATTTTTCATATGGTTAAGACATCTACATTTCTTTTTTTTTTTTTAAGACATCTACATTTCTTTTTTGCAAACTGTGTATCTAGCCCATTTTTCTATAGGGTTATTATCAGTATGTTCATTCTTTATTTCTAAGTGCTCTTTCATAATTACGTTAAAGAATATTAATGATACATCTGTGATAAAAGTTGTAAACCCCTCTTTATAGTTTATTACTTATTGTGACCATTTTAGACTATATTTTCAGGCTTGAGATTTTCACCACAAAAAGGAATATGATGTTTCAGCCCAAATTCACTCTAGAGCTGGCTTGGGTAAAGAATTTTCTGGGCAATTTTTTCCCTTCCATTCAAAGCCAAATTGCCTTAGTATCTCCTATTAAGTCGATGATTTTCATTTTTCTACTTCTCCCTTTCATGGGCTGTAAGCCTTGTCTCCTGCCCCAACTCACAAAGCCTGTGAGAGGTGAAAGCAAAAGCTCTCACCACTAGGGAGTGGCAAATGTCCTTAGGACAGCAGTAAGTTTCAAGGCTCCCAGATCTCTTTGGATTTGTGCTTTTCACTGTATTTGTGTGTAGAACTCCTCTCATTTTCTTGCAGGGCTACCAAATAAGGAATGTGATGTTGCTGATGTCCCCTTTAATTATGCACATTGCCCATTTGACAGCTTAACTGGGTATTTAGGAAGTGTTAAAATATTTAGTTCAAAATCTTCAGGTATGCTGAACCAAGAATGCTTGGGAAATGTAGACCACTATTTGCTCATATACAAAAGTCTTCCTGTTCTGTTTTCTTTTGTTACTTATTGTTAAAAAAATTTAACTGCAACTATAATACATCTCATTGGAAGGAAAATCAAACAGAACAGAAAATACTCTTAGTTGTTTCATTCTTCCTACCAGTTTTCAGTGATTGCCATTTTTGTTTGAGACTAGTTTGTACCATGAAATACTCTAAGCAGCCACCTAAAAGTTACCTTCTGGGTGTCTGGGCACCACAGACTTGATGCCAGTTTCTACTCTCAAGAAGCTTTCAATTTTATTGGGAGAACAATAAGGGAAAACTGGCATACAGAAAGAACTAGACGTATTAAAGGGTCAGTTTAGGAGTCCACACAACAAACACTAATAAAGTTGAAAGGAAAGAACTCTGTGAGCTGGAGTGATGCAGGGAAGAAATTAACAAGGAGGTGGTCAATAAGGAAAAAATATAGGATGTGGAGGAGGCTGGGACACATCACAAAGACAGATTTAAAAGAAATGCTGAAGTGGCAAATTCATTAAGCACAATGATACCTCCCTTCCCAGAATGAAGTCTTAGACCCTACAGTACCATTGGTCAGGTTTAGAGCTCATTTTCCAATTGTCATCAATTGCCACTTGAAAAAGAAATCAGTCTTTGAATGAAGCTTTAGGAGTTACAGCTATCCAATTGCCCAGGTCAACAGTGGTGAACACATTAAACAATTTATCAGATATGAAATGGTTTGAGCACTCCCCTTGATACTAGTGAAGTGTGAAAAAATTAGTTTCTAGAGTCAAGAGGTCAGAACTAGCCCTCGGGGTCACATTAGAACTTTTATTCAAATGCTGTATCCCCAACGTCTGACTTCATCCACACTCTAACCATATATTTTCTGGGCCTTCAGCCACGGGGCCACATACTCATTTCCATGACCTCAGATTTGAAAGGGTAAAGGTGTGCTATCTGAATCATACACTAGTACATCATCAATAATAAAGACAGCATTCACTACCCTCTCAACTCCCATATACGATCTGGAAAAAACATTTCATTTCCTAAGAATCAGTTTATTCTTTTGTTTCTTCACCTACCCACTCAATAATTTCCTAGCACCCAGTACTAGTGCTGTGCTGTATACTAGAAAGACAAAAGACTTAGAAAATGAATCCTCTACTCCTCATAGTATCTAAGTAAACAAGTAACAAACTATACAATTATGAATTGAGATGAAAGTTATAAAGAAGAATTTAAAAGATGCAAAAAGACTGGGGGAATTTTATTAATGAGTATGTTAAGTTGCAAGTAGCAAAATAATGACTAATATTGGGTTTTTAAAAACAAAGACATTATCTCTCACAACAAAAGTCTAGAAGTAGATGGTTCCAAATTCAGTAGAGTGGCTAAATTACATCAAAGGACCCATTTCCTTTCTGTCTTTTTCCTTCATTAAATATTAAATAAATTCCCTTTTCCTCCTCAGCATATTGTTGTTGTTGTTTTTCTTTTTTGTCCCTGTGCGTCTCACCACACCAGTCCAATGCAGCAGCTGTAACTCTCACATAATGAAGGCACAAAGAAGTGGGCAGAGTTTTCTTACTACCTTTCTACAAGAGAGCAAACTGCTTCCCAGAACACACCTATTTATGTCTCACTGGCCAGAACTGGGTCACATGCCCTCATCTAAATCAGTGTACATCCACAGAGAATGGAATTTCTATGCTTGGTTTGGACTACTTATGGCTCATCTCCTCACACTACAAGAGGGGATTCCCTTCCTGAACATGTTGCTTCCCTCACAATATCAAGGCTCTTTAAAATAAATAAAAAGTATGAAATAGTTATTTAGCAGACAACAATAATGGAAATAAAAATCTATGGAACTCATCCACAAACTGAATAGGGAGAAAAAAAGACTCAAATATCACTCAAAAGTTTCAAGCTTGGGTAAGTACGACAATCATACTGCCAAGAATAGATTTAAAAAATAACGTGGGAGGAAAAACCTCATTTATGAGAGATAAAAATGAATTCCACTTTCTTCTCCTTGAATCTGCAGTTTAATCAGACAGTCTGGCATATGTGGTAGATGAGACCTGAGGAGAAAGCCTGGGTTTAAACAGAGACAGTGGAGTAATCCACAGTAAGGTAGGAGTTAAAACCATGGAACAGATAGGGCCAGTGGTGGAGGAAATGAAGAAAGAAGCGGAACTGGGTGAAAAACTGTAATTAGGAGATGACAATGAGATGACGCTGCCATAAAGAAAAGGGGGCAGGAATAATTTCAGATATTCAAGAACAAATTGACTACAATCATGTCGCAGCCAAGAAGTAAAATTTCCAAAAGAAAGTAGTGGTTAACATTGTTGACTGCTATGGAGATGTCAACGATGACAAATACTCTTGAAAAGTTTCAGGGCTGGTAAGAACATCAGGTTCATGTGTTCTTACTTGGATTCCTTTTGTGTTGTCTTTCAAGAAGTTTGGAAGAGAAGGAAAATATAGTATGGCAGGTAGACGGTAAAGACAAGATGGTGGATGGGATGGGGAGGTCAGTGAACAAACTAATTTGAGAACATTTGCAGATTAAGAAGCAGCAACCTCGAGAGTTGGGGGTGGGCAGCACTGACAGTGACGGGGAAACAGGAGGATGGAGGTCACAGTAGAGACAAAGAGTATGTTCAGCAGGAGAGATGAAGACATCAAAGACCACGAGGGAGTTCAGAGAACATGAGCTACTGGCAAAAATGGGAAATGAGTTTTGAGATATCTAGTGGATGATAGAAATTTGCTGACCTTTACTGAGTTCTTTAAATTGTGACTGTTAATACCCAGCAAGCTTACGTTATTCATCAGTAAAGAGAGGAGAGAGGATGCAGGTAAGTGTAAAATCCACTGAGGATGGCAGGAAAGAAATCCAGGAATTAGAGGCCAACAGATGGACATGGACACAGTAATAATGACAATGGCCAAATGGTTAAAAATGGACTGGTGTACTCAATGGGAAGAGTACAGCTGAGGAAACCAGAAAACCAAAAAAGCAAGAAGTAAGAGGGTGCAGGGTAAGGGGTGGGGGACATACTAATTTTAAAAACACAATTAAGTGCCCAAAAATATGCCAAGGAGGGTTCAAGGAAGATGCCAAGGGTATAGAGGATAGAACAGGATTCTATTCTGGGATCCATCATAACAAAACATAATCATACCATGAATGATGACACAGGTACATTTTTATACTGAACATGGACAGTTTAAATCAAAGTACTACATACAATGAGCACTTACAAATTTATGAAATTGCAAAATAACCACATATGCAGATAGGAATATGACTTATTCAAAAGATGGGTACAGGACACCAAAAGTGACTGAAGCAGAGCCATGAGAACAGCAAAAGAAAGTGCTTCTTGGGGTATACACATCAGTTTCTTGAGTTTAATTCTTAACAGTTAAAAGGTGAAGACTTTTTAAGAAAGACTTCACCTTTCCCTAGACCCTCAGCTTGCTGAGAAATAATACCAAAAACAGATTACAGAAGGCTGTAATTCCTCTGAATTTCTCATTGCCTTTTCTGAGACTTCTCTTACACAAAAACACAGATGCCTGGCACTCCAGAGATTCCTAGTAGGTCAGAGTGCAGACAAACATACACAGATGCCATCGTGAGATGAAATCAGGTCACAGAAAGGTCACTGAACTGACTTGTGGAAGAACAGAAGAAGTTTTAAAAAAAACAACAGGAAACCATGAAAAGAAAAAGCTGCCCAAAGCATCAGCACACCTCCATGTATCTTCTTAGGCAAGAGCCTTATACATGTAAGGCAACAAATAGCAGAAAGTCAGTGTTTGTGATTCATAAATAAGAATAATATTTTAAGTAAGGCAACAAACTATTTCAGTAGCCATGTAACATTTAGTGGCCATGCCAACTACCTTTATTTTTTTTTAAATTTTTATCATTTTATAAAAAAAAATTTTTAAAGATTTATTTATTTATGCATACAAGCTGGGGTGCAGGCCAGAGGCGTGGGGTGGTGAGAGGGTTCACCAGAGACAGAGTGGGGAGCAGAACAGGCAGATCAACCAAAATGCACTGCTGAGGGGAGCAGTGGGCGAGGCAGGAGAGGTCTGCTGTGCCATGTGGGAAGCTCCCTGGCCGGGCATCCAACTCTCGCCACAGCTGCCAACAGCTCCACAGTGCTGCGCTTAACCCGTTGTGCCACCAGGGAGGCCCATGTCAACTACATTTAAATCAACTCTCTTCTTGGTTTGGGAATAACCGTTTTCATGTTTAACAAGAGCGAAGTGCTTCATCCATAGAAATGTGGAGGCTTTATTAAACAATTAACCCAGGTAGGCAAGTAAATACACTCATGAAGCAGCAGGATTAGCACCAAAAGACATTTGATAGAACATAAGCACCTCAACAAAAGTGAAAGAAGGAAGATAAAGATCTGTGCTGTTATGAACAATGGAAGTAATTTCCTCATAGGAAAAACTCCTAGTAAAAAATACCTATGATGAGCATGATGATGTTATACCACCTTGTCACTGACAGGTGCTTTATAAATATTTTCATAGGACTCACTGTATATTATATTTTTTCACAATCACTTGACCTTATGAAATGGAGAGAACACCTGTTATTGTTCCTAGTTAAGAAATGAAAAAAGGAGTAGAAAGGTGAAATTACACGTCCATGAGAAAACAACCAGGAAATGGTAGCGAGTAGACTTGAACATAGATTTCTGACTCCTGGAACAGTGGTCTGGACTGACTGAGCACTATCCTTGAATGCCCTCTTGAGGAAAAGCAAGCTCCTTCAGTCATTGTGTGTGTCTGTGTGTGCACCCACATAGGGATGTTACGTGAACACACACCTGTGCACCGCCATCAAGTAGGGAGCTACAGAACCAATACTTACATCAAAATAAAATATTATTATTAAAACAATAAAACTTGCCTCTCTGCATAAATATACTCTTGATTTGCATCAAGTTTCTCTTTGCATAAAACACTGACATTTTCATGATGTTCTGGAACCTGCTGCTTGCTTCCAAAAGTGCTGGTGCCATCCCATGCTGTCACTGTAACTGCCCTCCAGTGAGCCATCAAAAGCCCAGCTAGAACAATCTGAATACAGCAGTGCCTGCCACCAAACACTAAATTGCAGTATTTTATATTTATCTCTATTTAAATTTTAGTGATGCTGCATAAATGTTAACATGGTCTTATGCTAATACAATCAGGGAAAAGTCCTAAGAACACCACATATTGGCACAATCTCTGGGTGAGTTATGGTTTGCTAGGCAGGCTCAAAGCTTATGAAATTCATATTAAGTCACTTAGCCCCCTTCAACTAGGATGTGACAACAAATGCTACACAGTTCACCTGAAGAAATGATTCCAGAAGCAATGGCAAAGGACATGTAGGCTACTATGTTCCTATTGAAAATGTAAAGAAAAGGGCCTCCCTGGTGGCGCAGCAGTTAGGCGCTGTGCTGTGGAGCTGTCAGCAGCAGCGATGTGAGTTCGATACCCAGCCGGGGAGATTCCCACATGGCATGGCAAACCTCTCCTGCCTCGCCCGCTGCTCCCCTCAGCAGTGTATTTCAGTCACTCTGCCTATTCTGCTCCCCACTCTGTCTCTGTCTCTGGTGAATCTTCTCACCGCCCCACACCTCTGGCCTGTACCCCAGCATTGTATGCAGAAATATATCTTAAAAAAAGAAAGAAAGAAAATACTTGGCATTATGGGAAAAATTTTCCAAAAGTCTGGGGATTAATAGCATTTGATTTAGTTCTTAGTGGGTTTTTTGGTGTGGGTTTTTTGTTTGTTTGTTTTGCATAGAACTGGGGTGTAGGCCAGAGGTGCAGAGGGTGAGAAGATTCACCAGAGACAAAGTGGGGAGCAGAACAGGCGGATTTACTGAAACACACTGCTGAGGGGAGCAGCGGGTGAGACAGGAGAGGTCTGCTGTACCACATGTGGGTTAGCTCCCTAGCCAGGGAACAAACTCAGTCCATAGCAGTGATAGTACTGAAACTTAACCCCTAGGCCACCAGAGAGGCCCCTGATTTAGTTCTTAGTTTTATGGCTTAAGAAACTAAAAGTGAACCTCAGTAAGTTCTTCAGCCTCTAAAGCCTTATGAGGATAAGAAACTGGATTTCTCCAGAGCTGAAATCACAGCCTCACGTGGCAAACTCGCAGATTCTCCACTTTCGACAAACAGGCTGAGCTTTCCCTGGGCTTTCAGAGAGCCTCTGGGCTCTCATAGGTGGAACCTAGGAAGGTCTGGAGAGCCCTGTAAGCCGTAGCCTTGACTGTCAACAGCACAATCACAGGACACCCAGAACTTGAAGATCAGGCAGGTCAATGATAAGGGAAACAAAGGCCTGCAGTTTTCTCAGCATTTCCCTACGGAACAACTCTTCCAGTCTTCCCAGCTTTCCCCACAATTAAAAACAAAAAGATGTTGAATCCTTTCAGAATGAGAGGGCACCAGCCATATACTAATTAAAAGAAGGTAAGAATGAATGTAAGGCAATGGAAAACCTTTCAAAACAAAGTTTACAGTGTGGCAGGATGGTCGAGTGGTCTAAGGCCCCAGACTCAAACAAAATTTCCAGGGGTAAAGATGTTGAGGATAATCTTTTTCCTGCAATAACACAATCCCTGAAACCAAGCATGGCTACCCCTAATCGCCTCTGCCCACACCCTTGCTGTAAGAACCCAAATACTGGTCCTAGGAGCTAATTTTCAGAAATGAGAAAACAATAGCTCCAATGGACCACCTACAGAACAAAGACATCTTGATATTTTTTTTTTTTTTTGGTGCTCACTTATCTTTCCACACTCACTCTTTAGAGATGCCGCCTCCTCAATTCCTCTTGCCTTATCAGTCTTCTAGCATAAGTCATATTAATTGAAATTCTAAACAACTCCCAATCCAGAGACTGTGACAACCTGACTGTACGTCGACTGGTTCCAGTCAACTAGGGGAAGACAAGTTATCCTCAAAAGGTCAGGTTCATCATTTCTTCATCACCAGATGTAGTTTTAAAGCCCAAAAGATCAACTCTTGGAGTTACTCTCTTTCCTCTCAACTATTGATGGTTAGCCTAACTTTTCATTAGCCAAATAGAGAATGACTTAGAATATTATTAAATGTATGTGTGGATATACATATGTATACACACACACAAATATGAAAGATGTGGCTCAAAAGAGTCATACATAGATGACAACATGATTGTAAATTCTTATGTACAGGGTAGAATCAAATTCTAACTCTTGTTTCGTTAGGATTATACTGACATGGCTAGGAATGTGCGTGACAGGGATGTGTATGAGTTCAGATGTAACCTTCTTCTTAGGCCAGTCAGGTCAAGAGTAAAACTAGACTGTACTAAATGATCCGAGGCCAATGGGGCATCCATCCCTCCTACTCACCTGGAAAAGGCAGCCCCCAACACAAAGGCAGCATACTCCTTCACCAGGGGCTCTGTGCTGTTCAGCCCATTGATCACCACCTGAAGACCACCAAAGGAAAGCAGGTCCTGTGCATTATCCATCTGTAACAAAAGCAGTGCTTAGGGCAGTCCAGCCATCGAGGAAAAGGAGCTCTTGTAGCCTTTTCTTTGGTGACTATTCAAAAGCAATAGTAAGTACCCTTGCAAAGTAAAAAAAAAAAAAAAAATCAATGATGAAAATCAATCAGGGCTATAAAAACAAACTAAATTTTTAAACAGTCTTAAATTTGAAAACTCCTAATTCACCTAACTTGATTTATGAGCATCTGCTTGGAAACTGGTAGAAATGGCACCTAGTTATTGCTTATGCCAACCATGTCCTGGAAAATTCTAATACCATAACAAGTTACAAATCTTACTCCTAATGCAGATTGTTAACACAAAGATCTGGTGTCAACAGCATCACTAAAGGGTACCATGCTTTTTGTTGCTGTACAGTTCCAATCAGCAAAGGAGCAATGGACGCTGCAGACACTCTGAGGAAGGGAACTCATTTTTAATTAGAAGTCAAAGATTATAAAAGGAACCCTGTTGCATGGGGAGGGAGGCTGGAAGAGTGCTAGGAAAGGAATAATAATAGTGCCCCTTCTCTCTCACTTCATAAGGTCTAACTGAATCTTTGGACAGACATGATAAAATTTGCACAAAAATCTCTTTCTAAGACTTTAATCTGGGCCAGTGCTACTGGCTAGCAGCTATGATTTGACATTACAGAACATTTCCATCATCACATAAAGTATGAGGCAGTCCTGGCCTCTCACTAGGTCCAAAGTCCCAAGTTCAGAATCCCTCTTTCATTCTACTGAGAATCTCATTCCCCAAGCTTCATTTCTATCCTAGAACAAGAAAACTTAGTCCAGGGCCCTTTTTCCCTATATATAACTATGTCTCTCAAGAAAGTATCTTTGTTGCCACAAAGGTTGACAGAAAACTCAGGAAACTTCAGCGCAAATGTAACTGCTACCCTACTTTCTCCTCCACATGACAGAGTCCTTTCCGGCCTGACTGTGTCCTCTGAACTGGATGAGGGCTCAAACAGAGAAAGTACTTTGGAGGATAGCTGTGTTTGACGATATTCTTAGGTAAACCTAGCCTGTTTTTTTTTAACACCTGGAAGATCATTCTATCACATGTTGATATAATCTCTACAAAGGTTGGCACTGGTGTTTTTTTCTGTCTGTCCAATATTGTAGGTCCATCTATAAATGATTGTAGAACAGAGCTGAACATATAGTTGGAGTTTAATAAATAATCTTTAAACCAACAAATGAATCTTATTTTTTAAAATGTTACTGAAATAAACCCCACAGTGAGCAAAAAAGGCAGTCTGGGTTTCTGTGCTAACAGAATAGACAGACCTGAAAAAGATGGCCAGTCCAGGGCTGTCAAGCATGGAGTCTGCTCCAACCCAGAATTTTTCTGCCTCAGTATGTCCTTCAGAAGAAGAATGATTTGTGGCTAACACCCCAATGAAGACGCAGAGCTGACTAAGTGCAAAGAAAGCTTATACTGAGCCTTCCTCACATCTGCTCGATTTTATAATACAGGAATTCACTACTTCTCCTTTGATCCTTCTTTCTCCAGGCTTTCTGAATACAAAAGCTGCCCATGTGCCCGGATAATCACTTACCAAAGCTGATATGATTTCCTAGTAGAGCAGCTACCATTCTGACAGTACCTAAAGCAACACAGCCCAGAGTCACAGAGGTTCTGTACTTGATCCAGTTTATCTTTATTACTGACTTAATAAGTCAGGGTGTTATAAGTGCTGACACTTATATAAGCACTTCATCCTTTTCAAGATGTTTTCTCATTTGTTACTCACTGGGGATGAGCAAAAAGGATGTCATTCTGCCCACTGCACACCTGGAAGATCAAGATCCAAAATCTGGGGCCTGCTGAAGTCACACGAAAGAATGGCCTGGGCCCAGATTTGCAGCTCCCCATCTGGATCTGGGGCCATAACTTTTCCCAGACTGCCTTCAGGATGAGGTAGAACAGTCAGAGGAACTCCAGGTAGAGGGAAAAAGCAGGAAGGAAGAGAGCAGAAGGAAACTGTGCCAGCACTCATATGAAAAGGAGAGAATCACAGCACTGACAAGACTATGAGAAAGCAGGAAATACAGAAAGGGAGAAATGATGGTAAATAGTTGAGGAATCATGTTAGGAAAGGTAAACAGACAGCCCCAGGGGATGGAGCAGACAGAGGCAACTCCTCATAAATAATTCACGAAGTCTTACCCACACACAGTTTTGCTTTTTCCGAAATCCCGTTTAATAATTCAAATGTGGCTGTGAGGAATCCTTGGGCAGATCCAAGTTGGGTCCTTGAACCCCATGGCTTCTCAAAACTTCCAATCAGTGGGTCTAGAATAGGAATGGACTGATAACATTCCTGGCAAGAAAAGTCCTATCTTCCCCAAAGCTAGTACTACATCATCTTAAATCTGTACTGCAACGGGAACTTGAGGCCAAGCTGGGTCTTTTTTTTTTTTTAAGACTTATTTATTTGTGCACACAAGCTGGGGTGTAGACCAAAGGTGTGGAGTGGTACGAAGATTCACCAGAGACAGAGTAGGGAGCAGAACAGGCAGACTGACTGAAATACACTGTTGAGGGGAGCAGCGGGCGAGACAGGAGAGGTCTGCTGCACCATGTGGGAAGCTACCTGGCCGTGTATCCAACTAGTGCTACAGTGGCTCTGGATAGCTTCATAATGCTGAGACTTAACCCGATGCACCACCAGGGAGGCTCCCAAGCTGGGTCTTTTTTAATACCGTTGCGAAATCACAACGTAGCCTGCCACTGGTAGACTGACATACCAGCCTAAACAAAGGCCCTATATTTTTAGTTAAGGGGCCACTGATCAGGAATATTTGTGAACCTTCCATTAACAGAGCAAGCTTGGCCTCTAAGAGGACTGGTTCCTGGGCTGACTTCAGGCTGAGTTTGGTGATGTCCCCATGAAAGCAGAACAGGGTGTCACCAGATGACTGATAGGCTTATAAGGGGAAAAGTTTTGTTGGGGTGCTGTCAGCCCCCTGTGTACTCCCTCCCTCTTAGGTATATGATAATCTTTCCAGTCACTTTGGCCTTTGCTACAAGTAAAGGAAAAACCTACAGAAACCTGACACCTAAAGATCTACCCACGGTAAGATGAGAAAAATTAAAATGGAGCTTCCATACGACCCCGCAATATCACTTTTGGGAATCTACCCAAAGGACACAAAAACACTAATCCAAAAGGATACATGCACCCGTATGTTCATCGCAGCACTGTTTACAACAGCAAAGGTAAGGAAACAACCCAGATGTCCGAAAATAGATGATTGGATCAAGAAGGTGTGGTACATATACACAATGGAGTACTATTCAGCATTCAAAGAAGATAAACACACGCAATTTGCAGCAACATGGATGGAATTAGAGGGGATCATACTCAGCGAACCAAGCCAGAAAGAAAGAGAAAAATATCGAATGGTTTCACTTATAACAGGACTATAAGGACACCAAATAGGAGAGAGACACTCAGCGGTGGGGGCAGGGAGGGGGAGAAGGGCACAAAATGGAGTAGAAAAGGACACAAGGGACCACAGAGATGGATCACGGGTGAATTGGTGGTGGGTTACCCAAGAGGAATATAAAATGTAAAAGATATAAGCAACAATAAAAATATATATATTTTAAAAAGAAAGATCAGAACAGGCCACAGTTGGCCAATAACCTCTAAGATCCTTAATCCTTTAAATATTTGTAATGAAAAAACTGCTGGAATTTTTTTTTTTTATCCCAGAAAGATGGGAAAAGAGAAAAAGAACCCGGGTTTATTTTGTATCTAAGAGGATTAGAGACCGATATTTCAGGTCTGAGAAAGAATTATGAGCAGAGAGAAAACATGAAGAGGCCACGCCATCATTCCTGGAGATACAGTACATACTCATCTCTTTCAGCACAAAGGCTGGCAAAATCCAAAAGAAAAAAAGAATGTCTTTTAGCCAAGTTTATAAAGAACAAGGACAGTGTCATGCGTGGGAGGATGCTGAAGATCTGTCTTGATGAGGATCTCAAACAAGGCTTTGATTACAGTCTTCCTGGGTCACCCTCGCCCTAGGCTGGATTACTGCAATAGCCTCCTCTCTGTCTTCCCTACTTCTACTCATGCGCCTGCCTTTAATGTTCCACACAGCAGCCCAAGGAATCCTTTAAAATTAAGTCAGATCATGTCATTCTTCTGCTCAAATTCCTTCAATAATATCCAATTTCATTCTTTTCATGGCCTACAGGGGCCCCTTCCATGATCACCTTCCTCCAAACTCTCTGAGTTTCATCTACTTCTCCCTCAATTCTCTCATCTCCAGACACACTAAATTTGTGGTTCTTCAAACACACTAGACACACGCTTCCACTTCTGGGTTTCAGTACTTGCTGTCTCTCCTGTCTGAGATGCTCTTTCCCACCATTTTCAATCCTTAGCCTGTTCTATTTTTTATTTTTCCATAATATTTATCACCTTTAAACATCTTATTTGTAATTTACTTATTCGCTATGTTTATTATCTATCTACCTCTATTAGAAAATAAGCTCCAATATTATTCACAGATGTATCTTAAGTGCCTGGCACAGCACCTGGAATTTAGTAAACACCCAATCAATTTATTTATTGAATAACTGAATGGTTTCACTGGTTCCTTTTCCTTAGATTCACCTATTTTCCTTGAACGTCACTCGATTGATATTAGTATTCCATGAAAGATAGAGTAGTCAAAAGGCAAATAGGACAGTTTAAGGTCAAATTCCAGTTCTACATTCACTAACTGGGTCACCTCAGGCAGTTACCTACACTCTCTGTGCCTTGTTTTTCTCAGTAATAAAATAGGATTAGTAGTAGTACCTACTTGAAAGGCAGTTGTGGAGGTCACAAACTTATGTGTATGAAGCACCTGAATATGATGAACCTAGTATATGATAACACTCAACAAATATTATCTATTATAATTATGACAAAAGTCTGATCAGTCATTTCCATGGTTCAAACTCTCTAGTGGTTGTTAGGATCAAGGATCCTGAAGAGCATGACATTATCAAAATCACCTCTCTGACTCCCTAACCTTTCTACTTCATCTGACACCCCACCTCTGGTCACTGTGCTCTCGTCACTCCCATCTTTGCAGGTCCTTAGTCTCACCAAGTTCTTCCCTGCCTCAGAATCTCCCCTTGGAATGTTCTAATCCAAAGCTTGGCAAACTTTTTCTGAAGGGCCTAGTAGTAAATATTTTAGGCTTTTTGAGCCATATGGTTCTATCATAACTACTCAACTCTGCCATTGAAACATGGAAAGAAAAACAATAAAACAGAACATAAACAAATTGGTATGGCTGTCCCAATAAAACTTTATTTACAAAAGCAGGCAGTGGGTCAGATTCTGTCTACAGGCCATAGTTTGTCATTCCCTGCCCTAATCTGCTCTCTTTGCCTAGCCGATCCCTAATCATCCTTTAACAAAACTCAATCTGAAAGTTACATCCTCAGAGAAGTCTCCCCCAATGCTACTGACTAGGTTAAGTTCCTCTGTTGTACACTTCCACATTACCCTGTGAGCCCTCATCACAATCTTAAATTGTCTCATTATTAAATCATTAATGTATTTATTCATTGTTCATTAATCTCTTCCAAACCATAAAGTACACAGAACAGTGACCCTATCTATTTTACCTCTACTGTAACCTCAGTATTGAAAAAAATTAAGGTACCACTAAAAATGAAAAAGAGGTTGGCTCTGGTCTCTAAGAATATATTTTATTACTATGGACATTACTATAGGTTTAAAATATTGTATGCCCTGGGAAAAAATTAAAGATGCTAAAGTAATTTTCTTAGAACTAAAAGCAGAGAGATTTATATTTGGAGATATTCGTTGAAAGTCAGGCTATGGACAAAGAAATACAATACCTGATGGACATAATATTCGAGATCAAAGAGTGCTGCAATCTTTTCTTCCAGGCTGGAGCTGGAACTATTGAACTTGTTGATCAGCCGCACCATGATCTGCATATCAGTCTCAATGACAACATTCAGCTCCGCAAAGTCCTTCTTCAGCTCCTCAATGGGACGGAATAGCTTTTTAACCTTGGCCTGCCTTGCCTAAGGAGAGAAGCAAAAATATGATTAATTAAATCAACTGGATACACTGCCCCAAGAGTCCCATGGTCTGCCATGGATGCCCACCCTCAAGACACTATTACTCCAGAATTCAAAATTTTCTTTAGTTTGTGTTTTCAAATATTCTGACACCTTTTAAAAAGCCCAGAGAGGGGAGTCCTCAGAGTCTCTGCTTCAAAAATACACGCAAGATGTTCCAGAGTTCACCTACTCTAGTCCAATGCTCAGGAACAATGGAAAATCTTGTTTCAAACACTGATGTCAGGCGAAACGAGCTCACCTTCAACCCCTAGCTTCACACGGGAAGACTATGGGCTAAGAGGGAATAAGCCACGCCCTGTTTCTCAGTCTTCTACAACTACAGAGTATCTTGGTTTTGCACTGACCATTCTAGCAACATTTTAGGGAGACCCGGAAGTGGGAAACTGAGGGTAAAGAGTTGTCAGCAATTTGCTGATGAAAACTGAATCACTATCATTACCATCAATTTAACTACAGGTGTATAATTTGTTCACCTGTTTAAAGTGGCTAAATTACTGTATGTACTTACACTCAAGTCTCATACGATTTTTTCTCAATCCCCCCCCACCCAACACAAAGATTTTTAAAATGAAGTTACGATGGAGGTGAATAAAAGACTAGTTATTTTAAACATGTGACACTCCCTGTTTTCTTCCCAATTTTAGAGGACAATCTGAAAGGTCACAATGGTTTGTGTTACTATCTTCCAAGGAAAATTAAAAGGCACGGGTATTTATAAAAAGCAAGATGACGAGCAGCTGTCAGCTCAAAATTCTCATCCATTACCTATGGGTTTTCTCCCGTTACAAGCACTCCATAGAAACACCAACTGAAGAAAAAAAATCAGCCTCGCTTAAAAAAAGACTAGGCTAGCAGCAGAGGAATCACATCTTTGGGAAGCCATATCCTGTTTCTTTGAGCTAAAACAACAATGAAATCCACTTCCTACACCCAGCCAGAAGACTGAACGGATGGCTGCCAAAGGCCAGGCAAAGAGGCCTGCAAACACTGCCTTGTGGAGTGAGAGGTAAGCAGGGTAAGAAACTAATTACCTCTGCCTCACAAAAATGATGTGAGCCTGGCCCTCAGGAAGGTCTTAAAAATATTTTTCAATTTTGCAATAATCAAAAACTTACAGAAAGTTACAAAAATAGTACAGAATATCATGTGCCCTTTATTCAGCTTCCCCCAATGGTAATTCCTGCCCAAGAAAAGTTTATCAAAACCAAGAAAACAACAATAGGTACAATAGCGTTAACTAGACTACAGAACTTACATTGATTTCACCAGCTTTTACATGTACTTATTTGCATCCATGCATCATTCTATACAATTTTATCCAATACAGATTTATGTAACCAACAGAACCATCAAGCTAAAGCACTGTTCCATCATCACCAAACAACTCCCATGTGCTGCCCCTTTATAAGTACACCTCATCCTTTTATCTCCCTTTCATCCCTACTGATTTGTTCTCCATCTCTGTAATTTTGGCATTTGGAAAATGTTACATAGATTTAACTATACAGTTTCTAACTTTTTGAGATTTAAGTTTTTTTACTGCGCATAATGCTCTTCAGATTCTTTCAAGTTACTACACATATCATAGTTTCTGATATGTCCTGAGTAATATTCCTTTGTATAGTTTGTTTAGTCATTCCCCTCTTGAAGAACAGTTGAGTTATTTCCAAGTTTTGGCCACTAGGAATAAAACAACATGAACATTTGTATACAGGTTTTTATAAAACATAAGTTCTCATTTCTCTGGGATAAATGCCCCAAGAGTATAACTGCTAAGACATATGACAAGTGTATGTTCGGTTTTATAAGAAAGTGCCCAACTGCTTTCTAGAAGGCTGTACCATTTTACAATCCCACCAAGAACATATGAAATACCTCATTACTCCACATACTCACTTGTATTTAGTATTATGATCATTTTATTTTTTGCTATCTAACAGATGTAGTGATATGTCATTGTAGACTTAATTTGTAGCTCTTTAATAATTAATGACATGAAACATCTTTTCAGGTGTTTATTTGCAGTCATATGTCCTCTTTGGTGAAAAGTCTGTTCATGTCCTTTGCCCATTACACTGGTCAATAAATTTTTACAAAAGTCATGTTACTGAAATAAAACTATTCATTTCCTATCAATTTGTATGTGCTCAACATGAATATGACAGTCACATTCTAATTTTGGATCTAGTTTTTGTAATCTGCAATAAATTGACGTTTACATCATGAAATGCATGCGAACAGTGAAAGGCCTACGGTTAATACCTGTAAAAAATCAAGTCATAGACTACTTCTTAGATTTCTTCGCTTGTCTCTTGTATAGCTGTTCAGGAATAGAATAGATGGAAGACGGTTTCCATTGTGCAAAAGCACAGCCTTACGACTCAGTTTCGAAGAGTCTAGAAATAGCCGCCATTCTTGTGGGTCATGAGTGATTTCTATGGCATTCATGAGGCCCTCAATATCGGAACAGAATACCAGAGTCCTTTCCTTTCTGAAGAAAGGCTCCAACTGCTGGTGGTGCTTTTGATATAAAGTAATTGTGTCATCTTCTTCTAGAAGATTCCATTGTTGGAGTCTTGATCCTAACAATTCTGCCTTGTTCTTGGGTAGGTCCAAATCACGAACCAGGTCATTTAGTTCTTCCCGTGTTAGTCTGTGTGGGGTTGATGATGCCCCACAGTGAAAATCTGGATCACTGCATGCTGATGAACAGGAGAACAGGTCGGCTCACCCTTGTCCTCATCAGATGAATCAAGAGAACATTCTGCTGAAAGTTCTGGAATAGGAAGTCCCTCACCATGTGGAACTGATCTCAATGCAGACAGAATGTTTGGGTAGACTATTCTCGACTTCTTTGGCTTCGTTATTCCACCGGAAAGAGGAGGAACCAAGCAGAAGTAACAGTCTTTTATGTGGCTGCTTGGCTCTCTCCACACCATGGGGACTGCAAATGGCATGGATGGCCTTTTGCCATTTAACCACTGTGAAAGCTGAGTTAACATGTAGCACAGCATATATGCGGGGCCCAAGGCTTGTCTTGGTCACCAACCTTGCATCCAAAGTAAAGATGATAAGCCTTCTTCACTTGAGAAGTGATACTTTTCTTCTGGTTGGCAAATGTCACTTCCCCACAAAAACAGCAGAAATTGTCCAAGCTATTAACACACTCTTGAGGCATGACTGTTCTGTATTGTGCCTAAATGGATAAAATAATAACAGTTCTATGGAACAGTAGCTTAAACTGTTTCGCACAAAGTCTGAAATATTTTCAATGCTCAACCTTTCCGACAGGGCTTTCTATAGTGCACTGTTGACGTCAGCTTACTTCAGCAGCCGCCTGGCAGTAGTATTGCATTGCATCAGAAAATGATGCAATCAATGCTGGATGATCTGTGCATGATGGTATTATGCAATGTGATGCAATATTACATCATCCTAGGCTGATTTAGAATGTTGTTGCATTCCTACTGGATAAATTTACATGGTGAAACATAAAATGAATTATATGAAATACCTTCAAAACGAGAGCTAATAAAAAATTTTCAGGGTTATATTCATGTTCAGCACACCAAGATACTACAGATTAGGGCCTTTTTAAGTCAGTAACAATCTCACTGTTGACCAGTGTTCTCTAAAGACATTGTTGGTTTCTACTGTTAAGGTTTGGGAGGGTTTTACTTGTTGTTTGAGATTTCATAGTTCTTTGTATTTTCTAGATAGAAGTCTTTTGTCAGCTACACAGTCCTTGCTTTACATAAATATGATACAGCCAAATTTCAAATACCACAGTTTAAGTAACACCAGTCTCCCAAGACAACCCAGATTTCAGTTGTCAGGGCATATTAACTGTAATTGCATAAAGTATCAACTTTGCTGTTAGCTCTTCAGTCCACAAATCACTACATAAATAACAAATGCCCACCATCATCAGTGACTGATCACATCACTTCTTTCAAAGTCGGTCAGCTATCAGTCACTGTGCGTCTGTTATTCAGTTCATACAGAGATACCAAGGTGTAGTTTTATAATTTCTTTGTCCCCATTGACAAACCCATGGAACATTTCATAAAAACAGATAATCCAAAAAGAGAATTACCCAACAAAGAAAAAATTGCAGCAAAGAAACAAAAAGTGGTTGTAACTCTGGCAACGAGATCCATATTGAACATACATGGAGTTGTCGATATAATTTTGCTTCCTCTATCTAACATAATTGCAAAAACTGAAGAAAATGGTAGTACATTCTTTTATCCCATTTGATTTCTTTTTGTTCTTTCTTCCTTCATGAAGTCCCATAAATTTCCCTGTAATTATTTCCTTTCCATTTGAACAACATTGCTTAGTTATTCTTCTAGGATACGTCTTCTAGTGACAAATTCTCATAATTTTCTTTTGCGTGAAAATGTCTTGATTTCCCCCTCTTAAAGGATATTTTCATTGCTACAGAATTCTGAGACTATTTCTTTGTCAGCACTTGAAAATATTGTTCCATATACTTTTGCACTCTGTGGTTTCAAATGAAAAGTCCACTGTCATTCAATCATTGTTCGCAACAACAATGTATTGTTTCTGTCAACTGCATTCAAGATTTTCCTGTTTCCAAAGTTTGATTGTAATATGTCAATGTGTTGATTTCTTTGGATGAATGCTATTTGCAGTACACTTGGCTTCATGAATCTATTGGGTTTATGCCTTTGACCAAATTTGGGGATTTTTCCACCTTTACCTCTTTATTTTTTCAGGGACCCATCACCACAGTCCCTTGTGTGCTTTTCTACCCGTTTTTGAGCCCTTATCCTCCCCCTCCCTCGCTGAGTGTCTCTTGTTTGGTTCCCTTATATTCCTGTTATAAGTGAAACCATTCGATATTTTTCTCTTTCTTTCTGGCTTATTTTGCTGAGCATGATCCCTTCTAACTCCATCCATGTAGCTGCGAATCACATGTGTTCATCTTTTTTGAATGCTGAATAGTATTCCATTTTGCATATGTACCACATCTTCTTGATCCAATCATCTATTTTGGGGCATCTTCGCCAGAACATTTTTATGACAGCTACTTTAAAACCCTTGTTAGATAATTCCAATTTTTGAGTCATCTCACTGTTGAAATCTACTGTCTTTCCCAATTCAAGTTGTGATATTCTTGGTTCTTGTTATGGTGAATGATTTTTTTTTATTGTATCCTAGTTATTCTGTGTATTAAAAGATACTCTGAATCCTACATTGCACTTCCCTTTTCAGTACACAGTCAGCCTGTTTAGGTTTAATGTACTGGTTCTAGCATTTTTGTGTGGCTGTGATTCCAATGACACCTTAGTATTCAGAGTCTTGGTAGTGTTATTTTTTTTTATGTTTTTTTTTTAATTTATTTTTTATTTATACATACAAGCTGGGGTACAGGCCAGAGGTGTGGGGCGGCGAGAGGGCTCACCAGAGACAGAGTGGGGAGCAGAACAGACAGATCAGAAATACACTGCTGAGGGGAGCAGCGGGCGAGGCAGGAGAGGTCTGCCGCACCATGTGGGATTCTCCCTGGCCGGGCGTCGAACTCGCGTCGCCGCTGCCGACAGCTCCAAAGCGCAGCGCCCAACCGCTGTGCCACCGGGGAGGCCCCGGTAGTGTTATTTTGATATATTTTCTTTGTGTGCTACCCAGAGGCTAATCTAAAATTCTGGGCAGTATTCCAGAATAGTGCAGTACTCAAATTCCCTTCTTATTCTTTGCTGATAGTACTTCAACAAGACAAACAGTCTGCCTTCTCTTTCTGTCCTCATATGGGTGGTAGAAAACCAGGCTATACAACTGGTCTATGCTGCTACTACAGCAGCAGAAGAAGCAGAGAATAGTCTCCCACCACTGAGTAGAGGGTAGGAATTCAAGCTCTCTGTTCAGGTCCTGCTGACAATATTTTGGTCAAGGTACATCTGCCACATGTTCAAAGGAGGACAAGGACCCAAGCCTCTCTATCTTTAAAACACATCAGTGTCTAATTCAAGTATAAGTGAAGATTTCAGAATTTTATTCTCTATTCTCACTCACATCTGTAATAATGGGAAGTACGGGCATCTCGGCTTTGTGTCACAGTTTGCCCAAACACAGAATGGGAGATTCAGTCCTAACCTAAAGGTGACAGATATGCTCCAGATATATTCTTTTAGTGGTTTATAATGAGTCACTTACTGGGCATCAATTGCTGTTTAAATTATTTTACAACAATACTGCTATTATTATCCCATGTTTATTGCAAAAGTTCAAGAAAAGTGATTCCCTTCAAGGCCATCTTGCAGGTATATACCAACCCCGGGAAAGACTATCACAAACCTTGTCTTCTTCTGAGCTATCCATCTCTGCCCCTTCCTTGAATTTTGCCAGTGCACTCTTGAGGTCCTGAGATGTGTAGGTATTGGTGTTGATGTCCAGCCTGTTCAAAAAGAAGCTGAGTGTCAGGAGGGGAGCACAATCTCCCCTCACCCCCAAAAAAATAAACACCCCCTGCCCAGGTAACTGGCACTCCAAGGCAAGCAAAACAAGGCAATTTCTAGCCCAAACACCCAGACACCCAAAAGTCCAACAAGGTGACTTTCTTATCTTGAAGCATGAATAGGAAAGACACAGCTATAAATAGGTTACTGCATGAAAAAGGAGGAAATGAATGGGTCACAAAGAGGCCTACCATGAACTGAGAGCTCTCAATAGTTACATAGGCAGAAACAAGTCTGGAAAGTCTGTGTGATGCTGCTCTCTCAGCATGTGCCAGGGCAGAACCTGCTGAAAGACAATGGGCACATAAACAGTGCATAAAATGCACTGTATTCATATTCTTCTAGGAAAGGAACCAGCAGGGAACTGGGCTTCTGAAGCATATGCCTGAATTGATCTGACAAGCCAGCCTGTCTTCACAAAAACAGTTTATAAATATACACACCTATATGACCACACCCTGGTCAGAGATGAATGAAGGAAATACGTGTCAACCTGACAAAGGCATGGGTTTGAGATACCAAGGATTAGAACCAAGGCCAGCTATCTTTCACAGAATGGCTTCCAACCAGCGTGGATGTTATTTCAGGAACCTAGCAAAGAATATAGAGTGGTATCTTCCAGAAACTTCCTAAATAGTCCATAACTTTTACTCTTGACTGGAGAGAAAGCATTCACGGGTTAGTGGGGAGGGTCGAGTTTAGCCACCAGCATTCATTTTGGTTCACTGAGTAAGAGTAAAAGGAAGAATTTTTATCCTTATTCAGTAAGAATAAGTGTGATATGGACAAAGACAAGTATGGAATGTGGACTGCATCTGACAAGAGTGTCCAGCTGCAGGTGGGCTAAAGATGACCTAAGAAATATCAGAGGTGGGGAGAGGAAGGGGATATTCAACTGTTCTGCTCCAGATGAGATGAGCACAGAATAAAGTCTCATATGGGCCTCCCTGGTGGTGCAATGGGTTAAGCGCAGCACTACGAAGCTCTCCAGAGCCATTGAAGCATGAGTTCGATATCCAGTTAAGGAGATTCCCACATGGCACAGCACACCTCTCCTGTCTCTCCCGCTGCTCCCCCTCAGCAGTGTATTTTAGTAGATCTGCCTGCTCTGCTCCCCACTCTGTCTCTGGTGAATCCTTTCACTACCCCACGCCTCTGGCCTACACCCCAGCTTGTATGCATAAATAAATAAATCTTAAAAAAAAACAAGAAAGTCTCATAGCCCAGGATCCTAGCAGACCTTGGCTCTCATGGAAGAGATATGCTCTCAGAGCTTTGCTTATTCAGTCTTTGATTCAACCTAGAGACCCTTGAGAAAAGCATGTGTCTCCTCTCAACCTCAGTCCTAAGTGAATTAATAATAGCTAATTACTCCCATTTATTGGGCACGTAACCCTGAGTTGGGGACTGTGTTAATCCCTTAAAAGTATTATTTCATTCAAATCATTACCATAAGCCTAAAAAGTGGGAGGGTCCTTCTCAACACAGAGCATCATCCACTGCCAACTGCCTGGGGATGCCGTGGCCCTCCACTTCCTCCTGAGAGGGAATGCTAAGGACAGATCTTCCTTGACTTATGATGGAGCTATATCCCCACCTTAAGCTGAAAAAATTCATCTAAGTACAAATACATTCAATGCATTTAACCTACCAACCAACATGGTTCAGCCTCGCCTACCTTAAATGTGCTCATAAACTTACATCAGCCTACAGTTGGACAAAATCATCTAACACAAAGTCTATTTCATTATAAAGTGTTTAACATAGAATGTAATTTAGTAAATATGTACTGAAAGTGAAAAACAGATATAATGGGATGTGAAAACACAGTGTGCTAGTGACACAGCTAGTTGTGCAGCCTGCACTAGCATGGCTGACTGGGAGTCAGGGCTAGTTGATCTTGCCCTGCATTATAAGAATAGCATGCCACAGACGGCTAGGCCAGGAAAAGTCAAAACCCTAAAATCTAAGTATGATTTCTATTGAATACATGTTGCTTTCACACCATCATAAAATTAAAAAATCTTAAGTCAAACCATGGTAAATCAGGAACGATTTCAATTTAGGGCCATAGTGTAAACAGACTATCTTCTTCCTCTTCTAAGACTCGGTCAGGACTCATCCCATGATGTGTCCCTATCTACTTACTGTTTAAGTCCCATTCTTCTAGGCCATCCATCATTGCCCTCTCAGACCCAACTATACACACACACACACACATGCAGATATGTGCGCCTGCACATACATACACTCAAGCAACCATCTTCACACAGTATTCTCAATTGATTCTTCACTAACAAAAATAGACATCACCAACCAAGAATTCCCTTGTCCTGCCATCATCAGCTCTATAAACCAACCTTCACCTCGATCTACATTCTCTGCTTTCCCTTCTATTTCAGTGGATGACAGTGTCCTTGTGCCTGGTTAAACTAATATTCCATATCCTACTTGCCTTTCAAAAGCTTCAATACCCATAATTATACCACTCCCACTCTGCCTGCATTGGTGATTTCTCCCTTTGATCAAATTAAAACCATCACCACACCAATAATCCTCTGACCCCCACTGTTTCTATTTATTATGGCTCTTCTATGTTCCCAATCAGAGTAAAACTTTACGAACACACTGTCTTCACTATCTATTCTCACCTTCTGACTGCTGTTTACAAGGCTATTTGCTCTAATCTGGATTCTCTTCTCACAACTCTACTAAAACTGCTCTTCAGTCACTAATAATTGATGGCCAAATTCAACGGACGCTTCATTCACGTCATGTTCCTCTACCTGCAGCATTTGCACTGTTCACCCCCCCGCTCCCTGGAGATGTTGGCACTGATGTTCACTTGTCCAAAGCTTTCCTGGACTCTTGTTAGCACACTCTGCTGGTTCTTTCCTTTCCCAACCTTTCTTTTACTCTTTTGCTGGTTCCTCATCTCCAACCTGAATCTTATATGTTATAATGTCTGACAATTAATCCCAATTTTCGCTACTGCTACTCTCCCCACTACTTCTTTCTAAATATCTGAGACAAAGACCAGGTTTACATTTCATCCCAAACTTCTCCCCTGAGTACCAAACAGATTCTTGTACAGCCACCTTACAGATATGTTTAAAGGTACCTCCAGCTTATTACATCCAAAACATAGGTATTGACTATTCTCTCCATAAATTTGTCCCATTGCTAATCTTTTCTATTTCAATAAATAGCACCTTCAAGTACATCCAGCAGGACTAGGGGATAGGCTGCTAGGGATCAGGCTTAATGGACATCTCCATCTTTCAGAAGCTCTTATCTGTGAAATCACCAACTTCTTTGACAATCTGATGGAAAGCTATGGGATTTATCCCCCCAAATAAGCAGATAGATAAATTACAGTAACAATTCTGGAAATAAGCACTGCCTGTTGGTATGGGTTCCCATTCCAGTGCTAAAGAGTCAGGAAAACACTGTGAAGAAGAAATGGAAGATAATGAGGTACAACTCAAGAGGAGGAAAGGAAGTCACCAGCAAAGGCAGCCAGAGGCTCACTGAGCTCATTACCCTGGACCCCCATATCACCTTGTCATTACCTTTGAGTTTCTGTTCACACAGGTTTGCCAGTGGGTATGAACGTGGAGAAGAAAAAGGACATGTCCAGCAAGGCCTGGACGCCATTCTAAGACAGAGGCTCAGAAACACCCCAAAGGAGAAAAGTGAAAAAGCAAGAGTGGGGACAAACATTTCTCTAATGTCTTCCACAGGCCTCATGGAGGGCCCTCTGACCAATGATCTGCTATCAGGTATTAGAAACATAACTTCTTATAGTATATAAACCAAATTACAAAACTCCAAATTAATGAAGTTGCTAATTCAATATTCTTAGACAAAAAACCCCACAAACAAACAGGCTTTTTATTTAGAAGATAAGACTTGGTTTCAATGTGAAAAAAGAAAGTACTTTGAGACAATGAAATGTGTGTGTATAGGTGTGTTGTGGGGGTGGGTGGGTTGGCAGGGGCTATAAAATGAGATTTGACTCTTTCTTAGCTGGTTGTGAGAAAGGAATCATCATATGATCTGGACCATGTAGGTACACCTGCAGAAATGGGAAGATAAACTTCCTTTCCAATTTGAAAACTCCTCAAATCTGAACACATTGCTCTGAGGACTTAAATGTGCCACATTAATTAAGGTGCAAATGGACAGGCTAGCTTTTGTCAGGTAAATCAAGGCAACGACAGGTAAGAACTGGGTTCTTTTATGACTCCTCTCCAACTGCAATATACTGTTAAAATAATAAAAATCAAAGTACTAAGTAATACTAACTCCACTCAATCCATGATTGATTCCCAATAGTAACATGTATTAGGACAGGGGCAGCAACTATCTGTAGGAATGATGTAATAGTTTAGGTTTTGTAGGCCTTACAGCTATAGTCCCAACTACTCAACTCTTCCACTGTAGCAAGAAAGCAGCCACAGACAATATACAGGTAAATAAGGATGGCTATATTCCAATAAAACTTTATTTATGGACAGCAAAATTTTATTTTTGTTAATTTTCATCATGAAATATTATTCTTTAGCAGCCATTAAAAAAAATTAATTTTTGTAGGACACTCAAAAATAGGCAGCACTCCCAGGGTGAACCACAGACCCTAATTTGTTCGTGCCTGCATTAGATACTTCACGGCTGGTGTTTATACTGACTTTTCAAACTGCCCAACTCTACGAGACCCTGCAAACCCACGCCTCAACCTCCTCCTTCTTCATGCAGGAAATAGCAGAAATATTTGTAATTCAAAGCAAATAACAGAAAAATAGGGACCATAAATTGTCCAAAATCAAATAAGCTGAACTGGCCATTAAAAAAAAACAAGGCAACCTCTAACCAATGAAGGACTTTTACACTATAATAAAGCCTGTTTTAATACGGACTAACAAGAGGAAAAGTTAGCTGGAATTAAAGACTTTAAAATGCAATTTTATTGTTCACTAAGGAAGTATTACTGCAAAGCAGAAGGCCTAACAGGCCTGTTTTAATGAATAGATGACTCATCCGTAATCAGCGCATTAATTGTTGGGATTCAAATGGGTGCTCTTAAAGTACTGGGAAAAAGAGCTTCATTCTTAAAGCAGGTTAAGCATTCCCCCTACAGCCTTTTTTAAAGTATCAATTTGCTTTGCAAACTATTTCTTTCCGAAGACTGCAGAAGTAAACTTCCATAAAATCTTGACAGATTTATTACAAATTCTAGGCTATTAAGTTTCAAATTTTTTAAAAAGTCATGTGAATTTGGATAAGAAATACTACACTGTCATTATTTTAGAATTAAAAAATATTAAAGCTGTCACTTAGCCTCTTAGTCCCTAGGGTGGACACTGTACCTTCTTCCTTTTTTGGAACCTTTCAAATTATTTTGGAGCTTGTCTTCATATTGGAGTTTCACTTCTCTAGCTCCAGTCTGGAGATTTAACCGCACGTGAGATCCTGCAGGGACAGCCTGACCTAAAGCAGATAAGAGAGAAGTGTAAGGTACAAGAGGTCTAAGAACAAGGTGTACACTCATCAGGTATAAGATCCTCCTTGGGACATTGCGATAGAATGGTTGGTAACAACTCAACAGAACTTACTAGTTCATGAAGGCCAGTTCATGAAGACTGCTTTGTTTAGTTACCTGAATCCATCCCTCTCTCTCTTGCACACACACCACTTACATGTACTCCATCTCTAAATCATATCAAATAACGGAATGGGGAATGTATAAAAAGGTACCTGCATTTCATTCTAGAGATCAAAGTTCCCTAGTTAGAAACTGCATATTTAAGTTCTTTTGTTTAAATTAAGCTAAAATAAGCTTTTTTGTATGTGCAGATGAATGGTGAATATCTACTCACCCTTCAGGACATGGTCACATTACTGCCTCTCTATGACACCTTTCCATCCCCTCCCCTGAAATCCACAGAACCCCAGACAAATTGTCATTCCAGTAAGTTTACACTTCAAAACCCTTCGCTATTTAATCAAGCTCTTTCTATGATGCTCTCTCCTCTCTCAGTACAGGTGCTGTATCTCCTCTTATTATCCCAGTCACTACCCCAGCCCTTAACATATAAAATTTGTGGCATTTAACACTCATGAGAAGGGACAAGGACAAAGGAAGTCATTGGAAGGTGGGAAACATAGCAAACCAAGTAAGCAGGGGAGCAGAACCAGAGAAACCAAAGAAACCAAAATCTATGCCCACCTAACTCAGAAAAGCTGTTCACACGCCACAATGGAGTGTTACATTCATTCATTCATGCAATTGATAGTTAATAAGCAACTACTATATACAAGGCCACCGAGGTAGGTACTAGGAATACAAAGAGAAATACTCATGGCTACAGGGATAGAGAATTTCAGGGAAAGGGCTCTTTAGGAGATTGATAATTTAAAGCAGAAAAGCTGCTCTGACACCTCAACTCTGACTGCTTTCGCCTGCCAGAGGATGGCATCACCTTGCTGATGCTGAGGAGCTTGATTCAAGAACAAAAAAAGGATGACAATCTGAAAAAATTCCTGAGGGTAGCACAGAGCACAAGTGTTTTCAGATCATCAGACAAATCCTGAGCATGAAACAGTAATAATGCTGTAAGAACTCAGATTTTCTCGATTGTGGAAGGACCACTGTGAATTCTACGTTCCACCAATCACTGTAGCTCCACCAGAGAATCAAGAAGCCAGGGGAACTCCATGCCAAGACAGGCCGTGCTATTCCTGCTGCCCACTTTAATAGGGAGTTTCTGTATCTTTGGCTACAGAAATAAATGAGAAGTGCCTGAGTGTATGTGCATAACGATCCCCTTTCAATACATGCACCCCTATGTTTACTGCAGCACTGTTTACAACAGCTAAGGTAAGGAAACAACCCAGATGCCCAAAAATAGATGACTGGATCAAGAAGATGTGGTACATATACACAATGGAATACTATTCAGCATCCAAAAAAGATAAACACATGCAATTTGCAGCAACATGGATGGAGCTTGAAGGGGTGATGCTCAGTGAAATAAGCCAGAAAGAAAGAGAAAAATATCGAATGGCTTCACTTATAACAGGAATACAGGGGAACCAAACAAGAGAGAGACACTCAGCGAGGAAGGGGAAGGATAAGGGCTCAAAAAGGGGTAGAAAAGAGCACAAGGGACTATGGTGACAGGTCACAGGTGAATCGGTGGTGGGCTATCCAAAGGGAATACACAATGTAAAAGATATAAATAACTAAAATAATAATGATCCCCTTTCTACCCCAAAGCTCATTTCAAATGTTCCAATGATTAAAAAAACATGTTCAGAGTACAGTGGGGAAACCTTGGGGTGGGGGGTGCATTTCCTGACTATGATTGGGGGTTAAATGAGGCAAAAAAAACTGAGAAAAAAGGGAGTCCTAAACAGATAAGCCCTGCATGGAAAGGATCAGACACAAACTTGACAGGCTGCTGCTTGAGGAGCAAAGTCGGAAGAACTAGATGGGTTGTGGATGTTGTTAGCTTAGTGCACCATGAGGAGGCCCAGGATGGAAGAGGAAAATAGAGCTGGTGGCTGAAAAATTTGATTCTGGGAGGAAATGAGGCCAAATATTGGCAAGAACAACAAAGAACTAGCAACATCTATTCCTATGATCATGAAGCAATTTTATCTCCAACTGCATGAAGGAGAAAGGTTGTTTCACCTGGAGGAATAATACTAACAAAACAATACAGTACCCTTCTTCACTGAATGCTAAACTGGTCATTCTTTTTTTTTTTAATAATATATATTTTTATTGTTATTTATGTCTTTTACATTTTGCATTCCCCTTGGGTAGCCCACCACCAATTCACCCGTGATCCATCTCCATGGTCCCTTGTGTTCTTTTCTATTCCATTTTGTGCCCTTTCCCTTCCCTCCCTCCGGCTCCTTCCTCCCCCCCTACCCCCCACTGATTGTCTCTCTCCCACCCGGCCTC
>PVIJ01001735.1:0-186424 GCA_004024925.1 Scalopus aquaticus
CAAATAGTTCGTGGTTCCTGTCAGATCGATTGACAGTTCCCTGGGGTGCTTTGTAGAAAAGGATTCTGAGGTCAAGCCAGAAAGTCAGCTGTAATCAATTATTGCTGTCTGCCAGGGGCGTGAGGAAGGGGACCCATACCAGTGGAGCGTTTGCCTCTCCCTCTGCCCCACCAGATAAGCTTTTATCTCTGCCATGATCAGGGTGGTCCTGTGGGTCCCCTATTTTGTGACACTGGTCTAAATACTTTATGAAAAGGGGGTTCAGGAATCTGCTGAACCCATCAAAGCAGAGGTCATTTCCACAGCATCCTTCACAGCAGGCATCGGCTTCTGCTCTGCTCGAACAGAGCACTGGAGACACCCCCTCAGGGCAGCCGCCTGCCTAGCCTGCTCTCACCCCATTGAGTGCTGTGTCCCCGTTGCAAAGAATGGGCTGCAATTTACCAAACACAAATTGAGCACCTACTCTGTGCTGGGCACAAAAAACCCTCAGCTGAGCCAGCCAAGCCCCTACCAGATGGTGGGGTGTCATCTGCAGATAATGAATTTGGTCAGCCCAGCAAGACCAGCTTTCTTTCAGAGAGGCCCCTAAAGGCAGAGGCGGGACATTCTCCAGAAGCAGGAAGAGTTGAGGCCTGGAACCTGGAAGTATCTGAGTTCCTAGAGTGCCGGCCATTTCCTGAAGACCAGCCTCCTGTCTTCCCTGGTGGGAGTAGGACTTTCAGAGCAATAGCCCGGAGCTGCAGCTTCTCAAAATTTAACATTTGACTCATCTAGTCAGATGCAGCTTCTGATCCAGTAGGCAGGTCTGGGGCAAAGCTACGTGTGCAATTCTAACACGCTCCCAGGAGGGGCTTGGGTGATTGGACACCCCTGCAGAGACCAAACCCCCCTCTGATCCCAATCAGAGCCCACCAGGAGAAGGCAGGTAGAGAAGCTCCCTGGCCTCCCTAGAGGATGCTGGTGGGGTCCACCAAGACCTGAGTTTGTTGGTGGGAGAGAACAGGGTGTCTGCTACCTGTAGCCAGAACTCTGGAGAGAAGGATCCAAACCCTGGCAGAGCTCTGCAGGATAACCTGGTCGCTGGTGGAGAGCCAGGGCCCACCCTGAGTGCTGGCAAAGCTACGTGCTAGAAGAGTGTAGGCCTTCCGAGACCAGGAGCCCCAAGGTGCTGGTGATGTGACAGCGAAGATCTGCCTGTCCACTGGGCCAGGCACTTCATGGGTAGCCCTGGGAGGGGGGACTTTTGGCCCACATATTATGGACACCCTCTAGAAGGAAGATCTTGTGTTATTAATCTATGTGTCCCTATCCCAAGCATAGTATTTATCAGTAACATGTATTCCATAGATAGAATGAGGGAGGGAGGGGGAGGGGAGGGAAGGGGCATGAGGGAAAGAAGAAAGGAAGAACGGGCAGCTCAGCTCAGGTAGAGAGAGAGGATGGAAAATTAGGCTGGCACATCACAGTCTTACTTATCCACCAACCTCCATCTGAGCAGAGTGCTTTGGGAACAGTCAGAAAGAGAAATCTTTAAGCCCTATACTGCTCCAGGCTGATGATTCCCTGGCTCCTTTTGGAGAAATTGTAGACCAGGGTCCACTGTGCCAAGGGGAGCAGTGCAGAGCCTGACAAAGTTTAGGGCTGGTCAGGCTCCTGTCACCCAAATGGCCTTGTGCATGGATCTCTTCCCTTATGCCAGGCTTTGTGCCAAGCACATCATAAGCCCGCATGGCATGGCTGCCTTGCTGAGGTCAAGGTTGTGCCTTGGTCCACCCGGAGTTCAAACTCAGCGACCACGCCCACCTCAGGAGACAGCGCCCCCTAGGGGTCGAGGCGAGGTGGCTGGAGGTGGCGGCTGTGGCGGCCAAGGCCAGCTGGTTGTGCTCTTTTGTCGTGTTAAGCAACCAAGGAGGGAGGCCACGTCCTCCAGTTCTTCTTGGGACGCCCGCTGCGAGCAAAAGGAGATCACCGTCCTGGTTTGTGCGGGAGCTTCTCTGTGCCTTTCGCATGATAATTTCGCAAGCGGGACAGCATCGTCCCTGGCCCCCTCTCCCTCCTGCTCTCCCCACCCCCCTTTTTATCGGGGAAGAAACCGAGAATCC
The DNA here is from genome assembly GCA_004024925.1 of Scalopus aquaticus. Lineage (NCBI taxonomy): Eukaryota > Metazoa > Chordata > Mammalia > Eulipotyphla > Talpidae > Scalopus > Scalopus aquaticus. Next base: position 2,106 of record PVIJ01001735.1, read on the forward strand.
AGGAGAGGAGCAACTTGACCAGAGTCACAGAACTAGTGAGCGGCAGAGTCGGGCTGAAACCCGGGCTCTCCTGCGTTCCAACCGGTCAGGACTCCTCGGCTGCCCCCCACTTCCACCCACGCAGGGAGGGGGCTTCACTCCTGCCCGCGCACACTAACGGGAGGGCACCGTGCCATTCAGAGGGCGGCGCGCTCGGGGCGGCGCTGGGCGCGGAGGAGCGGCTAGGACCGCCGGGCGCGGGGATGGGGCCGCAAAACCTGCCCGGACGCTCGCGGGGACCAACGCCCCGGGCCCCGCCCCTGGGAGAAGGCGACAGGTCCCAGAGGGCTCAGGCGGCCTCTGGCCTCCCCACGGGGTGCGGCCCAGTGATGCCCTGCAGGGTGGCTTTCGACCCTCCCGATCGAGGCTGGAGGCGGCCCAGCGGGGTCATCCGGGTGCGAGGCGGGAGGCCAGGCCCCTCTGACGCTCCCGCCTCCTGTCGCTCAGAAACGCCCAGGCCGGCGGGCGGCTCCCGCAGCAGCTGGAACTCCGACCTCAGCCCCAGCGATGACTGCCTCCTCCTGGCTCCCCTGCCTCCTGCGCCCTCCTCCCTGGGCACTTCCTACCACCTGTTCTGAGCTCTCCGTACCCCAGTCCTCTCCACCCCTGTCCCCGGAACTGAGGCAGGCACCCAATTGCTCTCTTTACCGCCTTCCAACTCTCCAGCCCTCCCATGCCTCAGGGTGACAGAGAAGCAAATAATCTGAGTGGTTCTAAAAATAGGGTTCCCTGATCAGCAGCATCAGCATCGTTTGGGAACCCGCTAAAATGCAGGCTCCCAGGCCGGGCCTCAGACACAGTGAAGCAGAAACTGCCGAGGGCAGCAGGCCGTGTGTCTGAGCGCCCCTCCTCTAAGTCCTTCATTTCTTCCTTCATCAGTGGACCCCACAGCACCGCCAGGGGAGCAGAGGCACTCTCGCCAAGGTGCCCCACCGCTGACCATCCAAAAGACAAAGACGCAGCGGCTTTTGGATGGCAGAGAGAGGCACTCCTGGTTGGTCCTGGGCAGATCCAGGGATGAGGAGCTGGAAAGGAGGCCCCAGGTCTCCGCCAGAGGTGAAAGGCTAAGTAAGGGTTCACTCTGGGGTGCGGTGGAGGCGGGAGAAGCTCAGTGCCCACTCACAGCCCCCACCCTCAAAGCTGTAAGACAGGGACATGACTGGCCTCTGCCTCCGGAGGGTCAGGAATCTGTGCCCTTTGCAGAGAGGGGGCTGCGGGGTGGGGGGGGGAGGCGCCTGAGAAGCAGGGATTTCTGCAGGGAGGGGCTGTCTTCACTTCCAAAGCCAGCCCTATTGTGAGTCAAGGTTCTGAAGGGCAGCTTTATGGGGTGGTGGGTTCCCCAGGTGATGAGAAAGCAAGGAGAGGGACAGCCCCAGGAACCAGATAGATAGGGCCAGTGGGACTTCCTGAGGGGGGAGGGAGTATACTGGCTCCGCCCTCTGTCAGGTGGGGGTGGGGCCTCTCCCCATTGCCTACCTTCAGGGAGGGCATCAAATGAGTGTGAACGCCCCCATATGGTCGCATCCCGTGGAGCCTGATGCTGTTTGATGGCATTTTGGGTGGCCTCGGCGCCCTTCCTGCCATGAAGTGACAGCTGCTATTTATACCTGGGCCCTGCTCTGATCTTAGGGAGAACATCTCATCGTCAGCTGGCGTGCCATGGCAAACAATTAAAAGAGAAAAATAAACCTCTGTGCAATCTCAGGGTGCTTGGAAATGAGGAGTTACAAGGTGGCAGCATGAAAAAATTATATAAAAATCTATTTTTACATCACAATAATGTGCTTTTATACGGGTAGTAATTTCTGGATGTGCAATAAAGTGGCTTTTACATCAGGCAGAATCAGAGTTTATAGGCAATCGGTGCTTTTATCTGGGAAAATATAACTCACCCGTCCCCACGCCATCCATGCTGCAGGCAGAGCCCCCTCTTCCCCAGCACCATCTTTAGTGAGGAAGTAATTACGCAATTAATGTGTCAGACCTCCAGCTTCTATGAAATGACCCCTCCCCAAAGGTGGTCCAAGATGGGGAGTGGGGGGGCCAGGCAGAGCCTGACCACTGTCTCACTGGGCCAGAGAGGATCCCAGCGCTCAGCGGGCACGTGCCCTGCGGACTCAAGGGCCTGCCCCTGGCTCAGCGCCTTCACGCAGGGCACGGCACGAGGCCGCAGCGGATGAGAGCTGTGGCAGGTGACCGCAGGGAGCTGGAGGGGCACAGGAGGAGGCCGGGCCGGGGCCTCCAACCCAAGTGACAACTGAAAGTGTGAAAGTGCGTGTCTCCTGGCGAGTGGGCCCGGCTCCCACTGGGGAACGAGGCCATCGCGTGCGCGGGGGTGGCTGCGTTCTCACACTTGGGGTCCTGACCTGTCCTGCAGTAGCGCATAGTCAAGCCCGTTCTTTTATCTATTTTTTAAAAAATTATGCAAACTTTAAAAAAGATTTATTTATCCATACAAAAACTGGGGTGTAGGCCAGAGGTGTGGGGTGGTGAGAGGATTCAACAGAGACAAGAGCGGGGAGCAGAACAGGCAGATTGACTGAAATACACTGCTGAGGGGAGCAGCGGGTGAGACAGGAGAGGTCTGTTGCGCCATGTGGGAAGCTCCCTGGCCGGGGATTGAACTTGTGCTGCAGCGGCTGCAGATAGCTTCATAGTCTGCACCACCAGGGAGGCCCTATTTTGTCTATTTTTATTTATTTATTTATTTATTTATTTATTTTTTATTTATATATACAAGTTGGGGTACAGGCCAGAGGCACGGGGCGGCGAGAGGGTTCACCAGAGACAGAGCGGGTAGCAGAACAGGCAGAGCAGAAATACACTGCTGAGGGGAGCAGCGGGCAAGGCTGGAGAGGTCTGCCGCACCATGTGGGATTCTCCCTGGCAGGGCGTCGAACTCACGTCGCTGCTGCCGACAGCTCCACAGCGCAGCGCTTAACCGCTGCGCCACCGGGGAGGCCCTATTTTGTCTATTTTTAAAAAAAACATCAGACACTATCTTATCTGTCAAGGTCCCAGAAGGTGAAGTAAAGGCCTGTGCGTAGAGGTGTATGCACAGAGTTCAAGGAAATCAACGAGGACCCCAAGACTAGCAAGAGAGAGGGGCTATCTCAGGCCTAGGGCTGGAGAACCTGGGGGAGCATGGAACCTGGAGTGGCGGGCTGGAGAAGGCCAGCAGACCGCCTATCCCTATTGCCTATCAATGACTATCTTCACCTGAAAAGCTGAGAAAAGACCTAAGGGAAAGCGTCAGGGAAAAGGAGCCAGAGGAAACCTCTTCATGCTCCTTCTGCCCTCTGGCCTCATGCCAGCACCTCCCAATGGCCACCTCCAACCGGAAACCAGAGACCGGGACCCTTTGGTGCGGCCCAGATGGACCTTCCCCAGGGAGAAGCGTGGCGCAGAGAGAACTGGACATGCAAAGGGAAAAAGGCATCTGCACGGCACATATTGGGGCTTGCTGGGCAGCTTGGTAATTTGGCAAAAACTCCACAATCCATCAATGGCTGTGCTTAGCATTCTGCACTGTGAAGCTCTGTAATTTTTCTCTTCTGGCATTTTTGTTTCCCCAGGGCCTTTGTTAACCTTGACACTTGTTCCTGGCTCCAAGCGCTGTTTCCGGGCCAGGGAACCTGTATGATATACACCTGCTAGAAAGCAGGAAGGAATTCCAGGTGGCTGTGGAGCAGAGTGTCTACCAGCATGTAGGGTGTGCGCCAACGTGGCCATTTGGGAGCAAAAGGGTCCAAAGGCATGTGGGCGCTGCCACCCCGATGTCCAGCACTTCTACTTATACCCCAAGGGAATCCTCACCCAGTCTCAGAAGGGGGCAGGTGTGAGGACACCCCAGGAAACATCCCTTGTGATGGCAAGTGGAGGCCTGTCCTGGCAGGGAGGTGGATAAATTGTATTAGAAGCAAACCCGGGCACGGGCAGCTGCCAGATCGCTGTCCACATGAAGGCAGATGAGTCTGCAAAAGCACGCTGAGTAGAAAGAGCAAGAAAGAGGGTGAGATCCATAATTCTGAAACATGCAAGTAAGATGAAAAATACCTGCACTCACATGAAACGTTTTTGCAAACACATTGACAAATCTAAACACTTTTAGAATGGCTGGCTTTTGAGAGGAGAGGAAGAGGAGGGGCCTGGTGTGGAAAGGGGACAAATAAGCAAGGCCCCCAGTGAAAGAGCCACTGGGAGGAATCAAAGCGGCTTTGGTGTGTGACCTTGGCACATAACAGCTTCACCTTTGAAAGAGAATAAAACAGTAATAAATGGATCATAAGGCGTGTCTATGAGGCCAGGTGCTGGTACACGAGACTTACTGGGGGGGGGAGGGGAGGGGGTCTACAAAGGCCCCTGGCCTGAGAGAGCTGAGCTGGCGGACTGCTCGCAGGCGGCCAGGCAGCGGCTGCGCATGCGCACCAGCACGAGGGTGCTGTTCGAGGGGCTGGCGAAGCCGCTGGAAGCCCAAACCCGTCTCACGACTCGCTGCAGGACGCTGGAAAGTCGCTGTTAGAGATTCCTTTTTGCAACTTAAAGCCTCTTCTACAGGAAAATGCAAAATATACCCCCCCACACACTCATTTTGTTGTTAGCAGTCTTTAACAGTTTCAGTCATTAACTTCCAAGTTGGTTTGAATTTGTTTATAGGATTAGTTCCCTATCACCTGAAAAGCTGAGAAAAGAAGGCCTAAGGGAATGAGAGGCGCCTGCTACATTTTGATGGGAAAAAGGAGAATGAGCTTCTGCAATGTGTGAGTGTGAGAACTACTCAAGACGGCTGGGGGAGGCTGGGAGCCCCAGGGAAAGTACCCCAGTTTGAAAGGGGTTCGACATGGAGGCAAGAGAGGTGAAGACAAGCATGAAGTTTGCCAGGAGCAGCTGCCCAGGCGCTTCTCTGGGGCTGCCCCCCAGGGGGTTCGAGCTGGGTGGTCTCTGGCCCCACCTCTGTTCATTCCCTGTCTCCCCTGCCCAGGTGATGGTGCATTCTGAAAGACCAGGGTTTCTTTGACTCAGTTCTCTTTCTGCCTATTTCTTCCTGTGTTCCCGGCTCCCCTGCTGTCAGCCTTTGCTCTGCACTGGGGCTCAGGCATTGATTGGCCCCATTTGGTGGAGAACTAGAGGGAAAGTGAGCAGCCCAGAGCAGGAGCAGCTCTGGGGGCCTCTAGCCTCGTGCCCTCTGACCTTGTCAACTGCAACTCGGGGAGGCACCCAAGAGGCATCTCCACACGTACCTGGCTGTTAATGGGTGGAATACCACCCCCCAGCCCCCCAAGATATGGTCTGGTCCTATGTGCACCTGCAAATGTCACGTTATTTGGAAATAGGTCTTTGCAGATGGCATTAGGTTAGTTACTTGAGTTAGGAAGGACCTGTGGTGAGATCATCCTGGACTTAGTGTGGGCCCTAAAGCCAATGACTGGTGTCTTTATAAGAGAAAGGACAGGGGAGTTTGAGACTGAAGCCCAGGGAGAGAGTCACGTGAGATGGCAGAGTAGGAGGGGAAAAATCGTTCTCCCTCTCCCCGTCTGAGAGCTTTGCTGAGCCCCCTGTCATGGAGGACAGCTTCGCAGGGGAAAAGCAAGCAGAAATTTATTAGCATGTGTACCTCTTGTATACAAGGGAAAGATGAGTAACTTCCCAAGGTGATTTAGAATGCAGGGTTAAAAGCCGTTTTAATAGGAAAATGGGAGGGGGGTGGGTAGGCCTCTTAGGGGAGGCATGATTTTTAGGAAAGATGAATAAGCCCTTAAAGGAACAGATGGGAGGTAGGATTGGTATGATTGTGACAAAGCCTGTCCTGGTGTGGTGTCACTTCTCATCTCCTCTCCTGTGACAAGTCATCCCCCCCTGCTTGATGAAACTCCCGGGGAGAGTACTGATAACAATTGAGTTCCCATTGGATCTGTCTTTAGGGGACAGATCAAATAAGGGGAGTTCAGCAAAAGTCTCTCCCTGCATTTCATGCTTTTCAAGTGCCTACAACTTAAAAGAACGAATATGCCAAAGCTGCATAACTTATGTGGCACGTCCTGAGCACCTCAGTCCTATTTGGGGGTGGCCAGTTCTCCCCTTCAGCACAGAGACACGGGTTGGAGTTATGCTAGCAAACCGGGGACACCACAGGCCACCAGCCACCAGGCAAGAAATCCTCCCCCGAAGCTGCCGCTAGAGGGGGCACAGCCCTGCTGTCTTGGTAGAAAAGGGAAACTGAGGCACCGAGGCACCTTAGCTCTCTTGGGACATGAAAAGCTGGGCCCACAGCAGCACCAGCTAGGGCAGAAGAGGGCTGAGGCTGGGTGCCTTGCCCCCCAGCGGATGCCTGTCGGTTCCGGGCCTTTCACAGCCCCCCCTCCCCACACCGGCCCCCGCAATGCCTAGGGCTTGAGGACAGCAGTGTGGAGCTCCAGTGAGGTCAGAACCCCCTGCTGGCACCACCCTGCAGCTGTCCCCTTTGCTGCACCCCTGGGAGTCAAGGGCAGCCCAAGTCCAAGCATGTTCCTGCCCCCCCCCACTATTTCATGCCCCATAAGACAGGCAATCTAAAATAATAGACACACAGCAACCTGCCTGGGGCCTGCACTGCATCAGGCGGTGCTGAGGTAGCTGCCTGGAAAATAAAGCAATTCCCAGCTCTGGTGGGGAGAAATAACAGCATCAGCAAGGAGCAGGAGTGGCCTCCTGGTCTGCAAAGCCCCAGCCAATAAATGGGCTAAAAATAAGCAGCCTCTCCCTGCCGGTGCCCTCCTTTCCCCGGCTTCCCACCTGCAGGCAGGTGTCTGTCTGCGGCACTGCCCACCTCCAGCCCGCTGCTGGGGCCGGTGCGGGGAGCACATGCAGAGGGGTGAGAAGGGGAGGTTCCTCTGACTCCAGGGGGCTCTCTGTGGGGCCTTGGCTCAGTCACGTGGCCCCCGCTGCTTCCTGTCTGCTGGAGCCCCCAGCCCTTGTCGTGCACACGACACTTCTGATGCCCGTGTCCGAAGTGGGCTCTGAGAGCCTGAAGAGCAGGTCCTGGGCCCCCTCTGTGCGCTTGGCGGGGAGGCGCGAGCAGACCTCGCCTCACTGGCTCTGTCTGAACATGGTCTATGGCCCAGGGAGAGGCGAACCCCAGTGGGTCCCAGGGCTGCCAGTTCTCTCGAGAGCCTCAGGAGTGTCCAGCGTGCAGCGCTGTGCCTCTGAAGAATGAGTCGTTTTTTGGTATTCAAAGAATGAACACCAGTGAGGAACTGAGTAAATGGGGGCTCCAGAAAGGTTTCCCTGCGAGGGGTGGGGCACGGGTTTATTTCAGTTACGCTGCTGTTGATGAAACATCCGTTTCAGTAATGCCTCTTGCAAAACAGGAAGCGTGTGAGCCTCATGGAAATAATTCTTTACAGGGCTTTCTGGACACACGCTACACAAAGCCCATGTGTCCCCTCCGCTGTGGGCTCCTGCCCACACGGCTTCGCCTACGCACCTGCGTGCCTTGCCCGGAGAACTGCCAAAGCCTCTAACCACCCCCGCCTTCAGCGCCTCTTCCCCTAAGGCCCACTTTTCAGTTTAAAAGAGTGTCCCAGCTTCTCAAGTTGCTGGCCTGTCCCCTCCCTTTCTGAGGCTGACATCCTCGCTCGCCCCCTGCCCAGGCATCCTGTTCCTCGGCCAGCAAGGAGCTTCATCCCCCTGTGCCTCTGCTGCAGGCAGCTCTCATTTTCTAGAACACCCTTCTCCACCTTGGCTGTCCCGGCTCACATGTCACTCTCCCCAATTCATCCCAGGGAAAAAGTGGTCACCCCCTCTCTTCTGCTTAGATCTTCGGTCAGCGTCTACTCAGGGCCTGCATTTCTCATTGCAATCACTGTGTTTGTTTCCAGAGCCCCGGAACCTTGTCTGTGTTACTGGGTTCACCTGGTCCTTGTTTGTTACCTCCCTGTTATTGAAGACCTAATCAATAGAGGCAGGTAAATGTGAGACCAGGTGAGGCACTTGTGAGTCCTTAAAGGCCTGAGACTCTGCTTCCAAAACCCCAAAAACCACCACCTACCACCCTGCTTCCCCTCTACCCCACCTGGTGACAAGCCCCTAAAACCAGGCCCCTCGCTGCTCCCGAGCAGAGAGATGGCTCAGGGCAGTGACTGCCCCACCCCTACTACATGGTCCACGATAAACCTTCCTCTCTTGAAACCTGCTATTGGCTCTTTCAAAATGTGTATGGGATTCTTTGGCAAAAGCCAGACAGCAGACCCGGGGCGTCTTGTCTGTCTGTCCTGTGGGGCTAGATCTGAGGCCTGACTGGGAACAGCGCCTGGTGCCCAACAGGCTTCTGATAACGCAGCCAACTGCAGCTGGCCAGCAGATGTGATAAAAGTGTCTTTTGCTGCCCGTCACGGAGATGTCCGAGGGGTTGGTACACGGCATTATTTTGCCAGCGTTATTCTGCCTGAGACAAAGGGGCCCGGGAAGCAGATGAGCAGGTTGGGACTGAGCGAGGGGCAGCGCCAGGACGGGACCCCACGGGCAGGGGGCGAGGAGGGGCGCCGACGGGGTGAAGAGGACGAACACCAGGACACACGCCAGTGCCGTCACAGCTGCTATGTGTTGTCCCCCTCCACCCAGCGACTCACCTTCCTCATCTATGAAATAGGGGCGATGATAAAAGGCTCCGTCTCCTGGGGTGGTTGTGAGGAACAGCAAGCAGGGCCACGCTGGGTGCCCGGCCCGGGGCGGCAGCTCCCAGCGGTGGCTGATAATGATGGGGGCTGGCTCTGGTGGGGCATCGTCGCACCTCCTCCCCGCGGCCTGCCTGCTCCTGCCTGTCTCCCAGCGTGCTCCGTGTCTGGAGAGGAGCTCCTGGCAGAGAGCGTGGCCCTGTGTTCGCTTCCCCACTGCTGGTGTCTCATGAGAGGCAGGCAGCGGGCGCCATTTCCTCCTGCGGGAGAACCAAGTGTGGCTCCCGCTCCTCAGAGGCCAGCTTGGAAGGGCAGGGCTGGACAAAAGCAAGGGTGAGTGGCACCAGTGGGGCCGACGTCATCTTCCCAGCTCCTGCAGGTCCGGTAGAAGCACCACCTGGTCCCCAGCTTCTAGCGATGGGCGAGAGTCCCCAAATCTCTATGGTCACTTCCTGGTTGGTCAGTCAGTGGACAGTCATCCTACCACATGCCCAGGGAGTAGGAGCTGTGGGGATCAGACTGGGGGATGGTGCAGACCCTGCCTTCTGGAAGCTTCTGGTTTGGCGGGGTTGGCCAGCAGGACACAGGAAATAGCCGAGCAAGTCACAGCACCATGTCTCGACAGGGCTGATTCTCCAAGCTGTCCAGCGGACAGTCCCACGGGAAAGGGGAGGGAGTCCGGGAGCACCTGAGAGGGGCTGGGAGCACACAGGGCTTGCGTGAGTGGGGATGAGGGCGCTCGGGCACCGGCCTCCCAGCCCCCTCTCCAAACAGCCGGCCTGTGTGGCAGGGGCCGCAGCAGCTGTGTCCCGCCCGACTCTGGCCGGGGCAGCTCACTGACTTCACTCCTTCCTGCCTGGACTGGACTGAGAGCCCCCTCCTGGGCTGCCACTCCCAGGGCTCCCAGCACCCCAAATTCAGAAATTGGGGGTGGGAGGAACTGACTCCTATCTGTATGTGGTGTCTCCAGGCCCTGGAGCTGGTCTCTCCCCCATCGCAGCCCAGCAGGAGTTGGGGTGAAGATAGGAGGGAAGAGGGGGAGGAGCATGGAGTGTGGAGCTGGCCTGAATGGTTGGCCTGGAGCAGGCCACCTAGAGCAGGTGGGAACCCCCACGGCACCTTCCTTTCCTCCATCAGGGCCAGAGCAATGGCAGGGGAAGACTTGCGTGGAAAATACAAGGGGTGGGGAGAGCAGGGAGGGTTGTGTGTGGTGGATGATAAGACAAAACACCTTGCTCTCCTTGAGGAAGAATTCCAGGCACGCAGCTGCTTATGTGGGGCGCAACATCCCCCAGGCCATCTGCGCCCATCCCCCACCCACTGGGCAGCAGAGACCAGCCTCATAGTAATAGCAAACACAGCTCACAGGTGCCACTCATGCCCGTGTGCACTTGCTCACTTACTCCATGAGGTGTTCCCCGTGACACCCCACTCTGCAGGTGAGGCTGAAGCTCGGAGAGTTTGAGTAACTTGCCCAGGATCACACAGCTGATAGTGGTTTGGACCTGACCTTGTTGGTTCCCCTTTGATAGGTTTGGACCTGGCCTTGTTGGTTCCCCTTTCCTGCCCTACCTCTGCTCCTCAGAGGCCCACAGTAAATCCCAGGGAAAGTCTGAAGAACTCTAGCCAGAACTGGGAGGCATGTGATGGGGTGAGGCCCCCAGGAGAGCTGTGAAGCAGCTTTCTCTGCCTGGAGCTCAGCAGAATCCCCCGGGGTGAGAACAGGAAAGGAGACCTGTAGGCAAACTAAATGGACTGAAACCAAGAGAGGCCCTAAGCTGAGAGCAAATGGGAGGCTGGAGGTGGGGCTGGTAGCTGCTGTTTTGAAGATTGTTGGGAAGGGAAGGGAAGGAAAGGGGAAAGGAGGGGAGAGGAGGGGAGGGGAGGGGAGGGGAGGGGAGGGCCCTCTAAAGACAGATGGGTGGGAAACCGGGAATGGGCTCTGAGCTGCGCCACCCTCAGATGCTCTGGGGTCTCACCCGGCTGAGTCAGCGCCCCGCCACCTGCAGGAAGGCTCACAGGCCGGCCGGTGTCCGGGTGGGTCACTGAGAGCCGCGTCCTGACCAGAACTGACAATGCCGTGGCTGAGAGTCACTGGGTGCAGGGGGTGCTGGCCAGGCCTGTGGTGGGTCTGGGCTGCCACTCATGACCACACACAGTGCCCAGGGCGGGAGTGCCCTGCGCATGCCCGCGGTGTGGGCTGGGGGCGGAGGCCAGCACCGGGGACAGACAGCACCCCCCGCCCCCCGCCAGGTGAGTCTTACGTCTACCAGAGTGGGGGGCTCCGAGGGGCATCCCCTGCTGGGGTCTGGTCTCTGCTGCTGGCTGAGCTGGGATCACCCCCACTTGGCCTTTCTGTGTAGCCTCGGCGGGGCGGGGTCAGCTGGGCTTCTTGGCAGCGTGGCAGCCTCAGGGCTGGCAGATGGCTTCTGTGGCACCTGAACAGGCTTCCAGAGTGAGAGCTCAATCCAGCCAGCAAGGTTGAGGCTGCAGCACCTCGTGTGACCTAATCTCAGTCACAGAATGTCATTTCTACTGTCCTCATAGTCCCACCTTCAGCCTCGCCAGCTCAGGGTGTGCCAAGGGTCAAGGGCAGGGCACCCCCCACTGGGTGTCCAGGCCACTTGGCAAGAACATCTGAGAGGGGAGGCAGGCTTGTAGCGACCCTGGAGAGGGCCAGGCCACTCCTGCAAAGTGAGGTAGCCCTTCCTGTTGTGTCCCGCAAAGCCCTTCTCCCAGGTGATTCTGGGTGTGTCGAAAGACATTCTGTTACGTCATGATGCAGGGGAAATTGCCTCCGCACAGCCAGGCTGCACGTCACAGAAGCCACAGGACAGAAAGGGTCCCAGACCAGGAGCTTCGCAAATGACTTGGCTTATTAAATCAATTAAAAGCACAGCGGGAAGCAAGGGGAGAAGGGCCATTAAGACGGGTAGGCTGGGGTGCCAGCAGGTGGAGGGGCACACCTGGGTGCCACAGTTCACACACCCTGTTTCTGCTGCATCAGCCTGGTCACCCACAGTGACCGGAAGCTGGGGGTCAGGGTGAGCCGTGAGGCTCAGGGACGCCGGAGGTACTTCGCCCGGCTGGCAGTGAACAGAGGCAGCTCTGCTCAGCCTTCAGAGTAACCGTTTTTTTGTTAAGGATTCAGCCCCATTTGGTTTTTTATTTAGATGATTCCAGGCATTTTCCTATATGATTCTAAACATAAAAGAGAGGGCCTCCCTGGTGGCGCAAGGGGTTAAGTCTCAGCACTATGGAGCTGTCCGCAGTCGTGCAGCAGAGTTCCATCCTTGGCCAGGGAGATTCCTACATGGAGATTCCAAAATGGCGCAGCAGACCTCTCCTGCCTCGCCCGCTGCTCCCCTCAGCAGTGTATTTCAGTCAATCTGCCTGTTCTGCTCCTCACTCTGTCTCTGATGAGTCCTCTCACCCACCCCCAACACTTCTGGCCTACACCCCAGCTCTTGTATGCATAAATAAATCTTTAAAAAATTAAATTAAATTAAAAAATAAACATAAAAGAGACTATAAATGGTCCTAATCACGCCTTTTAAAGGCAACCTCAGTGCGCAGGATAAACAAGACCTTCTTGAAGGTCTGGCAGCGTCCATCCAAAGTCTGGTCTACACGGTGCTGTTCCAGCACAGAGTCTCCAAAGCAGTGTCCCAGGCCGTGCTGTGGAAGCCACCCCAGTTTTGGCTTTGGTCTTTCTCCAGAGTGAGGGGGAGAGAATGCGCCAGCTCCTCCCCCAACCGTATTTCCGTGTCTTCTCCGAGGAGCAAATGCTTCCGCTGAATTCCATCCTGCATTTATTGAGCATGTACTATGCTCCGGGCAGCTCCTCTGGCGCTGGTGATTCTGTAGTAAACAAAGGACAGAATCCCTGGCCTCACGTTCTCGTGCTCTAGTGGGAGACTCACGTGATCACGTGCCACATAATGCCATTTTGGCTAAGGAGTGACCATATCCATCCAGTGGTCCCCAAATTTTATTGCCTAGTGACATTGTAGTGTTGCCCAGCAGCAGCCGCCTACACCTGGTGGTTCCCACCTCTCAGTGACATTATTTTCCTTTGTGCTTGATTTAATCTCCTGTTGTTTTGTTCCTCACGGCCCCCATGGGGCCACAACTAATGTTGCGTTCAGTGACAAAATCACCTAGCGACGCATTTCTCTGAACCAGTCCCTGTCGTAAAGCAGAGTATGACTGTGCATAACAGGGTGGATTGCCTTGGTGGCAGAGGTGGGGCACTGATCCAGGGCAAGGGGTAGGGATTGTAGGGCGGGGAGGAGTGGGAGTGAAATTTTAAATAGGCTAGTCAGGAAGGCTTCACTGAGGAGATATTGAGGGTTAAGCAGGGTCCTGAAATAGATGGAGCGGCTGCCGTGTGAGCAGTGGGGCAAGGGTGTTCTGGGGAAAGCCGTGGCCAGTACAAAGGCCCTGAGGCTTTGGGGGAAAACCCAGACACCTTCTAGGTTTTAGACTTTTTAAATTTTTTTTCAAGATTTATTTGCTTATGCATACAAGAGCTGGGGTATAGGCCAGGGCTGTGAGGTGGTGAGAGGATTCACCAGAGACAGAGTGGGGAGCAGAACAGGTGGATCTACTGAGATACACTGCTGAGGGGAGCAGCGGGTGAGACAGGAGAGGTCTGCTGTTCCATGTGGGTTAGTTCCCTGGCCGGGGATGGAACTCATGCTGCAGTGGCTGTGGACAGCTTCATAGTGCTGAGACTTAACCCATTGTGCCACCAGGGAGGCTCTTAGACTTTTTTAAAGAAAATCTCTGTCTCTCTGCAAGGGCAGGTTCTTCCAAAGATGAGCGAAGGGGAAGCCCACACAGCATGGGCCAAGCCTTCACTTTTAGTCCTCAAGTCAGGAGTGTTCGTCTTCCCTGGACCCATAACAGAGAGCAGGTCCTCGGCTCTCCTCACACACAGCTAGATGGCGTCCCAAGGGCTCATTTGAGAAGGCTGGCCCCCAAAGCAAGTACAGTTTTCATCTCCCAAGGCCTAAGTCACTTTTAATCCTAAAAGAACAATCTTTCCGGTATTCTAACACTTGGAGTCCCATCTTTTCTGAAATCCTCTTTTGTCTTTAATTTTTTAAGCTAACATATCTGGAAAATCCTCTCAGGTATGATTATTATCTCTCCATTTTGTGATTTGGGAACTGAGGTTCAGAGAGGGCAGTCCCATGCCCGAAGACACACAGCAGTCCCTCCTCCCTGCTCTGCCCTGAGATTGCGTGTCTATGTCAGAACAACATGGCCTCAGTTTACTTATGTGAGAGATGGAAATAAAGCTACCCTGAGGGGTATGGTAAAGAATCAATGAGGTAAGGAGGTTGGGCACATAGCAGATGCTCAATAAATTGTTAGTATCTTTTCTGTTTTCACTCGGGGGGTGTGTAAGGGAGCTCTGGGGTCCATCAGAGAGGCTGGTCTCCTGTCCTTCCCAACCTGTGTGACCTTGAGGATCCTCAGGAAACACATGGGGCGGTCTGATCCTTTCTTTCTTCCTTTTCTTCATGAGCTGCAATAATTTAGCAACCTCAGGAGTGAAGAAAGATAGCCGGGGGAACAAATGTGGAATAGCTTAAATTAAAATTAAATTGAAATAAATTAAATTGAACGGGCAACTTTCCGGTGCTCATGTCTCAGGCCAAATGACTATGGAGCACACTGGCTGAGCGGAAACGGCCCTGGTGGTGGGTCCTGGCCTTTCCTGGGGCTCCCTCAGGGCCAGCAGTGTGGGGTGGCCCTCAGCCCCCCAGCTGGCCTCCTGTGGCTACTGCCTCTGGCAACTTCTGATTGGGGGAGACCTGAGGAAACACAGGAAGCCAGAGACTCCATCATTAGGGCCCAAGTGGGACTTGAATCCAAGACAAATCATCCTGAGCTCCAGTTCCCCGCAGGAGGAGGTGCATATGTGTTGGTGGTAGTGGGGCTTGGAGCGCCCCAAGTTGGCAATAATCTTGGCCCCTTGGGTCTCTAAGACCTAAATTAGAGTGGAGTGGGGTGGGGCGGGGCCCAGCAGCCTTGTGGGCACAGTCCCCTCCAGGCCAGCCCCAGGGCTCCAGGGCCTGTGCGGCCTTCAGCATCTCCTCAAACCCTCCCAGGGCCCAAGGGTGCAAGGAATATGCCCCAAGTACAGAATTTCTTTCAAGTCCCAGTTTTGAGTGAAAAATTCATGTGCATTTTGCATTTGGTCTCCTAATATATTTAGTTTATTTTAATGTAGACTGTTTCACCATATTACCAATGAGTAAAATTGACATGCCCACAGGCTGTGCCCGCTTCATCCTGGATCTTGCAGGAGCGCCGGGCACCAGGTGTGGCATGAGCACTAGACCACATTCACCTGTCCACAGCCCCCTGCTACCCTTCTCCACTCAGGCTGGAACCCTGGAGGGTGAAGAGCCCCCGCCAAGACCAAGGGCATTTGCAACACGCATGAACCGGAGGACATTAGCTAAGAGAAGTAAGCAGGTCACAGAAGGACAAGTGCTGAACGATTCCCCTTGCATGAGGCACTTGGACTAGTCAAACTCGTGAGCCAGAGACCGAAATGGAGGTTGGCCGGGCTGGGCCGGGCTGGGGTGGCGGTTAGTGTGCATGGGCGCAGTGTCAGGTTGAAACCACCCACTTAATGAGAAGAGGGTCTGAGACGCCATGGTCTGAGACGCCAGGTGTTCCCGCAGGCTTGGCGTGAGCAGCCTCCTGAAGGTCACGTGAGCAGCAGGCCTTCCTGTGTGACCATCCCCCGACCCACCCCGCCCCCAGCCCCAGCCTGCCGTGCAGTCTGCGCAGGCTGTAGAGCCATGTCTTTTGACACAGAAAGTCTAACACCCCCTTAATTATACTGCTTCCCTCTCCACCCCCAACTGAACATGGGGCACACGTAACATGTGTGAGGAGGGACTGAGCATGCGCACCCGCCCCTTCTTAGAAATAACCTAACTTTCCCTGAAACTCAATACATATGTATAACCTCCCTATGAATATCCTTATGAATATGTATAACCTCCTTACAAAGTCAAAAACCCATTGCAAGGGGGAGCCTGGTCAGGGTCCCCAAGACCACATGGTTGCTGGCTTTCTTCTTAAGGCTCAAACCTGTGTCTTTGTGTTTCCACGGCCACACGCACAAAGCACAGGACCCTCGGGCGTTGCGCCTGGTTACAGGGGTACAGATGGGAATGTTCTGGAGATGGATGGCACACCAATGGGAGTGTCCTCAATGCCACTGCCATGTGCACTTAACATGGTTAACATGTTAAAATGTATGTTGTGTCAACTGTGCCGCAATTAAAAAAACAAAAAGCAAGACAACCAGGGCAGGGAGGTCAGCGAGCCGGGGTCTCACTGAAGGGCAGAGGAGCGAGGCCGGGGCCGCCTTCCCGTGAAGACCCTGCCCCTTGGCCTGCTCCCCAACACGGGCTGGAAGCAGCCCTGGGAAGCAATCATTCCAGTCTCTGACTTTTGCAAATGAGGAAACTGAGGCCTGGGCAGGAGAAGCCACATCCCAAGTCACACAGCTTGTGGCAGCCTGAGAGGGGTGACTTCTGAGGGCCGCTGAGCTCTCCTCTGGTGACCCGGCAGCTAGAAAGGTCCAGGACAACCCAAGTAAAGCCCTCCCCTCAGCACCACCCCCTCTGCCCACCCCCACTTCTAGGAAGGTGCCGATAACCCTTGCCCCCGCCCCAGACTGCAGGAAGGCTGGTTAATTAATTAACCCTCGTTAAGTGCTCAGGCACAGGCTAATGGGCAATAGGCATTCTCATTATTATTTTTAATCATACTTTGCAATTTTATAGCTCCCATCACCCAGGGCTATCGAGTGTCTCTGGAAGTTAATTAAGCCTGCCAGGGATGGGCTCAGAGGGGAAGGAGAAGGCAAGGGCCGGGTGGGGGAGAGCCACGGATCCCGGTTTCCCTGGCTGGGGCCCTGGGCCCTCCTTAGAGGAGGCGGAAGAGGGAGGGTAGGTGAGGGCCAGGCTCTGCCATCTCTGTGCTCACAGGGAGGAGCCTACCCCCAGGGAGGCAGGGGACAAGGAGAAAATGAGGATCACCAGAGGGTCCCCACTTTCTGATTCTTATCCAGGGACAGGCCTCCTGCTCTCAGTTTGCGTCACTGAGTGGTGGGGAGAATTAGGAGCTAGAAACAGGGAGCGGAGCTTCATCCTGCCCCTCCTTTTATTCTTCCAGGGGCCGGCTTGGTGGAGCAGCCCTTTCCTGGTGCCCTTTCCCCTCAGCAATCCACAAACACATCGCAGGTGGTCAGGTGCGGACCCAGAGCTGGAGCTACGAGAGGCCCCTCAGCCTGCCTGCCCACTGCTTCTCTCCCCTCCCATGCCCCGAGGGCTTTTCTCCCTTCTTTTCCCTCCTTTCCTCAAACCCTTGCTCCCCCTTGGGTACCAAACCTGGGGAGAGGAGAGACCTAGATGGGCCTGAGGCTCAGCTGGGGCAGTGACGCCCGGGTGGGCTGTACTCCTGGCCGGAGAGACAGCTGTGCGGCTCTGGAGCTACCGGAGCCTCTGGGGCTGGACCTCACTACTGGGCAGTGTGACCACCAATGTAACAGGTGCCCAACCCTTTGAGCTGGCACCAGAGCAGCCCCAGCATGTGAGGCTGAGATAGTACAAGTCACCCCGCCACCCCAGCTCTGAACCCTCTCTGTGGACGCAGCAGCAGGAGGGAGCTGCTGTGCTTTTAGGTCCAGAACAGACAATTGGGGAGTGGAAGCCCCGGGAACTGAGAATAGTAATCCCAGCCCTCCAGGTGGAGCTCCCACACTGACACGGAGAACCCCAGCCTGTCAGCTGCCAGGCACAGCAGGTAACTGGGGAACTTTGGCAGGAAAATCCAAGGATGTGAGCTGGAGAAATGAGGGCAGCTTAGGAAAGCCAGGCCCGTGCAGCACGCCCAGGCAGGTGGCTGTGTGTGGCCTTCTGGGAAGAGACTTGTGACCTCAGAGGTGCCTGAGGATCCTGCCTCCCAGCTCCCATTACACCAGGGTCCGGGAGAGACACGCTCTTCAGCCAAGGAAGGAGCCTTTGTGAAGACAGCAACGGGATTCTTTGAAAACTACTGGCCTGAGGGCCCTATCTGTGTGCCAGCAATGAAACACAAAGGTCCAGGCCATTCTGATACAAATTTATATTCTTAATTACTTGGAATTTGAACTCCTTTCATTTATAAACCAATCCACAGAACCAATTCACCTTAAACATTATCAGAAATAAATCTTTCACCCAGCTACTTTGCCCCTCGCCCATTTCCAGAGGACTTCCCGCGATTATGATACACACATCCATAGTTTAAACCTGGTTCACTCCTTCAGGCTGTGTTAGTCATCTAGCCTAAGAGTGCACCCCATCTTACTGGCCCACTGTGCTCTTCTGCTATTATGAAACTACCTCAGGGACCGCTCCTGTATGTACACCTGTGTGCACGCGTGTTTCCACGTGTGTGACTGTCCTTAGCGCACGGACACAGTTACTAAGTTATGGGATATGCACTTCCATTTCCAATAGAACTATCCAGTCACTCTCCAAAGTTGCTGCACTAATGAATCCCCCAAGCAGCTCTATGAGGCTCCTGGTCGTCATTTAATGGGGATCTGTGTCCGCATCGAGTAACAGAGGCAGACGGACACTTAACATAGAGCCTTGGAGAACTTCAGCATCCAGAGGTCAGGGGGCCCAGCTCAGAAGACTGAGCAGGACCAACCAGTGACGTACAAGAATCAAGTGCAGCAAATACCGCTGAGAGCAGGGCAGGAAGGACAGACGGCTGTGGGGGAGTAGCTGGTGAGCTTGCATTGCTTCCTTATTAGAGGAGGCTGGAGAACACCAAACCCCATTGTTTTCACTCCTTCCTCCCTTTCTCCTTCCTTTCCTCCCTGATTCAGTCCAAATGTCATGAGGTGGGGCTGGGCCAGGTAGGCATCATGCTTGGGAGTAGGGGAAGAGCCTGGCGCAGGTGTTAAAGCCTGAGTGAGGTGATAATAAAGGCATCTGGGCGGGGGGGCTGGGCTGGCTGTATGGTAGATGTGAGCATCGATCAAGGAGACTGAGAATAATGGGATCCAGGTTCCTCATGGTGGAACAATTATAAATATTTAAGGAAGAAAATTAGAGTCCTGTGAAGATGAACTGAAATGGCACATCAATAGGAACTAATGGCCTTATGTAGAATGACTTTATATGTGCAAACATGGAAACAAATACGGACGAAATTTGTGTGTCGAGAGACATTTCCTAAATGTCTACTGAGAGGATCTGGGAGCAGCACGGGCCAAGATCAAAGCATACACAGCACCCAGATCTTGGTTTCTAAATTCCACTCTTCCCTAAAGCAATCAGGGTTCCTGGGAAAATGGCTGATTCCAAGGGGGAGGCAGGAAAGGTACAAGACAAGCCGGGAACACCTTGTGCCAGAGGAAGGAAGAGCTTGGCGATGTCCGAGGGACAGAGACGACCAGCTGAGAGGCTGCTCTGATCTGGGGCTATGTGAGCATTAGATTAAATGATTAAAAACAGATGATCGCCCAGTAAATAAATGGAATCCATGACCCTATACTGAGAGAGAATGACAAAGCTTTTCATTATAACAAAATGCCAACTAAATAAATACAGAAGGAAGGATAGCATTAGATGATTTGGCAGCCTCCACAATAACAATGAACTTGGCCAAGAAACATCAAGGGATGTTAAAACTAGTGAGTGAAAGTTTGAAGAGTAACAGGATATTACAGAGCTTCAAAAATACTTATTGATTACCAAGGGGAAATGAGGTGGCTTTCAGTGAAGAAAACTGGCAGTCTCCGCCTCGTCAACTCATCAAGGTTACCATCCTCCGTGATGGGGCAAACTGAAATCATGTACCACCTGCCAGGACTCAATGAGAAGAAGGCAGCAGCCCTTCTCTTATCCTCCTGCCGAAGATGCATAACCTGCATCTAATCAGAAGGAATCATCAGGCAAATCTGGAGGGAGGGACGGGCTACAAATTAACTGAGCTGCGATCTTCCAAACTGCAAGGTCCTTAGTTCAAGGACAGACAGAGGAACTATTCTGGCAGAAGGAGACATGACAACGAAGTGAAACACATGGTCTCGGGGTGGATAGGTTTAGCGGAAAAGACATTATTGAGACAATCCGTGAAATGTGAATGGGGCATGCAGATGAGGTGGAAGTGATGTCTGCATGTTAATTTCCTCACTGGCTGCTTTGAGCTTGTGGAGTCGCACACTGAAGTTCCTGGGGGATGGGCTGGTTCATGGAAAAGAATGTGTGGGATCCCCAGCCCCTACCCTTTGTTCCTGGGATGTAGTTTGACGCCAAGTCCAGGGTAAAGCTAGATTAAAGAGCCAGGCAGGGACCCCCTTTCTGGGCAAAAGTCTGGGTCTGAAGACACCTGCTGGAAGCAGCAGGAGACATCATGGCCAGATCGGCATAACCAGCCAGACCACTTCGATAGGAAGTTAAGTGTAAACAAAATTAGAGGTAGGATGCTTTGAGGAGTAATAGCTGTGGCGCCTCCCAGGACAACTGCCTGGATTCCCTGCCCCCAGCTTGTACAAGACTATGATACACCGCAATACACATCCCACCAGGCACCTTCCTCCCCACTGCCCACCTTCCCGAAATCTAAGCCCTTCTAAAAAAAGTGTGTGACTGGGCCGAAAGGGGGACATCTCTGTGCCTCCCTGGTGGCGCAGCGGTTAAGCGCTGCACTGTGGTTCCACGCCCCCGGCTGGGGAGATTCCCACATGGTGCAGCAGACCTCTCCTGCCTCACCCGCTGCTCCCCTCAGCAGTTATTTCCGTCAATCTGCCTGTTCTGTTCCCCACTCTGGCTCTGGTGAACCTTCTCACCACCCCACGCCTCTGGCCTGTACCCCAGCTTGTATGCATAAATAAATCTTTAAAAAAAAGCGGGGGGACATTTCTCCAGAGACCTGGGTCCTGAGGCTGCATCTCCAGAGGGGGCGTTCCCCTAGATGGCCCTCTCGTTTTCTCACTACTTGGACTCTTGAGTCATTTATTTTCCGCCCCCTGCCACTTTCAATGTTGCCACCCCCAGCGGCAACAAGAATGGGTTTTATACTTACACCTATTCTTTAAAACACTCCAACTATTTAACAGAGAACAACCAACAAAAACACAAGAAGGCGCACGGGCGGGAGAGCCAGCAGACAGAGCCAGGAAGTGGGCTGGTCTATAGAACTGCCGACCAGGTTTTTTCAATATGTCAGGAAGATGAGAAATAAAAGGGCAGGATTTGGGAGATGGACTAATCTAAACAAAAGGGCTTTCAGAGACCCAGCAGCCAGTGTGGAGCTGACTCAACAAATCAGTTCTGAAAAGACTTATTTTAAAGACAATCAGGGAAACCGGAGGAAGGAGTGAATATTAGATATTACCAAGTAATTCTTGTTACTATTCTAAGTGTGAAAAGGCCATTGTGATTAGGAAGACAATGTCCTCTGTGCCCCAGGGACACATTGAAGCACCCGGAGTGAAATATCATCAGGGCGGAGGCTGGCTGGAGAGCACTTCAGAAAAAGGGGTAGACAAAGCGGAAAGGGAAATGCCTTTGTGAGCTTGGAGTGTGGGGGAGGGGCTGTAGCGATAACCCGCCGCCTTGCAGAATGCACAGGCCTCAGCAGCAGGGGCTTTTTCTCTGGCTGTGGGAAGGTGAGGTCCGGCTGGTGTGTAGCGTGTTTGGCTCCTCCCGAGGCCTCTCCCCTTGACTGCCCATGCGCCCTGCCCCGTGTCCTCACACGGTCAGCCCTCTCTGTCTGTCCAGGGGTGTCCTGACCTCCTCTTTTCACAATTATCCCAGTCTTATTAAATGTGCATCTGGTTTTGAATCAGGCCTGAGGGTCCCGGGACCCCTGAGGACTCTCTCGGTTCTTGTCCTCCCAGAGGGAAGAATTCAACATCTCGAGAGTTATAGAAAAGCAAGAGATTTATGATAGATTAAAGGAAGGAGAGGAAAGCTCTTCGAGCTGGGAGGCCCCAAGTGGGTAACCACTGAGGGGCCTAAAAGCAGGAGTTTATGTGGGTGTAGCAGGCAAGGAGTGGGGATGTTTGGCGATTGGGTGGCTCCCTGTTGTCTCTTGATGATTGGTTGGGGCTGGGGTCTCATAGGTTCCTCAGGCCCACTGAGTTTCCGCCTTACCTGGCCTGCCTTCCGGAAGCCAGCATTGTCTGTTGCCTCAGCACAGTGTCATTGTGTTGTGCTCTGGACATTCCACTTTTAATTGGGTGGGGGGCCACCCTGATTCCCATCTGCTGTTCCCCATTCAGTTTGATAAATGGGTTTGAGACACCTGGGCTTGGGCCCTCCTGGTTCCCACTAATTGTTCAGACTGATAAATGGGCTTGGGGCTTGGGGCTTGGGGCACCCTGCTCCTAACTGACAACCTGTAGCCTTGTCCTAACTCCCTCATTCAATTTCATTTTATCCTCATTGCATGAGCCGCCACTTTGAAGACCCTACCTCCAAATCCGGGTACTGGAGGGTTAGGACTTCAACACATGAATGGGGGGAGGATATAACTCAATGTATATCAGGTATATGGGGGTGTATGCTATTATTCTCTCACTTCGGTGAATATTTAATTTTTCATAATAAAAACCAATGCAAAAAAGAAAGTGTAGACAGACACCACACAGGAGCCTCTTGAGGAGTTTTGTTGCAGGAGACAGGGAAATGAGGTCATGCCTGAGGTGGGATGAGGTCATGGGCACATCTTCATTTCTTTTAAAATGTCTGTTGCTCTGGCATTTCTGTCTGCTGATAGGAAGGATCCAGTAGAGAGAAAAATTGGATGTGCAACGGAGAGAGAGGGGAAATTACAGGGCCATGTCTTTGAGATGGCGAGAAGGGTTGGATTTTATGGTGGCCTTGGAAGCGCGGCCCCATCTCCTCACCACTGAGAGCTGGAGTTGGGCTGCTCCTGGGGTGGGGGCCCGCCGTGGGAGCGCGGACATCCCCTAGGTCCTTTCAACGGTGCCCTGGGAAGCAGGGTGCCCTCAGTTAAGAGAAGACGTGGACTCTTCATTTAGAGTGTGGAGGTGAACTGAACAGACTAGAAAGACCAGAAAGAAGTGAGCGTCCCTTTGAGGGTCAGATGGTTTGCAAATATTTTCATCTATGTGCAGCTTGTCTTTTCACCCTTTCACTGGGGTCTGCCGAAGAGCAGCCGTTCTTAATTTTTTTAAAAGATTCATTTATTTGTTTATGCAGAGAAGAACTGGGGTGTAGGCCAGAGTGTGTGGGGAGGAAAGGATTCTCCAGACACAGAGTGGGGAGCAGAACAGGCGGATGGACTGAAATACACTGCTGAGGGGAGCAGAGGGCGAGGCAGGAGAGGTCTGCTGCGCCATGTGGGACGCTCCCTGGCCCGGGATAGAACTCAGGCCATTGTGGTGACAGTGCTGAGATTTAACCCCTAGGCCACCAGGGAGGCCCCGTTTTTAATTTTGATGAAGTCCAATGTGTCCATTTTCCTCTTATGGAGCCTCCTTTTGGAGTCCAACCTAAGAACTTTCTGCTGGCCCTAGATGGTGAAGATTCTCCTACTTTTTCCTAAAAGCTTTATAATTTTTGTATTCTCAATTAAGTCTGTGATTTACTTTGAGCTATTTTTGTATATGGTCTGAGACTGAGCTCAAGGTTCCTTTGCATTTAGGCCTGTTCAATGGCGCCAGCACCATTTGCTGAGAAGGTAATCTTTTCTCCATTTTGCATGCTTGTCAAACACCAGTCTGGGGTGAGGGTGGGGATGCCTCTGGAGGGGTCCCTCCTCCTCAGAAAGCTTCACCAGCATCCCTGACCACCCTTAACGCAAGGCCAGGCGGCTGTCCCAAGCCCCTTTCCCGGTAAACTAGGGCTTACTAGGCAGGTCGGTTATCACTTTCCTTCCAAGTGTGTGGTTCCAAGAGGGAAGAAAGTGGGAGAAATAAAGAGGGAGGGAGAGGAGGGAGAGTCAGAGGGAGAGGAAGAGTGAGGAACGGGAGAAGCGACAGTCTGACAGCAGGAGACACATTTTGGGATTTGCAAAAGTCCTTGTCTTCAGCAGCAACACAAGCTCCCCCGGAACCTGATAGATGTTTCCTTTGAAATGGAGGTGGCGGGGACCTGAACCTTAGCCAGCCCCCCCCCCCCCCCCCCGCCGTTTCCACCTTCTGTCTGCACCGATTGGAGCCCCGGGAAGTTCAAGAGGCTACAACGCGGGTAGAGCGGCGGAGTCGGGGATAGGAGGAGCTGGGGGCTAGGCATGGGGGAGGAAGAAGGGCTGTACTCGGGAGCTGTAGGTGGGCAGAGCGGGGCGTGGCGTCTGGAGCGTGGGAAAGGGCCTGGGGGTACCTACAGCTACTTGAAGACTTGGCCAGGCTCTCGTCCCAACCCTCCCCAGGTTTTGGAGAGCCAGGGTCCCGGAATCCCGGTGGGCTCCCAGGTCTTTGCAGCCCCGGCGGCGCCACGAAGTACCGAAAATTTCCACGAGGGGGCGCGCTAGCTCAGCTTCTGCGGCGAGGCGGCCACGGGCGGGGTAGGCGGGGTAGGCGGGGTAGGCGGGGGGTGGGGGGGGGCGGATAGCAGCCCACGCACTTTGGAGGGTGGGCTTCACCTGAGAAGCACAGCAGGACCCTAATAAATTTGTGCTGATTGAATGAATGAATTATCAACCCAGTTAAACTGGAAAAAAAAAAGGGAGACTAAATATGTTATATCCCACCCGATTCCAGCCCCGGACATTTACATATTACAAGCCTGCGGGAAGCAGGCAGTGCGCGCCCAGACTGCTTTTGACCGTTTCCTTGGGGAAGAAATGCCTGAAGGTTGCGGGGAGCACCCGTCCCACAGGCCTCATGTTACCTGCTTCTGCTCAAGGCGCTGCTACGACGGCCCCGGGACCCAGGGAATCTCCTTACCCGGGGACAATATTCCGAGTGTTGGGGGTTAAGGACAACATCCCAGCGCCAGAGGGAAGGAGAGATGGCCCCTGGCAGGGCCTGTGGCTGCAAGCCCGCCCCCAGGGCACATCCCGCCTGCCCCTGCTCAGACGCGGCTTCCCCCCCCCCCCCCACGCAGCCCGAGGCTCCATCTGTCGGAACCTCTTCTGCAGGAGGCGCCCTTACCGCGCTCCCCTGCCGCTGGGACCACAGCGCAGGGTTGTGGTTGCACAGACCCAAGTCCAGAGCCCGTTAGCCTGCAGGGGGAGTCACTTAGTTCTCGGACCCTCTTTTCCTTCCCACCTACACTGAGAAATGGACTCATTAGGGCACCGACCACATGAGGATCGAGGATTAAACGAGACACTCTGTTAGGACCTTAGAAGCAGGCCAAGCCCAAAGAGGTGTGAATATTAATATTCAGAACTCCATTTAAATGAAGTGGGGAGGTGTGAACTGGAGAGCCCACGCACGCGCAAATCAACTATTGGGCCCCAGAGGACCTTGCCGGGTCTGTTTCCACCCGTGATGGAACTAAGCGGGAGGTCCTCCGGAGGTTATTTGGAGGCTTGTTAGTCTTGGATTGGGAAGCGCACAGGGGCTCACCATGAACGCACTCTCCAGTGGCCCTCTCTTCTGTTGTTATTTCGGAATATACCCATGTTGTACTTGGAACAACTGCTTAAGTTTAGGCTCAACAGCAGGCTCTTGACAAAGCTCAGCTGGGCTTGCGGTGGCACCTCACCTTGAAGTAGAGTCAGTGACTGTCTCCTTACCGTGTGTGTAACCCCTTCATGGGATTCAAGTTTGCTATGTGCATCTGGGGGTCCACTGTGTTCCAGATAGAGGCTACAACAACAAAAAATGCCGGAGAGAAAGAGGGAAAAATACCTAAGCCAATGAAAACTTCCATTCAAAGCTATGAGATGTAAGTGAAATTCGAATGCTAAGAAACACAGACAACAAAATCTACAATCAGAAGATGAAGTTACTGCAGGTGTCATTGATTTTCAAACATAGTTTGACAAATGATTTTAAATAAATGTATTTAAGGGGCTCAAGGAAATGAGCGAGAGAACAATTTCCATTTAATAAAAATTTCAAATAGAATAAGACATTAAAACAGACAAAAATGAAAAAAGAAGTAGACACCTTGGAAATGAGGAAAAAATTAGCTATTGAAAAATGTGATAGGATAGATTTCAAAATTGAAACAAAGCATGTTGGTGAATTTGGAGATAATACAAAAAGAATTAGGCTAGAATGCAACATAGATAAATGAACAGATTATGTGTCCTAATTAGCCTATATTTTAAATGATTGAAAGACATTCCAATATATGAAAGTTGGAGTCTCAGAAGAAAACAGAGGGTTATATATTTGGAGAGATAAAGTCTAGAAGGCCTCAGATTGAAGAAATCATGAAGAACACAAATTCCTTGGTTATAAGTGCATTTAAGGTGCTAAACAAAATGAATAAAATTAAGTCTACACACAGACACATGGTACTGCAATTACAAAGCATGAAGGATTACAATGTGAAAAACTATTGTCTTCATGCATTCAGGCTGTTATAACCGAGACTAAGTGTCTTATAAAGAACAAATATTTAGTTCTCGTGGTTCTGGAAATCTGAGGTCAGGGTGTCTGGTTTGGGTGAGGATCTTCTTCTGGACTGCAGACTTCTCATTGTATCTTTACATGGCAGAAGGGGTGAGGGATCTCTCTGGAGCCTCTTATAGAGGCACTAATCCCATTCATGAAGGATCCAGCCTTACAACTTAAACACCCGTCTAAGGCCCCAGCTCCTAATACCATCACCTGGGGCCAGGTAGGATTTCAACAGATGAATTTGGGAGAGATACAAATATTCAGACCAAACAGTTATTATAGAGAAAAGATTAAACCACTTAAAGGTGTGTTCATTGGATTGTCAGAGACTTTCTATAAGCAACAATATCTATAGAAGACAATGGAATAATGATATTTAAAGCCTTAACTTTAGAGGGCCTCCCTGGTTGGTGCAGGGGTTAAAGTCTCAGCACTATCAAGCTATCACCAGCCACTGCAGCATGAGTTGGATCCCCAGACAGGAGCTGACACACACGGTGCATGCAGCAGACCTCTCCTGTCTCACCCCCCCCCCCAATCTCCCCACCCACTGCTCCCCTCAGCAGTGTATTTAAGTAGATCTGTTCTGCTCCCTACTCTTTCTCTGGTGAATCCTCTCACCCCCTGCACCTCTGGCCTAGATCCCAGTTCTTGTATAAATAAATAAATAAATAAATCTTTTTAAAAAATAAAGCCTTCAATTTATTTGTAGCCAAATTATCATGTAGGAACAAAGACAAAATAAAGATACTTTCAGACAAAGACATAGAGAACTTACGTCCCACAGATGTTCACCACAAGAAAAAGTAATTCAACAAGAAGAGAAATTAATCCAGAAGGAAGATATAGGATACAATGAAATTCAGTAAGCACAGACGTTGATAAAATGCTAGTAAATTAATCACCAAGTTTAAGAAGAAAGATTTTGTGACTTTAAAGTGGTGAAATAAACTCTGAAAGATAATAAAATTCATAAGGAGGAATGATGATTAAAATGAACTAATGGGTCTATATTTGGACTGGGAATAGAAATAGTAAATTTTTTGACATTGCTAAAATAATTTACAGTTAAGCATACATATTAAATATATAAGCTTAATTATTAAAAGAAAAGAAATACAATCCCTATTATAGTAGTCTGTTAAGCATTTATGCTGCCATAACAAAATACTACAGACTGGGTGGTTACAATAACAGCTTTATTTTCTCACAGTCTGAAGACCAAGGGCCAGCAGGACTGGATTCTGATGAGACATTTCTGCTAGACTTTCAGACAACTATTTTCTTATGTGTCCTCACGTGACCTTTCCTTTGTGTGCAGACAGAGAGAAGGAGCTCTGGTGTGTCCTCATTTTCTTACAAAGACGCCAGCCTTATTGGATTGGGACCCTACCCTTATGATCTCATTTAATTTTAACTACCTCCTTAATGACCCTGACTCCAAATACAGTCACATTTAGTGTTAGATGCTTAACATAGGAATTTTGGTCAAACACAATTTAGTCCCACCAAAGTTCATAGCACCTTCCAAGTTAAAAGAAAGCTTGTAGGAAACTTCACTGATACAGGGAAAAAAAAAAAAAAAAGACATTAAAAAAACAAAGGAAAAGGATGTAAATGACAAAATAAAGTGGTAGAAATGAGTTCAAATACATCAACAAAACTAAATATACTGGTTAAATTCATTAGATTGAGTTTTTTAAATCCAACTCTACGGTGCTTAATGACACACTTAAAACCATAAAACAAAATTAAAACTAAAAACATGAAAAAGATGTCATAACAATACTAACCAAAGAAAGTTGATATGTCAATATTAATATCAGGCCCCCCCCCCTCCCCCCGCCATGGCGCAGCGGTTGAGCGCTGCACTGTGGAGCTGTCGGCAGCAGCGACGGGAGTTCGAAGCCCGGCGGCGAGAATCCCACATGGCGCGGCAGACCTCTCCTGCCTCACCCGCTGCTCCCCTCAGCAGTGTATTTCTGATCTGCCTGTTCTGCTCCCCACTCTGTCTCTGGTGAACCCTCTCGCCGCCCCACACCTCTGGCCTGTACCCCAGCTTGTATGTACAAATAAAATAAAATCTTTAAAAAAAAAACTTAAAAAAAAAGAGATTGAGAAGGTAGATTTAAAAAAAAAATATATTAATATCAAAGGAGACTTTAATGCCACCCTGTTAACAAGGATAAAAAGGGCATTGACTAATAGTAAAAGGAACAATCCACAAGATTTAAAATTCACATATTTGTATGTGATGAAACTATAATCCTAATGGAAGATTTTACATAACTCTTGTAGGAAAGATCAAATAATCAAATTAACAAGGGGAAATTCATCAAATATATTTAGAACTCTGCACCAAACAGAGACTATACATTCCCTTAAAAAACACATATTAAGTGAATTAAAATAAAAAATGGTATCATGCAGCATACTTTCTCTGGCCACATGCAATTAAATTTTTTTAAATGCAGTAAAAATAAACAAACCAAACAAATACCACCTTCATATTTTTAAAACTTCTAAGTAATCTAGGAAATCAAATGAAAAGTATAAAGTATTTAGAATTGAATCACAGTGATATTACTACATATCAAAACTTATGGGATGCAGTGAAAGTGCTACTTAATATAAATGAAAAGCCTTAAATAACTTTATTAAGAAGCAAGATTAATAATAATTGTGGTAAGTTTTTACTCCAGAGAGTTGAAATAATATTTATAAAACAAATGAAACACTAAGAGACAAGAGTGGAAAATAATGAAATAGAAAGCAAGCAACATCTGGAATCAACAAATTAAAACTGGTTGAGAAATAAGAGAAAAGGCATAAAAAATTAAGAATTAAACATGGTATTAGTATACAACAGATCTAGGAAAGACTAACCACTCATCAGACTAGTCAAGCATATTATAGTCTAAAGTACAAAACAAAATTTCCCAGACTCCCCTTCAAGTAAGTGTCCACCCAGGAATCAGTTCTCACCAATGAGATGCAAATAGAAATTGTGTGTAATCTGATACCTGTCCTTAAAGGAAGAAACTTGCCCATCTCTTTGCTTTTTCTCCTCCTAAAGCTAAGGAGCAGCCATTTTAGACTGTGAGATGTGAGTCTCATTGAAGAGACGAGAAAGGAGAGAGGCCAGGTAGGTTCCTTTGTGCTTTGGAGCTTCCAGTACAGTTTGTGTTGCTGACACAGAAATAAATTTCCAACTTATCTTAGAAGCTGCTCTTTTGTGGTATTTTTGTCACTGTAGTCAAGGATAAACCTGTGTAATAAAAAGGAAATTCCTTAAACTGATAGAGAGGGCCTATCAAAAACTTATGTCAAACACAGCAGGGGAGGCACTTTAGTATCATTCCCACTAAAATCAGAACTAAGCCAAAGATTCCTGCTATCACATCATCTATTCAACGTTGCACTTGAGGGCCTGTTCAAAGTGACATAGAAAGAAAAAGAAAAAAATGTGCAAAGCTTGAAAAAAGAAAAATCTACTTGGTAGTAGATATAATAGTGACTTTCTACATAAAAAAAATACAGGCTTTCAGGTAAAGTTGATGGACTGAGGAAATGAATCTAATTTTTCTCCTTTCTGATATGCCACTAAAACAATAGGAAAGGGGTTTTTAAAAAAATGAATAAATCCACAAGGGCAAGAAAAAGAGATGTTAGCAGCAAGAACATTTGAGAAACTGGGAAACAGATGGATGAGAAGCTGTTGACTTAGCAGGTCCAAGAAAACCCATACCCCAACTGACAGTAGTTTGGTAGATCACCACCTGAGCTAGCACCCAAATCCTCAGAGGACTCAGACTGGTAGCCCTTGCCACTGCTGAGACGGTATGAGGGGTGGGATAAATAGGAATATTTTAGCTGCGCAGAAGGTGGTTAGGCTGTAGGTCTGAGCCTTCCCCCTGCTCCACACTACTGAGAAATAACCCCTCCAATGTGGCACAAGTCTGGAGGATTATTTTTGGGATTTAGGAAACCAGATATGAGGGTATGGAGACTGTATTTAAGAAAGGGAATTCAGGTTATGTATATTCAATGATGAAAAAGCTGTTTAGTGGTCTCCCCTACTAAATTCTCAAAAAGAAAGACCTCAAAGTGCAGAGAGGGACTTCACCAAACAGTCCATCCTGAAGACTCTAAGAAGATCAGTGTTTACACCACCACCTCCCACACTCCATGGGCTCAGAGATTCCAAACAATGTTGTGGCTTCCCCCTCTTGGTCATAAACAGACAAACAAGGATCAAAACATTTGGAGAAAGCTTCAAACAAGGAAAATGGGGGCCAAAACAACATTAAAAATCAAACCGTAGAAACAGACAATGAAAGAAGAAGGAAATAAACAGAAAAAACACAGTTGTTCTAGGGCTTCCCTGGTGGCGCAGTGGTTAAAGTCTCAGCGCTATCTAGCTATCACCAGCCACTGAGGCCTGAGTTCGATTCCAGGCCAGGGAGCTAACCCACATGGTGCAGCAGACCTCTCCTATCTCACCCATTGCTCCCCTCAGCAGTGTATTTCAGTAGATCTGCCTCTTCTGCTCCCCACTCTGTCTCTGGTAAATCCTCTTAGCCCCACACCTCTGGCCTACACCCCAGTTCCTGTATGCATAAATAAATTATTTTTTAAAGATTTATTTATGCATACAAGCTGGGGTACAGGCCAGAGGCGTGGGGTGAGAGGGTTCACCAGAGACAGAGCGGGGAGTCCAACTCGCGTCGCTGCTGCCAACAACTCCACAGCGCAGCGCTCAACTGCTACACCACCAGGGAGGCCCCCAATAAAAATAAATCTTTAAAAACAACAAACCAAAACCCCCTACAATTGTTCTATTATAAACACCCTTAGAGCAAAGAGGTTTTATATCTGTGAAAAGAGAATAGGATGCAGTGTTAAGACCTAAGTTCCCAGAGACCGAAGCAGTACAACTTATGGCTCCTTCTCTAGAGCTTAATGCTAGTGGAACTACATGGGGAGAACACCAAGAAATCTCTGAGGATGCACTGGGAACTATTGGAGTTTCCCTTTTGCTTCTCCCCTGCCATCTCTTTGGGATAACTGTGCCTTGTGCACAGTTGGTGTGGCTCAGACCTCTGGTCCTAGTGTTATCAGGACTAAAATTAGAAGCCCAGTACTTGTGAGGAACTGAGGAAAACAGGTAGGGACTAACTATTCTTGGGTAGTCTATTCCCCACTCTTCGCTTTACAAACTTCAGGGTTGGTAAATTCTGAACTTAGAAGAATCACCTCCTAATCCTGCTTTCCTTGGGGAGAGGTGAGTGTGTGTGTATATGTGTGCGTGTGTGTGTGCACACGTGCACGCACGAGTGCACACATGTGCCACCCCATGACCCCAGAGCTAATTGATACTGACAAGTATAAACATCTGGTCTTCTGATTGCCAGAGTAGCCAGTACCCCTAGGGAAAAATGAACACTGATGAGTACAAATATTTCAAAAGAAAAACAACATATTGGATTTCAGATATCCTCAGAAGCATAAATATTAGAACAGATGGGCCAAAATGTTCACATTAGCCTTTTAAACAGAGAAAGATAAAGGAAGATATTAGCACTATGAAACAAAATAAGAAAGCATGAAAAAGAATTGAGCAGAAACACAGCATTGGGTGTGAGAAATGTACTAGTTGGAATACAATGTAAGACTTGGAACATAGAATATTCAAGATAACAGAATAGGTACGATAACTACAGGCTGAAGATTGACTTGGGCGGTCAGATTAAAGAAATCCCTAGAAACTAGAAAAGGAAAACAAAGGGGAAAGGAAGTCATTATACCATGTCCACATTAAAGGGCTGGGAGAAGCAGGAGATTAGGTGCCACCTTTTGGATGGAGAAATGATGGAAAATTCATGAATATGCAACCCACCACCTTGGAGGTGACCTTTTTTTTTTTTTTAATATGCCCTGTTTAGGGTAAATGGAGATTGATGTTTTTCATCAATTTGAAAAAAAAAAAACCCTCAGTATTAGCTCTTCAATTTTCTCTATCCTCTCCATTTTCTTCTCTTGGACTCCTCTTATCAGGCATATTCAAGAGTATCTTCTATCTCTTAACCTTTTCCATAATTTCTGTGTCCTAGACTGTACTGCATCATTGTGATGTATTTATATTAATCTTCCAGCTCACTATCTCTTTCTTCAACTAATTCTTCAACTGGGTCTGATCTGCTCTTTACCACATCCTGACTTTTTTGTTTTCAAATTATATTTTTCATTTCTAAAAGTATTACTTATTTATCAGTGTCACTTTTTCCCAGTCAATTTTGTGAGTCATCCAGTGCTAGCCCATTTTTTAATGATTCAATCGCTCATTTCTTTTCTGCATAATTACTTTAGACCCTCTAGCTTATGATTCCAGTAGCTGGTATCCTTAAGAACTTAAACCTGTTAATTGTTCCTTCTGACTCAATTACAGGAGTTTGCTTCCTTGTGTCTGGAGATTTTTTTTATGGGGAGTTCACTTTAATAAATATTGAGATCTGGAAATTTGGAGACTTTAATTAACATTAACTTTCTCCAGAGAAGATTTACATTGTTTTTTTTTTTTTGGAAGTCAAGGGATGTACCAACCAAGACTATAGCCACTTCAATCATTTTCCAGGGTCCTAACTTGCTGTTCCAGGTTTGGGGTTCAGTTTCTCCTTACTATGGTCACACATTTAGCATTTCAAAGTTGATCTTGTTGCATTTCTATGCATGGACATTTGCACTGAGGGCAATCCCATCTGTATGCTTATAACTTCGCACTTGATCCCTTGGAGATTTCACTCACTTCCTGTAATCCCTGCAGTAACTGCCACGTTTCAAAGCAGGATAGACATGATTGTGTGGAAACAACACTTATCAGAGTATTTAGGCCACTACTTCTAGAAGTAGGAGTCCCAGGAATCCTTTGCCATAAAAATATCCATTAGAACAAATAGAACTAATAAGAGAATGCAGCAAAGTTGCTAAGAATGGCCAACATAGGAAAATCCATTCCTTTTTTTAAATTGAAGTATAAGTGACATAAAACATAATGATTCCATATTTGTATATATAGCAAAATGATTACCGCAATATATCTACCACAATAAATCCCCTCCAAACATAGTTACAACTTTTTTCTTGTGAAGTCCATACTATTTCTATACACAAGTGGTAACTAATCAGAAACTATAACAGAAAAATGTCATCCACAGTTGTAATAAACTTTAAGATATCTAGGAATAAATCTAACAAAAGATATGCAAGACCTTTATGGAGAAAAATCACAAAATATTATAGAAGGGAATAAAAAAAGATTTGTGTAAATGGGGATTTTTTAATGTTAGTGTGTAATATTCATGGGTTGAAAGATACTATCATAAAGGTGTCAGATCTTCTGAATTTAATCTATAAATCCAGTGCAGTACAAATGAAAATTCCTGTGATTTTTTTTTTGGTAGAACTTGACAAGCTTGTTCTAATATTGATGCGGAAAGCCAAAAAGGGTAAAAAGAGAGAATAGCTAAGTCAATTGTGGATAGGGACAACAGAGTGGGGAGTTTTCCACACAAGGTATTAAGATTTATCATAAAGTGGTACTAAGACGGTGTGGTGTTAGCGCAGGGACAGAAAAGTAGATTGAAACGTTCTAGAGTCCAGGAAATAAACCCACTCAAATTTGGAAACTTGATAAATGAGAGAGGTTGCATTACATTAGTGGGGAAAAGAAGGACTATTTAATAAGTCCTTTTTAATAGGCTGCTGTGACAAATTATTATCTTATGGATAATAAATCATCAGAGACACCATACAAAGATTCTATGTGAATTAAAGACTCTAATGTACCATAATAAAAATTTTATGTGGATTAAAGGCTTCAATGTGGAAAGCAAAACTTCATCATTATTAGAAGAAAATATAGTCTATGTCTTTGTAATCTCAATTGAGGGACGAATTTCTTAAGCAAGACACAAAACCTACCAATTACAGAAAATGATTGGTAAACTGGGCCTCATTAATATTTAGAACTTTTGTATAACAAAAGACACTATACACATCTAAAGAAAAGACATAGATTGGGGAACTTTTTTGCAATGCAAATAATCAACAATGAGTTAGGGTCTGGAATATATTTAAAAGCCCAACAATTCATTTTTAAAAGAATCTGGAAAATGGCAAATGAATTAAATACCATTTCACAGAAGAGAAAGCCCAAATGGTCAAGAATGCAATCCGAGAAACTCCTGAGCAGCAAAAGTAATCAGAAAATTGCATATTAAATATACATCAAGACAGCATGGTCAGATGTTAAGCACTTCCTATCAATAAGCGTTTACACTCTGAGGCCCGTGAACTGGTGTGATCACTTTCAAGAGCAATTGGGCAAAAGCTAGCAC
Organism: Scalopus aquaticus; assembly: GCA_004024925.1. Taxonomy (NCBI): domain Eukaryota; kingdom Metazoa; phylum Chordata; class Mammalia; order Eulipotyphla; family Talpidae; genus Scalopus; species Scalopus aquaticus. The sequence continues at coordinate 36,776 of PVIJ01001735.1, forward strand.
CTCAGGGGGATAGCCTTACATGCAAACCACTTCTACTCACAGGCATATTCCCTAGCGAAATTATTATGCATATGCATAAAAAGACTCTAAACAGGAATATTCACCCAGCAGTGTTTGCAATAACGACAACCCAGAAATGCAGGAGAATGGCTAAATGGTGATGGATGCAGATAACAGAACCCAGTGCACTGTTAGAGTAAATGAACAAGAGCTGCATCTATCAATGTGGATGCCTCTAAAATAGTGTCTAAATCAAGCAAGTTACAGGAGAATGCTTGCTGTATGATACCATTTATAAAAAGTTTCAAAATATGCAAAACAATTCCATCTATTGTTTATGGTTATGGTCAATACATAAATTTGTAGGAAAAGCATAAAACCATGGATTGAAAGTAAATACAACAAAATGTTAAAAATTGATAAAGTTGAATATTTGATAAAGTGGGCACATAGATATTCTCTTGTCTAGATTTTTGAAATATTTCATTAAAAAGAAAACCCAGTGGTGTGGGGGTGGATTATGAGGGAGCAGGGCCCACTGGTAGCTTTTGCAGCGGTAGGAGTGAGAGGTGGTGGGTGGCTAGAGAAAGGGGGGGAGGATTGGAGGAAGAGGGGGATTTTAGATGCGTTGTGTGGATGCATGTTCATTGTTCTGTTTTTTGTCTTGAACAAATAGGGGTGAGGCTAAGTCAAAAATTTAAGTCTGACATTTTGAGGGTTGTGGTTGCATTGGGGAAATAGTGCCCTTAACCTAAGGTGGGTGTAAATCCTTTCAGTGACTTAGTTGTCAATCTTGGTTCTGTTGCTGGACAAACCCATGGGCAGTGATACCTGTCCAAGGACATTCACTGTGGTAACGATCCCAGCGTCCCATCCAAGAGGGATGGGTAAGTCACCAAGGCATACACACCAGCTGGACTCCTATGATATCTGCACCTTTGTCTTCTTGTGTATTTTCTGTGACCCGCGCCAGGGCGTCAGCCCCTTCTGGGCAGAATGTGTATGAGTTGCTCAATGAAAATTGGCAGATGAATGAGTGGGGCATCTTCTCATCCCTGGAGCTGTGTGTCCATTTCCTTAGCCAGGCAATTCTGTCTCATGGGCCTAGATAATTTCCACCAACATCTCACTGTTTTATTCTCCTTTTGGACCCATTACTGTTGTTGAGCTCTATTAGTTTCTTTTGCAAAGAAGCTGGTAGCTTTAAGGTCGTTCTGCAAGAAGCCAAGGAAACAGGTAGCACTTACCCAGTTTAAGGACGGCATGTGCACCCTTCTCAGCAGACAGAGAGGCTCCTTCCCCAACCCATGAAAAAAGATTTATCCCCTATGCATCTGAGTTCTGTGATTGGTATTAATATAAAAAGTTTCAACTGGCTTCTTTTTCTTGTAACAGGAAGCAACCTAACTAAAGAATGAAACAAAATTACAGTGTTCAGACAGGCTGGGGTATGAGTATGTAAAGTGTACAGGAACCAGCCAAAACTGCTGTGGTTATGCCACACACACTCACAAAAATCTCTAAATCTTCATGCCTGAAAACAACACAGATTTATTTCCTGCTCACGTCACACTCCCATGAAGGGCTGACAGGGCTGGAACATGGTGATCTCTCAGGGATCCAGGATCGCAGAGCAGCAGCTGGCTTGAATGCTATTGCCCAAAAAAGGGAACTCAAATGCTTTATGGAGAAGAGCACAGAGCACTTCCACCCCCAAGCCAGGTCCCCAAAGTGGGCTCCATACCCAGTGATCCCAAAAAGGAAGTGCAATCCTGCCCTCTGCCTGGAAGGCAGAGTTGGGAGTATTTAAGGAAGAGCAGTTGTGCCACCCTGGTGGATTGATGACTAGAGTAGAGATGGAATAAGACCAGGGGAAGGAGAGGAAAGCACAGGAAAGATGGGAACTGAGAAAGAAAACCCTGTGGGCTCCTCAAGGCACGTCAAGGAGCCTAACAATTCCGGTCACACTTACTTGTTCACCTGAGCTGTACATTTCTGTGTGTCATCTATTGTCATGGTGTTTGAGGAGCTGATTATGCACTCTTCACAGGTCTGCAACCACTCTTTGCTCTTAAACATTTACAGCACCCTTGCGAATGGGTGAGTTATAGCGATCCTTCTCAGGTAAGATTATTTTCCAAGCTCTTGTTCCAGTGAGTAGAGGCATGTGATCCCTGGGGGACACAGGAAACCAAGGCATGGGCTCTGTAACGGGCACGGTGCCACACAGCATCTCACATACACCTGGCAGTAAGAACTGCCAATGAATAGAAGACTCACGTTTCTCCTTAGGGCTGACCCAAAAATGTTTTCCATTTATAGCAAAACCTTCCAATCCAGTTAGTCTCTTCCTTCGGGGCAGGGTTGTCCAACAGAACTTTCTACAGTGATGGAAACGTCCTAGACCCATGCAATTCAATATGGTAGCCACACGTATTGAGCACTTGAAATCTGACCGCCTGGCTGAAGTCCTGAATTTTGATTTTTATTTAATTTTAAATAATTTAAATTTGAATAGCCACACAAGGCACCTGGATGCCATATTGAACATTCCAGATTGGGAGTAAAAAGGGAAATGATCACCTTATATTCAGTCCCAGTCTTTGCTAGACCAAGAGAAAGAGCCGCAGGCCAGGAAGACCAGTGCAAATGCTGTTCCAGATGTGTCTGATTCCCGTATCTCTCACACTGCCCTGCTCACCATCTCCTACCCAGGGGAGATGTCTAGACTGTTTCTTGTACAAAAGTCGCCTCTAATTGCAGGGTCATTGGGTAGTCTCCCACGCAGAGACTGGCCAGTGCCCAGCAGGATGGCCACTATGAAGAAGCAGTGGTGCTTAGTTGAACCTATCAGTTGTCTCCCTTGGAATTTTAAAATGTTTGGCTCACCCACAGTGAGAGGAGGCAGAACCAGGCAAGTAAAGAGAAACAAAGACATTGTCGGCCAGAGCTGGGTTCTTGACAGCTGTCCTGTTCTAATCCTGTTCCTAAGCATACATATCCCAGACAAGCAAGCATCTCAAACAAGCACACTCCTTCCCTCGTAGTGGGCTGAGTGAATATTTGCTCATTGCTTCAAAAGCAACTAAATAATGAAATTCCTCCAATTCAGGGTTTCCCAACCTGTGCACTGTTGGCATCCAGGGCCAGGTCACCCTTTGCCCGGGGGATGTCCTGGACATTGCAGGAGGTTTAGCAGCATTCCTGGCTTCTAGCCACTAGCTGCCAGCCCTGCCAGTCATGAGAACCAAGAATGTCTCAGATATCACCAAATATCCCTTGGGAAATAGGAGGATCTCCATTCCCTGCCCCCCTTGATCGATTCTCTTCAGTATATCCAAGTCCACCTCCTCTGGCCTCTTGAGGATAAAAAGATAAAAGCAGCAGTTTATTCCTAGCAACATCACAGCTCTCCCTCTTTCTCTCTTCTCCAGGCTAAATAAAGATAGCTTTTTTAGTCTTTTTCCTAGAGTCTGTTTCACAGATATTCATGGAGACATCTAAAGATGAGACTGGAACCATTTGGTGGCGAGGGACTCTGTTGCCTAATTTTGCCTATTTACAGAGACAGGGGGTGTGAGCCCCTGACAGTGTAGCTCTCTGGTCAAGGAAGTGCCACCTCCTAACTCAGTGCTGGGCCAAACCCATTCTCCCCACGTGCTGATTCAGACCTGCCTGCTGAGCCAGCAAACTGCTAATTTACAAAAAAAAAAAAAAAAAAAAAAAAAAGAAAAAGAAGAATATGATTCTGCAAGGTCATTGGCATCTGTCTCCTTCCCTCACTCTGAACATTCCAGCTGTTTCTGGAATCTCTGCTTGGTATTCTCACGAACACTTCAACTCAGTAAAAACCAAGCTCCTTGTCTTTTCCCTCAAATCCATGTTTTGGCCAGTTTACTGCTGTGTGCACCTGTTTCTCAAATCAGAAGCCTTGGGTCCGCCCTTGACTTATTTTCCTACCCCTCCCACACCTAATCAAACACCCAGTGCTGCGGGTTCTGCCCTCCTGGGGCTGCCCGCCTCTCTCTATTCTCTGCATTGTCTGTGCTCCCTTGGAGTATTATTTCATCAGCCTCTGGACTATTAAAATGTCTCCACGTCTTCCTGGCTCCCATCTAATGTGACCTTTAAAAAACAAATCGAGCTGTGTTTCTTGCCTACCCAAACCCATCAGTGCTGACTGCCTAAAGATGAAGTCCAAAGTCCTTGCCATGTTAACAAGGCTCCCCCAGACACAGCTCTCAGCACTCAAGTCTCACCTCATTTCCTTCCACCTCTTTCCTTCGCTGTTGCTGCAGCCCGGGGGCCTTCCTTCACTCCAAACAAACTCGGTCCCCTCCGACCTTCCAGTCCCTTCCAGGGCGGGGGACTGCTGCCTGCTCATCAGACGTCACTTTCTAAGGAAACCTTAGGAAATTCAACCAAGTTAAATCTCCTTTTTACACCCTCCCTTAATAATACCCTTGTCTTAGGTTGGGTCCCTCAAAAGCAAAGTATGAGTCAGGGACCTGGGCGAGGGTGGTGTATTGGGGGTGCAAATGCACAAATCGGGATGAAAGAATGTGGAATGAGAGACAGAGACGATGACAAGTCAGTAGAAGGGAGGTGCTGTTGAGGTGGCTGCGTTTGCCAGGAGGCCTACTCCTCCAGGACTCCCGCACCCCCACATTTCCCAAGAAGACTCCCATAGAATTGGAGAGGACCCTGAGGCAGAAAACAAAAGCCAGGCAGAACACAAGCTTCCAAAGCAGTGCTTGCAGCCAGGAGGAGACTGGGCTGCGTGGAGGTGGAGCCGGGTGGCTGCAGCTGAATCCAAGGTGAGCTGGGGTGACTTGTCACAAGGGACCCTCTTCCCCGAACTCACCGTGACTGTGTGTCTTCCTCACCCCACGAGTGTGGAGTCTTTGCTTCTTCATGGCTGCAGCCTCAGTGCCTGCAGAGACTACTTGAGCACACAGTAGGAGATCAGTTAATATTTCCCAGTGTAAATGGAATTGAATTGGGTGTGGGGAAGTTGCCCAGGAGAAAGGAACCCGGGGGCCCTTCTCAGAATTTGACAGCCTCCACATTCCAGTTGAGATTTGTACTTAATGCATACAGATTGAACACCTCTTTGTTTTTTTGTTCTCTCTTTTTTGTTTTTGTATTTTTCTTGTTGGTCCAGGTTTTCTTTTTGCTTGGAAATAGATGTCCTTGCCTTACTTAGACCTTCCCATTCTATTTGTAACCAAGGATGCATTTCTAACTTCCTAAGCCAATGCTCAAGAGAACTTGATTATTAAAAATGCCAAGAACAAGCTTCCTTGAGCTGTGATAGTGGGTCCTGCCTGTAACAAGTATTTATTTAAAGCTTCACACTTCATATTTGTCCTCTCATCTGTCCACCCATCTCAGAAATAAATGTCCCTTGTCCTATGTCCCCTTGATCCATTCTGGAGGGATCTTTATTTATGTACTGCCCACATCTCCGGGAGCTGATTGTATACCAGAAGTTGTGTTGCTTTCTGTGGCTACACAGTCAGTCTGCAATGTGCTTGCCTTCCAGGGACTCATGGGGAGAGGAATTCATAACCAACTGTACAATTCTAAAAATACAATAAATTCAGGGCTGAGCTAGGCTCAGAGCATTGTGGGAAAACCATGGAAAGACACTTTCCCCCTGCTGGCTGGGGAAGGTTTCCTGTTAAGGTAATGTCTGAACTGAGTTTGGGAGGTTGAGTAGGAGTTAATCAAACCACAGGGAAGAGGTGAAGTGCATCCCAGATGGCACAGAGGTGAGCTCATCGGGTATGAAGCAGTTGGGTAGAGTTGAAACCATATGAAAAGAAGAAATGGGTAGAGAGGGAGATAGCAGCCTAGTCAGAGAGGACTTTGTGTGTTGTGCTAAGACTTTTCACTGTAGCCCCTTTCTTGGCCATTTCCTCACTCACTTTCCACCATTTGATTTGTGTCCCATCATCCACGGCAAATGCTCTTTCGAAAGCCCCCATCATATACACAAGTCCCATCTGTGGGAGAGAGATTGAGCAGCGTGTGTCACCAGAGGGTGCAGAAATCTTGGGGCCATTTTAGAATTCTGCCACCATACCACTCATGTACCATGCTGCCTGTGTTTCAATCCCAACATATTCAAAAACAAACATTTTCCCAAATCTACTCCATGTTTCAAATTCACCATTTAAGGAAACGAGGCAGTGGGAGAGGTTGCTAGTTCTCCCCTAGTATCCAAATTCTTTTCTAGAAACAAAATCCACTTCTACCATAGGAGGTATCATAGAATTTTTAACTGGGCCCAACTTTATCAGAAAATAAAGACCGTACTTCTTAGTTTCCCTTGTAGCCAGCTGTGGCCCATGCAACTTGATTTCTGGATAATAGAACATAAAAGAAAGTGATGAACAATGGCTATAAGAAGCCTCCCTCAGGAGACCCTGGTTCTCACCTTTAGCATGTTGTTCTTCATTCCTTTCTCCATGTGGATGTCAGAACCCATGGCTGGTGCTGGGAGGACAGACTACACCCTAGTTTGGCAGGTGAACCAACTGTCAGGAACCTGTTCTGGCCAGGACTTTTGGAACAGGGCTGCCTCGCCAGTTTTGAACTGCATATCCTTGGACTTCCAGCTGGTGGGAAATAAACTTCTATTTTGCTTAATCCACTGTTGACTTGAGTTGTCTGATACTCAGAGTTAAATATAATCCTAACCAACACAGAGGTTATTTCCTTAGTCCCCCTGGACTTGAAAACTAAAATTTATTTTTCTTCTTTCAATCCTTCTAAGCTCTTATGTCCACCAAGGTGCTAGGTGCTATTGATTCTTCCTTTGCACTTCACGTCACACTCACCCCTTCTTTTCAATTTCCCTGCCTGTTCTGCCCTCGGGTATTCTCTTGATTGTATATCTCCCAACCTCCAGTCAAGGCTGCTCAACACCAAGATTCCTCAGCTGTCACATTCACCATGTCATTCCTCATCCTCAAACTCCAAAACTTGGGGTGCTGCTGTGCTTAATAGGATGAAGACCCAACATTTCACTCGATCATGAAACTGTTCCACACACAGCCCAGCCTCCCCAGCCTCTCTCCCTCTGGTAAGGGGTCTTCCCTCACACCCAGGAGCATCCCCCCCAAATGGCCCATTTGGTCCTGATTATTTTTCCCTTTCTTTAGATAAGAGATCCTCAGCTGTGGTTGCATACTAGAATCTTCTGGTTTCTGGACTTTTCAGGGCATGACCAGTGCCTAGCACGTTAGCATTCAACACACAAAGGCTTTATCTCATGGGAGTCACTCAGCAGCCATGTGGGATATAAAAGCTGCTGTTACCACCACCCAAGGACGAGGAGACAAGAAACCAGGACATCTGGACATCATTTCCCTGCAGCTGGTCCATGAGAGAGGACCCCACACCCCCACAGAGAGACTTTCTCTTTAAACCTCTACTTTGTACTGTAATATGGATTATTATGAATTAAAAATAATTTCTGATAGCATGGCACCTGTCAATAAATCACAAAATACAAACGAAGAAATGAAAAATACAACTGCCTGCTCCTCACCCCAGACCAGAGGACCCCGAGTTTCTTGGGAGTGGGGACTGAGTGTCTTTATGTCATCTTCAGGTTGGGCCTAAGGGGATTCTCAGGTCCGGCAGGGTTGAGACCGACGGCATCACGTAGTCACTCTGACCTACCTGTCTCCCTCTCCCCATCCCAACTCTTACTTGTCTTCTGGGGTTCAGTGCAGTGTCAGCAACTTTTGTGGAGCTGGCCCACTTTCTCCCTCTGGGTGCTCCCTTTTCTGAATGCCAGTTGCAAACCTGTGCACACCAGCTAAACTGGCACCTGTGATACCTCTCGGTTTGAATCCAGCTCTTGGCCTCATGCCATTGGGTCTTTGACAGGTTTTCCAAACTTAATCATTTGCCGCTTATCTACTTCCACCTCTACCCAAAAGATTAACAAGCACAATCAACCCTTGTGAGAAAGCAAGACCTGAACTCAGGGTCCGGTGAAGGATTATCCTCGGCTCAGCTCCTACCACCCCAGGGGTTGGAAGCAAGGAGGATGTGGAGAGAGACACTGCAGTTAAGGGGCAAGGCAATGTGGTGGAGAATGAATGTAGGCAAAGGCTCCCCAAGGCTCTCAAATGCAGATCTGAAGGTTGACAAGATGACGATGGGATGACGGCACCTCTAGGAGATTGTTGGTACCCATGGAATGGGAATGTTGAGAGCAAAGGCTGGGAAGGGCATGGGATAAAGCTTTGTGGTCAAGGAACAGACACTAAGAGGGGAGCGATGTGAGCAAGAGTGGCACTGGACCAGTTGAGGCTGGCGAGTGACTGAATGAAGGGACCTTCACCTGTATTGCTGGGTCAAGACTAGGGTGTGTGACACCCTTGTCTGACACTGGAGATTACCAGACAGGAGAAGCTAAGGAGGCATTAATCAGACAGAGGACCTGTTAGGGAGGAGAAGCCCTGTGGCTCCCAGAGATCCAGGCAATCAAAGGTCAATTCCAAAAGGAGTGGCCCACTCTGCCACCTGCCACCCAGGTTAAAGGTACGGGAGACTCAAAAACTGGACTAATTTCCACTGAAGTCATGGGTGTTGCCAGGTCTCTGCATCTATGCTGACAACGCTGCTTAGTCGTCCCATCCCACCAACATACAAAACAGGTGGTGAACAGAGTCCCAGGGGTTTGCTATCACTTGTCCTGAGTTATATACAGTGACTTAATGGCAGTGCCGGGATTAGAAGCCAGTTCTAGTCCCAGCCCAGGGTTCTTTCTTCTCGACTATGTTGTCAAATCACTTTGCTTTTGTGGGGCTCAATCTGATGGTGAGCCCATCTGATGGTGGGCTGCGTGGCTCTTTCAGGCATACCTCTCACCTTCTTTGACTGAGCCTATTCCTGCAAACTTGTTGGGAGTTGAGTGGAACCCAGGTGCAAGTGGGACAGAGCAGCCTCTGGGGAGACAGTCTGGCAGGACCCTCCCTTTGGGGGCCCATACCATCAGCATCATGCAGGGAGGTCAACCACTGCTGACCTTCTCGGCCCTGTGAGACCAGGTGTAAGCAGCTCAGACTGAAACCTGCCATTCATATGATCAACAACACCCCGACCTCCCTGGGCTGGAGGGAGAGGCAGAGGTCAAAGTCTGTTCCTCAGTGTGATTGTTTTAGAACCAATCAGTTCTAGTTTCCAGCCCTGAGAAGTTACAACCCAGCAGAGATGTCTGACACTGAACACCTCTGCAGTCGAAATCAACTTATTCAGAGAATGGCAATTCAGGGCAAATACTAAAATTGTAAGAGCCCTTCCAAATGATCCAGAGGCTAAGGGTGGGCTCCCCCTGCAGACCAGAGAGGTCAGAATGGAGGAGGCAGCATTTGACCAGGCCTTGAAGGGCATGTGAACCTTGGCATGGAGAAATAGAGCAGAACAATGGGGCAGGGGCAAGAGGTTCCCAAAAAAGGAACTATCAATCTTTGGTTCACCAACAGTTAATGTCAGTCAGCTGCTGTGCCAGGCACTGTGCCAGGAGCTGCTGGGGGAGCACAGTTGAGTCCCACACACTCCCTGTCATATTCCAGAGGGAGCCAGACAGGTAGAGGATGGATGCAGCTTGTGAGCAGTTGCAGGTGAGAGAAGGGCAGGGCGAGGAGGCCCCGCACCGTGCAGCCTTGGTGCATGTCCTGCCAGGAAATAAGCCTGAAGTAGGTCGGTAGACCAGGTCACATGCTCCCCCCAACGCCTACCACCAGCACTTGATTGAACTTGAATCTAAAGGTATTAGAGACTACAGTCTGCTTTGGGATGTTGGTCAGAGGCTGATCACATAAAGGGGAAGAGCAGGGGTGCTATTCTTTGGGGAACTAGGGCACTTGATGTTACTCTTTCCCCAGTGACCCTGGACCATCCTCCCCTGCAGATGGAGTAAGAGTACGCTGGCAATATGGGCTTACTCACTGCTGACTGAGCCACCCCCGAGGGTGTGGGGGTAGCTGTAGGAATAGGGCATGCCCTTTCTCTAGCACAGGACCACCTCTTGTCATCTTCACAAGAGTCTGCAGAGTGAGCTTCTGGCCCCTGTTTTACGGCTCGGCCAGGCCACTGCAGCTCAGGCAGGGAAAGGCGCATGGGGAGGTCACAGCTCACAGTGGGTAAGGCCGGGTCTGGTCATCTCCGATCTTGTTCTTTGGTCTCCTTCATGGGCAGCTGGGTGCCAGCGTGAAGGTCAGTGCTGCCTGCCTGTTCATCACCACTGTGGTCCCGGCAACAAAGGCCAAGAGGAGGGGACCTGGGGTTAGGCGCTATGTGACAGGCCATCCTTCTCCTTGCTGAGGGACGGTGAGTTGTGTGAGGCAAATCACTGCTGTGAGTTCTGCACACACGTACCAAGAAACCTTCGGAGAAGGGTTCCCGAATCCCAGACTCACCAGAGAGCAAAGGCGAGACAAGCCCAAGATGGAATGACGCTGGAGACCTTTCTGTGTCCTTCACCGGATTCCTGAGCGGCCTCAGGAAGGAAGGGGAAGGGAGGGGCTCTCAAATGACTCTCCCAGCTCCCCCCACCTACATTCAGGTGTGTGAAGGAACCCAAAGAATAAACCCGGCTTTGCGCTTGGAGTTCAGCGCCTCTGAGCCGTCTCCGCCCGAGGCTAAGCGCTGGCCATTTTGATCCCGAGGAGTGTTCTCGCCCTCGGAGGGGCTGAGTCGAGGACCCAGTCTGGGGAGCACGAAGAGGTAGTAAAGAGCCTCTGAAGCCAGGTGCTCCCGCTCTCTCCCGTCTCCCTTCTGTGAGCGGGGCCGCGCTTAGGGCGGGAGCTGCATGACGCTTGGATAGATAAGTCGGTTGCGCCCTAGGCCAAACGATTCTGGAGCCTGTGGCAGCAAACCTGCCCCCACCCCAGTCTTGCATCCGAAATCGCTCCTCCTTCCCCTGAGGCCAGAGTCGGGGGGAGGGGGAGCGGAGAAGGGGATGGCGGGTAGTGCTGCGGTGGGCCGGTTCACACCCAGCCGGGATCAAACGCTGCCTGCCGGCTGGGTCCCAGCAGGGTTTCCCCGATGCCGGGGACCCGCGCCGGCAGCAGAAGGCGTAGTGGTGCGCCAGACCTCTGGGGGAGGAACGCCTGCCGCACCGGCCCACAGGGGTGGGTGGGGGTGCGCGTGTGGAGGGAGGTTGCGGGGTTACCTGCCGAATGGAGTGGGAAGGTGAAGAAAGGAAGTTAGTCCTTCCACCCAAGCAGGGCTGGAGGCCCTGACCTGAATCTGCCCTTGCATGCCCGGGATGTGGAAACACACGCCCGATGGGTCCCTGAAAGAACCCGAATTCTGGGAACGTTGGCCGAAGGGTAGACAGACCTAGGTGTGATGTGCCTAAGTGTGTGTGTGCGCGCGCACGCGTGTCAGTGGGTGTGTGCGCATGCCAGGCGAGAGGGTCTCGGCGTCCCCCGCACCCTCTCTTTGGGGTTCTATATTTTGCCTTTCTTTGTTCTCAAAATAGTCAGCGAGCTCGATCGGCACTGCCCTCGGAAGGGGTGGGGGCCGTTGCGCGCTTGCTCGCGCGCGCCGAGTTAGCTGCAGGGTTACAAACAGTCTCTCCCTGCTCCCCCGGCCTGAATTAATGTGTTACTATTTTGGGCGCGCCAGTGTTTCCAGGGGAAACCTAATGACGCAATGACGTCAATGCAGGTCAGCAGCAGACTCTCCGGGAGGGCGGGCGGGCTCCCGGCTTTCAGGCTCCGCTCAGTCTACTGGCGGGAGGGCGCCGGCGAGGTGGCAAGGGCGGCCGGCGCGGGGGCGCGGGGAGCTGGGTCAGGCCCAGGAACCAGAGGGCGCCCCCTCCCAGCGCCCAGACCCGGGTAACTTCCGCCGCCCGAGACGGAGTTTCTCCGTTGCCCTCGGACCTGAGGCGATGTGGAGGGCAAGCGGGGTAACCCCCACTCCCACCTCACCTTTACCCAGGGAAAGCAAAAGGAACCAGCAGGTCCGGACTCGCTGAGCGCGCTCCACGCGGGGCCTCCCACGCACAGGTATGCTCAGGTCCTCGGGTGTATCCACTATGGGGGAGGGAGACACGCTCCTGTCCACACTCCTCTCCTGTTCTGGCACCGTAACTGGGAGTTTGGGGAAAGAAGTGGTGCTTGAGACTTACCCCCTTGCCTGTCTGTCCCCTCTTTCTGAGCATAGGAACTGCCTGCTCCCCTCTGGCACCTTCGCAGGTCGAAGACCAGAATTGGGGTTCCCTCCTGGCTGTCCCTCTCCTGGAGGCTCCGTCTGAGGCCAGGGAACAAAGCGGGAGGGACATCCAGGCCAGACTGGACCTGGGGATGCAAGGCTGGAGCCAGAACCTCAGCAGCCTGGGGGCCGTCAGTGCCAGTGGGCAGGGAACATGGACGGAATTGTTTGCGTGTGATTTGTGCCTGATCTGGGATTATGTGCCATGTGTCCGTGGGGTGTGAGTGTATGAACTTCTCTGTGTGTGTGTCAGTGGCATACGCAGGAGAAGGCCTCATTCACCCCTGCTGACCTGTATTTGGAGCACCTGCTCAAAGACCAGTCCAGGCCGAGTCTTTTCCCTGATAATCCATAGCTGGCCCAGAGTGGACCCCATCCCCAGCTAGCTGATGGCCTGCTGTTACCCCGCTGGCTGGCTGCAGCTCCCTCTGGTTGCTGTATACTTCTCAAAACTCAGTCTGCCTTCTAGTCTCAACTCACTGATGCCTTTCACTCCTTGGAACTTGAGCAGGGTGGGGGAAATCCTTCCCTTCCCTCCCCTCTCTCCTGGGTTAAAGGCTCAGACTCCACTGACTGGTCTCTGCCCTCTTGGCCACGTCTCTGCGTTTCAGCACCAGGATCTGGACAGCTCCACACCTGCACCACCCCTTTCCTCACCCGGGTTGGTGGCCAGGCCTGGGAGCTGGCACCCCTTCCCCAGACTTCTGGTTTCTGACTAATTCCTGAACCTATCCTAGACCCTCCCTGCACCTGTGTGTGCGCACACGCGCATACATACACACACACACACACACACTTCAGTCTTCACCTCTCCATCCTGGGTCTCTGGGCAAAACCAGTGCACAAAATCTGAGACTGACTGGCAGGCATCACAGAGTGGCTTTCAAGAGGAGAGACTGCCAACATCCTGCCACAAATTCCCCCACCTTAGTTCATTGAAATGAGCTAATAAAGTCACGTTTTCCCCTAAAAGGTGAGCCAGCCTTTAAACATACTGGTGAGGTCCAGGATTTTCTGGATTCTAGAAACACAGCCAGTGGACCATGATCTCCCTTCCACACATCCTCACAACCCCACCCATACCTCTGTTTTCCTAAATCCAGGCCTCACTTGATGGATGGTAGTAGAGATGAGTCCTACCCACCTGTCTATCTCTCCCAGCAACCAGAGGGGGTTCAGCTAATGCCCTGACTTTGGGGGCTCTGCACGGTGTGAGGGCTGCATGACTTCTCACCAGAGGTGTGCCCTGGCCATGGTTTTGTGGTGACAGAGCTCTGCGCAGACCACACTCCTTGCAAGGACTACGGCCACACAGAGGCCTCTGAGAGAGCCCACTCCCCATAGCCCCACCCCAAGTGGAACCCAGGATACAGCAGATCTGCTTGTGGCTCTCTCTCCTCCTGGGTATACTCTCAGACCCCTGTCTCCACCTTGCTCGGGTGTCTCCTTGCTGTCATTCCTCCAGGAAGAGCAGGAAGGGGTTACATGATGTCCCAGACAATGAGGACTGGGTGCAGGAATTGAAGGACAATCTCCTCTGTCCATTCTGCCCCACCGTGTCTCAGAGACCTTTGGCAGGCTGGAGATCATTCACCCCTTCCCCTACCTGGCGTCACAGCTCTCTTCCTCCTCTCTGGGCAGCAGAGATTAGTCTAACTTTATCATATCTCACCCAGGGGCAGGTCCAGGTGTTTTCTTTGTCCTGCTGAACCTAGAGTGCTAGTGGGGTCTGGACTGGGAGAGGGACGTGTCTCTTTACAGAAGCTCTGGGACCTGTAGGGAGGCTCGCACAGAGTCAGCCGGGGAGTCAGCCTTTTTTTTTTTCTGAAGCAGCCATTGTTCTGTTGGCTGCTGATCTACGAGAGAGAGAGAGAGAGAGAGAGAGAGAGAGAGAGAGAGAGAGAGAGAGAGAGAGAGAGAGAGAGAGAGATAGAGAGGGAGAGAGAGAGAGAGAGAGAGAGAGAGAGAGAGAAAGCCCTGAGGCAGGGGCCTAGGAAAGGAGACGCAGCCACCCCGCCCAGTGGCCCAGTGGCACTTCCTTCTCAGAGGGTAGATGCCTAAGCCCAGGTGCTATGCCGGCCGCAGAGCTCATGGTCTCAAGGGGAGTCAGGGAAACTGTTCTCCCGAATGAATTAATTTTCATGACAGGGCTGTGTGTGATTTAGTTAAGGAAGTGGAGGTGTGGGCAAAACATGGAAACAGCAAAGGAATGTGCCTTCCACTAAGGACAGTGCCCCCTCTCCAGGGTTTTTGCAGTCAAAATTTGGTTCTCTGAGAGCAGCAAAGCTGTCCCCATCTGCCCAGCCCCACTCTTGGCTACTTTCCAAGTTTCCCTGCTTCCCTGGCCTCCTTCTGTGCTCAGCTGGGTAACATCTGGCTGCGGCCTCAGGGGAAGTCTGGTCAAGGTCACGCAGAGAGAGGGATGTTTGCCTGGTGGAACTGAGCCTGGCTCTCCTCTGGTTGTGAAAGGAAGAGTCTAGGGAGGCGATCGGGGAAGGTGAGGGGCTGCACCCACAGGAGGCTCAGCGTGACTCTGCACTGGGCTTAAGGGAGAGCCCAGGCTTCTGAGGGTGTCCTTGCCTGACCTGGGCCAGAGGCGCTTCTGATCCCCCCACCCAGTCAGGTGCTCAGCAGGAGCCAGACTGACTCAGCACCATTCCCAGCAGGGGGCCAGACCTCCCTCCCGCTGTTTGCCGAAGCGAGCCCTTACGATGAGCCTCAGTTTCTCTACCTGCTTGTTGGGGGTTAGCTGAAGCAGGGATATTATCCACACCTTGAGAGTCAGCTTGTTCTGAGGGAATCTGACCCTTGTATTACCATCTGAAATCAACTGCCCAGCTCAGCTACTCCTTTGCTGACTAAAATACTTGAGTTTCTCGGGGCTCAGGGTGCCTGGGGCAATGGATAGGCTGACCCCAGGGCCTGTGGCAACTTTATGCCTCCTGGCCAGGACCTCAGCCTCTTCCTGTAGGTGGAAGCCCAGGCTCCATCTTTCAGAAGTCAGGGGCTCCCTGCTATTCAAGAGGTGCCTGTGGACGCCCGCGTGAAGAGGCGCACCAGCCTTCAGCTCAGGGCTTGAGCTGGCAGTGCCCAATGTCGGAACAAGGACAGGAGATGAAAGAATCTTAAAGTCCACTCTTGGGGTCAAGAAGCCAGGATACTCCCGTCTGCAAGGACGCAGGGAGAGGACGCCTGAGCTCAGTGCCCCAGCAGGCCACTGTTTTCTTCCCCATGCAGCGCTTCCCGGGGGAATATGGGTCTCGTGCTCAAGGCCAACCTTTATCCTCTGCAGCCTTCACAGAGGGAGACTGGGAAGGGCACCTCGGCTCAGGGGAGCAGCCCCCAGGGACAGTGTTTCTGCTTCCCCGGAGGTTGTAGGGCTGGGTGGGGGCATGAACCCAGAGTCTCTCCTATCTGTGTGGCCTCGGGCTAGTTATTTCTCTGCACAGCATGAAATGGATAAAACAGCGGCCATGACCCTCACGGTGCAGTCATGAGACAGAGTGAGCGCAGGTGTACTGACCTCGAGACCCTGAGACCTCAAATACTGCCCTCCCCAAGTTCTGCTGTCGGGAACTCAGCCATTCCTGTGCATGGGGGCCCAGGCACCACCCTCAGGAATACAGGGCCCGCGTCACACAGCATCGGAGTCCACAGTATTACTTAGTCCTTTGTTCTGGTCACTTCTGTTCACTGCTCATTGGTAATCAGGGATCTCTAGTAGTGTGAGATGGGCAAACACACAACACCTGACAATGGACAAATGAGATTGGCAGTGTCTTATTAGGCACGTGCCCTCGAAGATTTCAGGAGGGGGATTCAATATCTCACACACACACACACACACACACACACACACACACACACACACACACTTGCCTGGGGGAGCTGTGCTTGGGGCAGAGCGAGCCCGCAGGGCTGTGGCAGGCGGGCTTTGGAGTGACAAGAGGGCTGTGTTCTCCTTCATCCCCTTGGGCATTTGTGACTGGCTCATCTCAGTGATTTCTTGGGCTAGCAAAGACGTGAAACCCATCAGTTTCAAGACCAGCTGGGGTGCAGACAGGGAGCTAGCTGGGCAGTCTTTCCATTGTGTCAGGGGAATAGCTAGAGAGAGCAGGGGACCCCATGTTTGGGCCTTTGGGACTCAGTGATGTCAAGGAAGCTCTTGGCATTCTAGACCTTCTAGTACAAAGCCTCTGTTCCTGTGCCTGACCTCATTTCATCTTCAAGATACCCTAAGACAGTGACATTTCACAGATGAGGAAACAGAGTCTGGGTAATCAGCCAACACTACCCAGATCAAGCTTTGTGCCTGGGTCTCTTTGGTCCTTGTCTCACGCTCTCTGTGTGCTGCCCATGAAGGAGGCTACTGCAGACTGCAGCTGCTTCTCAAAGCAGGCACAGTGAGTGGGGCTGGCCATATCCAGATGCCCCTGGAAAGCCCTTTTCCTTATTGGGGCAGGATTCTCTGAAGCTCGGCTTCTAGTTGGATTGTTACTAGCGAGAACCGTCTTTGGCTCCTCTTGATTCTGGGCTGTAGGGCCGTGAGCGGATAGCGCAGTAAGTCATTGACATTTCTATTCTGATGGTCAGGATGGGGAGAAAGGCATGAGGTTGAGTTGACCATATTGGTGGGGCCACCCGACGCCCAGACATGTAGATCTGGGTAAACTTGGTTTTCTCTGGGCTTAACCTCATTAGTAACCAGGGGGACTTAGTTGAGCTCAAAGTCTCCTTCAGCTTTGTGGTGCTGTGAACTTCAAGGGCTCTGTGGAGTACAAGGTTCCATCCCTGCAGGTGGAGACACCTGGAAGCAGAAGGCAGGTGGGCATTTGTGTTCCTGGAATGGTGGGGAGAGGCATGGTGACACAGTTTCTTGGAGAGAGTAGCTGGTGGATGCTGAGAATTTGAGTCAAAACCAACCCCAGTCGCCACCAATCCACAGCCTCACCACCACAGGGAATATTGGTTTTTATTGGCAGAAACCTATTCCAGAAGATTCTCTGAGGACAGAAAAGTTTGGGCAATTTTGCCGTGTGGTTTTCAGGTCCCTGAAGCCACCAACCCAGACTCAATGCTGACAGCCAGGCCGCCCCCTCCAGACCTGGAGCACTAGCTACTCGTTTCAGTTCCTTTCTTCCCCTTCTGGAGGGTTGCCACTGTTAGCCAATAAAGATACAGGGTGCCTAGTTAATTCTAGTTAAAGAGGGAAGGGCAAGATTTTTTTAAGTTCAAATTTTATTGATTGGCTATTTGTTTACAAAACTGTATGATTTTAGGAGTAGAGCTTCAGTGTGTGTATATACCTCACCATGGTAACCAACAATATTCTAGTGTCATCGAGGTATCAAATTGACGCTTTCTACCTATTGTTCCCACATTCCTTCCCTTTCCCCTCTGGTCACCACCTTGTTTTTCAGAGTCTAAGCATTATTTTGTTGAATTTTGCCAGGTTGTTTGCTTTGGTTACTTATATTCCACATATGGGTTGAAACCACCCGGTAATTGTCTTTCACTTTCTAATTTATTTCACTTACCACCTCAAGTCCTATTTATGTTGTTGCAGAAGACAAGAGTTCATCTCTTTTAACAGCCAAGTAATATTCCATTGAGTACATATACCACATCTTCTTTACCCAGCCAGCTGGATAAAGGCTGATCCCATGCTTGGCAGTTGTGAATAATGCAGCTATGAACATAGGAATGCATGTATCTTTTTTATTTTTTTCCATATTCTTCTAATAAAAAATCTAGACATGAAATTGCTAGAGTGTACGATATTTCCATTTTCTTTTTTAATTTTGATGACATTTTCCATTGGCACTGTACCAATTTACTTTCCAGAATTCCTTTTCCTCCACAACCTCCCAAACACTTATTTCCACTCTTTCTCATGTGGGCCATTCTCATAGGTGTTAGGTAATATCTCTTTGAGGTTTTGATTTGCATTTCTCCTATAAAAAGTGATCTCGAGCATATTATCACTTGTCTGTTTGTCTTCTTTGGATAAGTGTCTATTCAGGTCTTTTGTCAGTTTTTTGATTGGGCTACTTGGTTTTTTGTTGTTGAATTGTTTGAGTTCATTATATATTTTGGAAAGTAATCCCTTTTCAGGTGTTTGTGTGCAAATATCATCTTCTAGTTTGTAGGTTGCCTTTTGTTTTTTGTTTTGTTTCTTATGAGGTACAAAGGCTTTTAACCTTGATATAGTTCCATTTGTTTATTTTTGCTTTTGTTTCTTCTGCTGTTGGAGCCAAGTCCCCAAACACATCTCTGAGGCTGATGTCCAGGAGTTCATCACCTGTTTTCTTCTATGTATTTTGTGGTTTTCAGTCTTTAATCCATTTTGAATTATTTTTTATGTCTGGAATGAAATAATGATTTAGTTTCATTTTTTTGCATGTGACTGTCCAGGTTTCCCAATACCATTTGTTGAAAACCATTTGTTTCCATTTTCCATTGCAAGATCTTGGATCCTTTGTTATAGTTTAACTGTCCATATACGTGTGGGTTTATTACTGAGCCCTCAGTTCTATTCCATTATACTGTATATCTGTATTTGCTCCAACACCTTACTGTTTTGAGGACTATTGCTTTGCAGTATAGTTTGAAATCAGGGAGTATGATATGTCAATTTATCTTCTTTTCTCTCAGGATTACTTCAGCTCTTTGGTGTCTTTTGTGGCTTTTTATAGTTGTTTGCTCTATTTCCTTGAAAAATGACATTGGGATTTTGTTAGGAGTTGCATAGAATCTGTGAGTTGCCTCTGGTAATATGACAATTTTAACAGTGCTTTTTGAAAAAAGATTTATTTATTTATGCATACAAGAGCTGAAGTGTAGGACAGAAGTGGGGAAGTGGGTGAGAGGATTCACCAGAGACAAAGTAAGGAGCAGAACAGGCGGACTGACTGAAATACACTGCTGAGGGGAGCAGCGGGCAAGACAGGAGAGATCTGCTGCACCATGTGTGTCAGCTCCCTGGCTGGGAATCGAACTCGTGCTGCAGTGGCTGTTGATAGCTTCATAGTGCTGAGACTTAACCCCTTGTGCCACCAGGGAGGCCCCATTTTAACAATGTTTATTCTTCCAATTCATTATCACAGAATATCTTTCCATTTCTAAGTGTCTTCTACTTCTTCTAACAACATATTATAGTTTCCAGTGTGTAGGTCTTTCACCTCCTTTGTTAAGTTTATTCTCAAGTTTTTTATCCTTCTTGATGTGATTTTAAATGGGATACAAGTAATTGTTTAATATAAATATGTCTTAAGATTTGTTGGCACTGAGAACATAGAACCTGCTCCAATCTTTCATACCCTGCAGCTTGGGTTTCTGATGCCTCCTGTGCCACCATGGTCCAGGCCCTTTGTATGTGTGCATATGATGCTGAGGAAAGAGTAATAGGAAATAAATAGAAAAAAATAATAATAGTAAACAGAAAAATATATAAAATACTAATAGAAATAGAAAATGATAATAGTAGTAACTGATGAACCAAGCCCAAGTGCATGCAGCCCAGGGCGACATGTTAGACTTGAGTCTGCATTTTGTGTGTTCATGGTGTGTCCTTCCCACAGCCCCAGCTCAGGTTTGCAGAGATAGCGCATAAGACAGGAGTCTGGTGCAAGGCAGCAGGCTCCTTGCCCTGGGTCAGGTGGCAGCGCTGCAGTGTGTGCAGAGAACAGCGGGTGTGCCCTGTCCCTGCCCAAGGCCAACCAGCCCACCGTGACGCATCCAGGCCCTGGGCCAGGCTGCTTTGCAGGGGTTGTGTTTGATGCTACCTTTCAGCTCGCCTACAAATGCAAGTCCTAGTGACTTCCCCTCTGGTGGCCTGGGTTGCTGCTGAACCATCTGCTCCTTAGCTGGGAGCTCATGTATAACTGAGACTTCTCCTGGCAATAGTCTCTGAAGCCACCTGATAGCGGGGACGCAAGTGACCGAGTATCAGAGAGGTGAAGACAGGCTCCTGTGTGGAAGCTTTCCCTAGCTCCATTCCCATTTCTAATTGTTGTGGCAGGATGACCACAGGGAGGCACAGGTTCTCCATGGAGCTGCACAGACGGATCTAAAGCAAAGGAGTCTTGGAGCCCTCGGTGACTTTTTACGCTTTTACTGGTCTCTTGTGGAGAGGCAGCCAGGGACAGGGCAGGCAATGGGGCGGGGAGCTGGGAGGCTGGCAGGCGAATCTCCACTCTCTCTCGGGCTCTCTAGCGGCGTCTCATGGCCTCTCTGCTGCACCCCAAAATGTCCTCTGCTCCACACCCTGATTGCTGCTGCTGCTGCTGCTCTGCTTATAAGCCCAGTCTCTGGCTCAGCTGTGCCCCCTCACACAGACCCACACCCCACTCCAGGTGCCCACCATCAGGCCTGCAGAGGTCCATCATTGAGGGGAGGGTGGAAAAATCTGATAATCCTCATTTACCCTACACCATTCCAGAAGACTCCACTAAAATTGGGGTAGGAAGGGCAAGTGCTTTTAACCTTATTTTAGAGATGAACATCTGCAAGATGACACGCCCATCACTGGAGAACCACGACTGGGTTCTCACTTCACTTCTACTCTGTATCCCAAACTCTTGACCCCTCAAACCTGTGGCCATTCTTCGGAGGTAGAACCCGCAAACAGTGGCACTTAAGGTTGGCTGCATATCAGAATCATCTGGGAGCTTCAGAAACACTCCAGTCCAAACCCCCGGGATTCAGATTTAATTGATCTGGGAACGACGCAGACATCAGTAGTTGGTAAAAGTTCCCCAGATGATTCTAATGAACACCCCAGGCTGAGAATGATGCTACGCTGCTGAAGGAAGGGATGGCACAGCCTAGGGCCTCCCAGACTCTACTGCACAATGCAATCATCTGGGGATCTTTAAAAATACTGCTGCCTGGCTCCCTCCCCCACACATTCTGATGGAGTGTGGCGTGCATCCGGGGCACCCAGGTGATTCTAATATTCAGCAAAATTTGGAACCCCTGGCACAGGATAGGACCTTGCTCCTCTAAACATGGTCTGCAGGTCAGCAGATCAAGGTCACCTGGAAGAGGTTAGAAATGCAGGATCTCAGGCTTCACACTGGGCCTATCCGAACGGAGTCTGCCTTTTAACAAGATTCACAGGTAATTTGTATGCACATTCAAATCTGGCCCAGGGATTGATGTGACAAAGAGGCAGGCAGGGGCATCATTTTTTAATCATTCCATCTGCTTGTTCATTTATCTGGTCATTGTACTGATGATCACAGATAACTCGCTATATGCTCGCGTCTTGTCCACAGCGCTTGCTCCAAGATGAATAAGGCTGGGGCGCCAGGAGAACTCAGCTATGAGTTAGAACATGTCGGCGCCTACAGAGGCACAAGGACATCGGGTACAGGAGAGTATGAGGGATGGACAGCAAAGGACTCGTCTGGGTGGTTGGGCAGGTGCGTCTGGGGCTACAGAGGCTCAGGATGGACACTGACAGCTGGGTGGGGCAGGGGGGGGCAGGGACTCTGTCCTTCCAAGGAGCCTTGGCTTGACTTGTGGGCAGTGAGGTGCCTCTGAGGCTGTAGGTGAGGAGAATGTCAGACTGGCCTTCAAGAGAGAATTGTAGAAGGTGTTTGTTTGTCTTCACAAAGGACGCGGCTTTTTAATGTGGGCTCCACCACAGCAGAGAAACCATCTGCTCAAGGGGTGAGTGAAGGAAGGTGACAGAGGAAAGACAGGAATGTGAGGACCTGAGGGACGCGGGCAGTTTCCTCATCAGGGGCTGGAGGCACCGGCCGTCCAGGGACCATTAGTCACGGGAGGATGGACGACCTTTCTGGAGTAGTCGCTCTGTTCCTGTTATCAGTTCAGAATGACCCGAGGAGGGAACAGAGACATTTCCTTCAGCAGGAAGCAACCTAGCCTGGCCCTGAGGAATGCGTAACACAGGGTCAGGTCTGCCGTCTTGGTGCAGGCCTGATCACTGCCCCCTCCCCCTTTTTAAAAAGGATTTTACCCTTCAAATCAAGAAGAGGATGTGGGAGTGTCATCCTCTTAAACGGCTTCCTGCTGAGGACAGCTTGGTCACCTAGTGAAAAGCAGGTTTTGGTTTCTAGTCCCCACATCAGGGGTGCCACGGAGCCGAGATGGGGAAGTTGGCAGGAACTGGCTGCACACAGAGGGCAGGGCGCTAGAGAAACCCAGCCAGGCAGTAGCCTCCCCCAAGGAGAAGGGCTGCTCAGACTCAGAGATTTTGCCACTAAGTTTCTTTCCAACCACCCGTGAACTGAATCATTTAGAGGCAGTGACTTCAGACAGTGATAGAGCCTGGATCTGCCCATCAGGTAAAAGATGTGAAATACTGAGTGGACGATGGGATGTGGACGCCGCGTTCAGTGCCCTTGTCCCAAGTAGGTCAGTCCAGTTAAAGAGGCGTGTCTGGTGCCTGGGGGTGGTGCGAGGTGGGAGCAAACAAGAGGCGCTTCCACCAAGATAATTGTAAAACAAAAGTGAAAGCAAGTGGCAAGAACTGTAGATGAAGTGGAAGGACTGGAAGAGAGAGAACCTGGTGACCTCAGGCTAGTCAGGCGTCTTAGAAAGAGGTCCAACCACAGACGTGGGGGGCAGCCGCAGAGATGGAGAGGGGGTCTGGGCTCATGCGGGTTCTCACCAGGGACCCGCAACTTGGGGTGGTTAGTATCTGAGGTGGGAGGGAGGGCAGTTGAGCACGACTCCTGGGCGTGCTGTTTAGGCAACAAGGGGAAGGTGGAAGCTTCAGGAGATTAAGGACCCAGAGGCACAGCAGGTTTGGACAGGCTGAGGCAGCTGTGCATTTGGGACAGAAGCGAAGGGGAGACATTGAGATTGGCTGTGGATCTGCGAGTCCACGGCAACCCCAGGGCTGCTGAAGCCACAGGAGTGGGTGAGGTCATTCAAGGAAGAAGAGTGAGAGACAGAGGCCAGGACCTTGCTATTTAAGGGGAAATTGGAGGAGGAACAAAAAAGGGGAGCAGGAGGGTGGAGAAGTGGAAAGGACCCAGCAAAAAATACTTGAAAGAATGGATCAGGAAAAATAATGCCAAGATAGAGGTGTCTGAAAATGAAAACAGATATTCAGAGAAAAAAAAAAAAAAGAAGGGCTTAGTCCATGCAGTAAAATGCTGCAGAAAATTTAGGAGACAAGACGACAACAGGGTTTGGTGATTAGGTCATTAGCGACCTGCGGGCAGGGTGGGAGAGGTCCAGGTTGCAGCAAGTGGGTCAAGGGTACTGAGAAAGAGGCCGCTGAACATGTGGATTCATCTCCCGCGGTGGTGGGAACGGGGTGGGGAGGAGGAGCAACAGTTTAAAGGAGAATTAGGACTAAGGATTTCTGTTTAGGTGGAGAGATGCAAGGCCGTTTCTGGAAGAAAGGAAAGAGTTCAAAGTGGATAAGGATGCAGAGGGAGAAGATGATCACAGCCTCTCAGAGGTGCTGGGAGGTGGGATTCAGAACAGAGAGGGGTTTCAACTGGGAGAGGTGACCCCGTGGCTATTCTCTGTGTTCTTGGCCAGGGCACCCCAGCTGCTGACAGCAGCTGACAGCAGGAGGAAGTAGTGAGCTGGGTAGCCCCAGGAAACATGAGTGGTTCTGGGGGTCGGGAGAGCAGGGCTGGAGTCCGCCAGGTGGAACCCACAGCTGCAGGCTTCAGCAGCCCACTTGGCAGTGCATTTTCTCCAGAGCGGTGGCCCAGGGGGTGAGGAGAACATGACCTTCCTGGACGCACAATGTGGTTACGTCCTGGTAGCTTATTGGAAGTTGACAGTATTGTCAGGTCAAAAATGCATGTACTACATCTATCCTGCTGAACACCATAGCTTAGCCGAAGCTACCTTAAGCGTGCTCAGAACACTTCCATTAGCCTCCAGCTGGGCAACGTCATCTAATGCAAAGCCTATTTGGGAATGAAGCGTTGAATGTCTTAGGCAGTTTATTGACCACTGTACTGAAAGAGAAAAGCAGATGGATGGTTGGCCCTCGCGGTCACCCCGCTGACCCAGGGCTCCAACTCTGTGGCTCCAGCTTCACAGAGAACAGCACACTTCATCTCACTAGCCAGGGGAAAGATCAAAGTTCAAAATCTGTCGAATGCTTATCGCTTCGTCCCCTGTAAAGGTGAAAAATTGTGAGTTGAACCATCATTGGCTGGGGGCTGTCTGTCAAGGCGGCTGGTTTCCTTAACCTGAGCAAAGCAAGGAGAGGGCACCCTGGGTGCTGTGAAGACTAGCACTGATGCAATGACTTTCAAGGTCAAGTTTCCCTGCCCTTCTTGGGCAGGTCAAAGGCAGGGGCAGTCACATCCATTCAGTGAAACTCCTTCCTGGGAATGGGGGCCAACGGGGCTGCTGCACCTCTGCGGAGCCCAATCTGTTTGGAAGGAAGAAGCCTCCGCAGATGCCAGCGCAGTGGCCTTCTGTGGCTGCCAGCTTGGGCCGCTCTAGAGACGGGCAGTGCTGCCCGCTGCCCTCCTGTTGATGCTTCAGCTCCCAAAGGAATTGGAGGGTTCTAGGGTTGAAGGAGCCCGGTGGTTCAGCAGAGTGAGCCAGAGGTGGGGGGCATTCTGGAAATATGGGGGGCACTTTTGACTTTCACAGTGATTACGGGAATACTACTGATATTTCGAAGGTAAACTTGTCCTGGTGCAATGCAAACACCTTGCCAAGCAGCAACAATCTGTTCATAATGATCTATGAGCAGGTTTACATATAAACACAGCTGATTTTCTAGGATCCTTGCTGGATATAAATCCAGGCGCGACAGTGCTTCAGAACGGCACTCAGAATGTGTGTTATTCTGGAAAATCCCATCTCTGAAAGCAAAGCTTCCCACTGTGATGGAGACATTGAAACCCCTGTATCAATCTGCACTTGCACCACTTACATTACGAGTCGGCAGACAAGCAAGCCTCCGCTTTTCATTCCATTAGGCACCATCACGCACGAGCGCTCATGTGTGGTGACACATTCCCATATTAAAATGATGCCATTTTATCTTTCTATATGGATTAGGGAATTGGATTGATTTTTTAAAAATAAGTTATTTTTTAAAAATAGGCTTTACCCTATTATTTTATCTCAGCTTTAGAAAGAGTATATTATCTAATATTCACTATTAAAGAGGGTGTTTTAACTCTCAAAGAGTTAAAAAAAGAATCGGATCTAATTCCTTAGCCAGCAAGTTGAATGGTGTCGGCAGAAACCCTAATAGCTGGCTGCCCAGATCTGCCTGGACAGGGAGCTCATTACCTCTCCAGGGAGTCTATTCCTTCAAGGAGCTGGCTGAGCCGAGAGGTAAAAAGCAATTGCACAGGGCCTCCCTGGTGGCGCAGCGGTTGAGCGCTGCGCTGTGGAGCTGTCGGCAGCGTGCGATGAGAGTTCGATGCCCAGCCGGGGAGAATCCCACATGGTGCGGCAGATCTCCCTGCCTCGCCCGCTGCTCCCCTCAGCAGTGTATTTCTGATCTGCCTGTTCTGCTCCCCACTCTGTCTCTGGCGGACCCTCTCGCTGCCCCACACCTCTGGCCTGTACCCCAGCTTGTATGTATTAATAAATAAATCTTTAAAAAAAAAAAAGCAGTTGCACAAAAGGAGCTGAACTTGTCCCTGGGGAGCTTCCACCCTCTCCTCATGTCCTCCAAGGCCACATGGAAAGTGGCATTCCTGCATGAGGTGTCCCTGAGGCTCACAGGTGGCCGTCAACCCATACACATCCCCCACCCCAACACTGTCTGCTCTGGACACAATATCCTCAGCCCCCGCACCAGTCTGTTTGTGATATGGTTTGGGGGGGTCCTTTGTTACCCTGGCCAAGCGGGCACTGTACTACACGGGAGGGACCCCGGGGACCATGGACCCCGTTCCATTCAGACTGATGCTTTAGAAACAGCTGTGTCCCCGGGAGCTCCACCGCGGGCGAAGCCAACACGTGAGCCGGCACAGTGAATGTCTCTCCCCAGACACTTCTAGACTTACAGAAAGGGGATCTAGTGAAAAAGACATTAACACACAAGGGTGAGGAGAGGACGTTAGCAGGTCAGAGGTTTCTACAGATTTCTAGAAGACCAAGAGCAGATGGAGGAATGGAACGGTCATGTAGAAGAGTGGAGGAAGCTTCTGTGCTCAAAGAAGGGGGTGTGGAAAGAGGAGGATTATTTGCCCTCAGAGAGCCTCTGAGAACCGATTCTCAAAGGGCCAGATGTGGCAGAAGGCAAGGGTGAGAGCTGATGCCAGAATAGGGAGATCATTTGAAAGTTGATTTATATCACAGTCCACCCCACCACCAACCAAAATACTGACAACCAGCTTCTTCACCTCAGCCACAGGATGGGAGGTGTCTTCTCAGGAAGAGTGAGAGACCACAGAAAACAGGCACAGGGGACCCCACATAACAGCTGGCTCCCACTGGGAACCCCAAAGCCAAGTTCTACCAGAGAAAACCACACCCATGCACATACCACTCCCAAATGCTATCTTGATGTCTTATTCTTAAATGTATGAAGACATAGATGCAGTCAAAGCTCACCCCACCCCAAGGAGAGGCCTCCACATAATGAGTGAAACAGAGAGGAAGAAAACCCCTGAGGAAATGGAAATAATGTATGTGACAGAAAAGAACCAAATCAAAACAAACAGTTTCTAATTAATATCCTTGGAGAGAGTACTAGCAGGGAAAACTCAGGGGACAAGAAAATGTTCTTGGAAATTAAAACATTTTTTAAAATGGTTGACAGCATTTTTAATTTTTTTGGTAGAATTGAAGATAAAGGAAATCTTCCAGAAAGCAGTATAACATGACCAATGGAAAAGATGATAGAAATTAAAAGGGGCTCTGTTTGTTAACTTCACAATGCACTAATAGGAGTTCCAGAATCAGAGAACAGAGGACATTGAGGGTAGGGAACAATCAAATCAATAATACAGGAAAATTATCAACCCTGAAGTTTATAGGTCTCCAAAGAGTTCACTGGTCCATCCAGGACAAAGAATAAAAATAGAACACAGTGATGTATGTCAACCTAAAATTTTAGAGTGTCAGGTACAAAGAAAATAACTGAAATATGGTCCAGGGAGAAAATGTAAAAAGCCAGTGAGCACAATAGTGGCCCGAGAATCCTTCATGGTGAAACCAAACCCTGGAAGGCAGAACTAGAACTTCACAATTCAAAGGGAGAGTGGTTTCAACCCAAAATGCAACACTCAAATTATCATTAAGCATTAGGGTATCTTTTTCAGATCTGTAATGACTCAGCACAGTTATGGAAGTTATTAATAATGTGCTCCAGCAAAATAAAAGAATAAGCCAAGAAAAGCAGACAGCAAAATCCAGAAACAGCAGTTCCAATCTGGAGAGAGGCCCCAGGCTGAGAGCTTGCAGTGAGCCTGGCGAGCTGCCGTCCAATTTGGAGGTGAGGAGAGGGTCTCGTGGCAGGGGCCTCCTGATAAAAATGAGACTTGACAAGGTGCCCGAGCCATAGGAGGGTGCAGGGAAGCACGGAGAGCTGTTTAAAGGATATATGACGAAAATAAAATAAAGACAATCAGACATTGCTGGAAAATCAAAAATCTACACATACAGGTAAAATTTCACCCTTGCACCCGGACATTTTGCCATGTTTACATAGTCACAATAATGGAAACGCTATTTAAAAAAATTTGTTTATGCATAAAAGAGCTGGGGTGTAGGCCAGAGGTATGTTTGGGGGGTGATGAGAAGACACACCAGAGACAGAGTGGGAAACAGAACAGGCGGATCTATTGAAGTACACTGCTGAGGGGGGCAGCAGGAGAGGCAGGAGAGGTCTGCTGCGCCATGTGGGACGTTCCCTGGCTGGGGATTGAACTAGTGCTGCAGTGGCTGTGGATAGCTTCATAGTGCTGAGACTTAACCCCTTCCACCACTAGGGAGGCCCTGGAAATGCTATTTAACCAGAGATGGTGATAGAATGGGAGATGTGGGAGTGGACATTATAGTAGAACTGAACCCAAATCTGTTATATAAGAAGTAAAAATGATGTATGAAATAGTTTTAACAACAGAAATAAACAAACATAAACACAGAGGAACTGACAAAACTAAACCAAGTAAACCCTAGAAATATTACTGCAGAATTCAGGGAAGGATGGGAACAAAGGTGGGAGGGGTCCAGTGGCCTAGGGCAAAGGACTGTGGGAGCCTGGATGGTGGGGGTGGGGTGATAACATAGGCCTGATGAGGGGTGAACCTATTCCCCTAAATCATATACAGTGTTGTAAACCAATGTTACTGCAATAAAGGAAAAGGGGGGGAATAAATAATTTCCTAAACATGTATTTAGAGATGGGAAGTCAGCACCAGAAGAAATAGCTGGAAGGGTTAAAAGTAGTTACCTCCAGGAGGTGGGGCTGGGATGGGAGGGTGGCCCTGGATCAGTTTTTATTCATTACACTGGTCAACAAATTTTTACAAAAGTCATGTTACTGAAATAAAATTAGTCATTTCCCATCAATTTGTATGTGCTCAACACAAATATGACAGTCAAATTCTAATTTTGGCTCTAGTTTTTTTGTAATCTGCAATAAATTGATGTTTACATCACAAAATGCATGCCAGTAGTAATAGGCCCACGGTTAATACCTGTAAAAAATCAAGTCATAGACTACTTCTTAGATTTCTTCGCTTGTCTCTTGTACAGCTAGCTGTTCAGGAATAGAAGAGATGGAAGACGGTTTCCATTGTGCAAAAGCACAGCCTTAAGGCTCAGTTTCAAAGAGTCTAGAAATAGTCTTCATAACTGTGGGTCATGAGTGATATCTAAGGCATTCATGAGGCCCTCAATATCAGAACAGAATACCAGAGTACTTTCCTTTCTGAAGAAAGGCTCCAACTGCTGGTGGCGCTTTCGATAGAAAGTAATTGTGACATCTTCTTCTAGAAGATCCCATTGTTGGAGTCTTGATCCTAGCAATTCTGCCTTGTTCTTGGATAAGTCCAAATCACGAACCCGGTCATTTAGTTCTTCCTGTGTTACTCTGTGTGGGGCTGATGCACCACAGTGAAAATCTGGATCACTGCATGTTGATGGGACAGGAGAAGAGCAGGTCGGCTCACCCTTGTCCTCATCAGATGAATCAAGAGAATATTCTGCTGGAGGCTATGGAATAGGAAGTCCCTCACCCTGTGGAACTGGTCTCAATGCAGACAGAATGTTTGGGTAGACTATTCTCGACTTCTTTTGCTTCGTTATTCCGCCAGAAAGAGGAGGAACCAAGCAGAAGTAACAGTCTTTTATGTGGTTGCTTGGCTCTCTCCACACCATGGGGACGGCAAACGGCATTGATGGTCTTTTGCCATTTAACCACTGTGAAAGCTGTGTTGTACATGGAGCACAGCATAGATGCAGGGCCCAAGGCTTGTCTTGGTCACCAACTTTGCATCCGAAGTAAAGATGATAAGCCTTCTTCACTTGAGAAGTGATACTTTTCTTCTGGTTGGCAAATGTCACTTGCCCACAAATAGAGCAGAAATTGTCCATGCTATTAACGCACTTTCGAGGCATTGCTGTTCTGTATTGTGCCTAAATGGATAAAATAATAACAATTCTATGGAATAGTAGTTTAAACTGTCTTGCACAAAGGCTGAAATATTTTCAATGCTCAACCTTTTCGACAGGGCAGTGCACTGCTGACGTCAGCTTACTTCAGCAGCCGCCTGGCAGTAGTATTGCATTGCCTCAGAAAATGATGCCATCAACTCATGCATGCATGATGGTATTATGCAATGCGATGTAATATTACATCATTCTAGGCTGATTTAGGATGTTGTTGCACTCCTACTGGATAAATTTACATGGTGAAACAGAAAATGAATTATATGAAATATCTTCAAAACGAGAGCTAATAAAATATTTTCAGGGTTATATTCATGTTCAGCACACCAAGGTACTACAGATTAGGGCCTTTTTAAGTCAGTAATGATCTCACTGTTGACCAGTGTTATCAGCCTTTTGATACAATTTGATTTTCTTAACCAGGTGCACATACTGGTTTGATAGACACATGCTGAGTTTTTTGTTGTTTTGTTTAAAGGTCTCAAATCAGAACGTGGGGAGGGATTAGCAACATGCTTTGAGTGAAGATGCACCCAAGTTAGACCCAAGTATTGACCAGCATGAACTTCAGTATAATCAGAGCAGAGTTCAAGACAAGCTGAGGGAGGTGGGCCAGGCCCAGGGGCCCTGGCACTTGAACTTGCCCCTGGTGCTAATGGGGAGCCACTTATTTTAAGAGGGAAAGTGACAGGGTTCAATTTGTGTTTTGGAAACACAATTTGACAGCAACAATTGTGGCAGTTGGGTCTGAGAGGGTCAGGAATGGAGAAGGCAAATCCGTTCAGGAGACACTGCCAGAGCAGCTGGAGCAGAAGATAAGGGCCTGGGCCAGGAATAGGTGGGGCTGGGGGGTGAGTTCAAACAGATGTTGAGAAGATAAACGTGGTACAAGACCTGCTTGAGGACAGCTGAGGAGGAGGAAGGAAGCTCTTTTAGGAAGAAGGGAGCAGGTGGGGGTGGGCAGGGATTGAGACGATCAGTTCAATTTTGACTGTGTTGAGTCGAGGGGCTTGCAGGATCTCAGGTGGGGGTGTCCAGGGGCTGCTGGATACACAAATGGGGTACTCCAGGTTGGCCCTATAGATTTGGAAACATGGTCTGTGGTGGACAATAGAGGCGATGAGCAGTAGGAGAGAATCCAGGGAGAAAGTGTGAACGAAGGACATACATCTGGGTTTCAGCATTGAAAGGACAGGCGGATGAAACTCTCGAGTAGGTTAAGCATCTTTTCAGATGTTCACGGGCCAATTTTATTTCCTCTTCCGTTAAATACCTATTTGACGTTTTGATTATTTTTCTCTTTCTATTCCTTTCAAACCAATTCACCATCTAACTTAATGATAAAACTATAGAAGAATTCTCATTAGAGTAAGGAGCAGTTAGGTGGAGTATTAACTAAAGCAGTTAAACAAGGGAAAGAAATGAAGCACCAAATTAGAAAACAGGAAGTAAAATTGTATCATTACGATTGCATAATCTAAAAACCCCAGAGAGTCGGCAGAAAAAAGCTGCAAATAGTAAGAATTCTCCAAGATTGCTGATGCAAAATTAATGTGGCAAGTTAATAGCCTTCTTGTATAAGACAATCACAAATTTAAAAATACAATGAACAGGAAGAGTCAATTGGAAGCTAGGTCCATATAAAGAATTTTAAAACATGGCTGAGGAACACAACAGAAGAGGTCACCAAATCAGACTAGAAACCTCATTCTTGGACTGGAAATGCTGATTCTAAGTATTATAAAGATGTTAATTCTTCCTACATTATGATCTTAGGTAATTGTTTTTCTTGAAACCAGGCAAGCTTATTTTCAAGTTCATATGGAAAAATAAACATGCTAAGAAGTTCTCATAAAGAAGAGCCATGAGAAGAACCAGTAGGGGAGATCTCTGTGTTCGTGGGGTCACACAATAAAAGTCCCATCAAATCAACTGCATAGAGACAACTTACATCTGCACTGGATAAAAGCACAAGATTAAACAACAAACGATAAATTGCTAGAAGATATTTGCAACCATATATGTCAGACATGCCTACTTCATATATAAAAAGCAACTACAAATCAATATCAAAAATTCGTTGGAACAGTGGGCAAAAGATGGGAATAAAGTCCACAGACAAAGAAAAAATCATTGTCTTACATGAATGAAAAGATGTTCTATCTCGCTTATGATGAGAGGAATGCAAATTAAAATATAAGGAGATGTCATTGTCATCCATCAAAACTCAGCAAAGATCAAAAATAGCATAGTGTATTGGCAAGGATGGGAGGCACTCAGGCACTCTGGGGTGGGAGACTGTCCAGTGGAAAACGCAAGGATGGAACAATGTGCAGCGCACGCTACCTGCCACTCTGCTAAAGAAATTAAACACAGATATTCTGCATAGCTATAAAGTAGCTTTGAAAGGACACACAAGATACAGGTTTCCTCTCTCCCTCCCCCTGCTTTTCTTTTTTCTTCCTCCCTTCCTCCCTCCCTTGTAAAAAGTAAAAATAGGGGCCTCCCTAGTGGTGCAAGGGGTTAAGTCTCAGCCTATGAAGATATCCTCAGCCACTGCAGCTGTTTGACTGGCCAGGGAGCTTCCCACACAGCACTGCAGACCTCTCCTGCCTCACCCACTGCTCCCTCAGCAGTGTATTTCAGTCAGTCTGCTTGTTCTGCTCCCCACTCTGTCTCTGGTGAATCCTCTTACCACACCAGACCTCTGGCCTGCACCCCTGCTCTTGAATGCATAAATAAATAAATCTTTAAGAAAAGTAGCAATAACTTTATTTTTCTAATTATAAAAGTAATAATTGTCCTCATAAAAAGACTCTAAAATATAGATCAAGGTCAAAGACAAGTAAAACCACCTTCAGTCTTAGCACTCAGAAAAATCACTGTTAACATCTTCCAAATGTTTGTCCTAACACATGTTTTAGAAATGGTATTCTACATTATACAGTATTTTTAATCTGATTTTCCTCACTCAATAGTATCTTTCTCCATGTCATTAAATATAGATCTATATCATCATTTTTAATGTGTGAATGCATCATAATTCATTAAGCTGTCTGTTGACAACTGTTTAGGGGTGTTTCCAATGGTTTGCTGTTGTAAACAATAATGCGATAAGCATATGTATATAAACATTTTTGTGAGCTTGTTTGATTATATCTATGAGAGAACATCTTTAAAAAGTGAATTGCTGAATCAAAGTGTCAGCTTATTTTAAAGGCCCCTGAGATACATGGTCAAACTGCCCCTAAATTAGAACTGCTCACTCTGTACCCCATTAAATGAAAGGGCCCATTTCCTTACACTTTCACCAGCCCCAGCATTATCATGTTTTATAATCTTTGCTTTTCTTACAGGTTGAAAGTAAAGCTCATTTCTAAAGAAAGAATTGCACTTCTTTGATGCCTAGAAAAACTGAATATCTTTTTATGCAATCACTGCTTTTGCTGATTTTGCCAGTTGGCACAGGCAAAATGTCACTTGGTTTTGAGAAGCAATTTATATATTAAGGACATTTATCTTTGTGTGTCTTATTGTAAATATTTTCTGGTTTGAATTTTTAATTCAAATGTTGCTTAAAACATTTTATTATGGGAAGAAGGCAGAACAGTATAATGAACTTCCGCATGTCCTTCATGCAGTTAGCCAGTGTCCACATAAATGTTGTTTGGTCTCTATCCTTTCTACCACTGCCCCCCCCCCCCATTATTTTGAAGCAAATCCCAGACATCATATCATTTTAGCAATAAATATTTCAGTTTTAAAGTGTCTTTGACATATGGAATCTTTAGTGTTCCAGTAAATCAAATCAAATCAGAATAACAGTCTCCATGAAATCCCAGCATCAATTCTTAAACAGCACATTCTTTCTCCCACTGCCTTGAAATGCCAATTGGATTTTCTATCCCATTCCTTTGATCTATCTGTTTACTCTAACACCGATACCTTACGGCTTCTATCACTATAGATTTAAAATATATCTGTTCATATTTGATCTGACAAGCATCAGGGGATACGTTAATCAGTCTTTCATTCTCCCAATTTTCTTATGTATTTCCTCACATTCATTCTTCCAGATTAGTGTTAGATTTATTCTATCAACTTCTACTCAGAAACTCAATTGAGATTTTGATTGCAATTATGGGAGAGGTATAAATGAATTTGGAGGAGATTGACATTTTTATAATATCAAGCCTTCTTATCTTGAAACCAAGTATAGCCTTCTATTTATTCGAATTGTTCAGTGAAGTGTAAGAGCTTTTCTTTATAAGGTCCTGAACTCTTCTTAAGATCCTCCCCTGATATTTTGATATTTTAGCTTCTATTGAGAATGCAATCCTTTTTCCCATTATTTTTTCTAACTAGTCATTGTTATTGCATAGAAGATAATAATGAAGTTTTCTGTATGTCTTTCATAGCCTCTTGCCTTATTAAACTCTCTTGTTTTATTTGTTTTGTTGAGATATAACTAACATAGAACATGTATTAGTCTTAGTTGTACAACACAGTGATTTGTATACTCATATATTGTGAAATGATCACCGCAGTAAGCTCACACCCACTTCAGCTACAATTTTTTTCTTGTGATGAGAACGTTGAAGATCTACTACTTGGCAACTTTCAAAGGTACAATCAGTATTATTAACTATAGTCCCTATGCTGGACATTAGCCTGGAATTTATTTAGATAATAATGAAAAATTTGTACAGAAGTGAACTCTTATTAATGGTAATACTTTTCACTCAATCTTTGGGTTTTTTATGGAGTTCATCAGTGTTTTTTGCTCTCCCTTTCCAATAATCATTTCGCTTTTTCTTTTTCTTTTTTGATTGCATTTGAATAGCTCTTGCTTCCACACAATATTTCATGATAGCGCTAATCAGAGACATTCTTGTGTAGTTGTAGGGCACTGCTTCATCTTTGAACATGGCATTGGCTCCTGGTTCAGATTTGGTCTTTATTCCACTTTGGAATTATTTCTCTATTCCCAACCTCCTGAGGGGCTTTCAGAAAAAGGTGTACTCAAAACAAAACAAGGCAAAGACAATATTACTAGATTTTATTGAATGCCTTTTGAGCATGTTTCAAATGCTCATATGAGTCCTTTAATCTATTCAGGAGGTAAATTGCATTAATAGATTTCTTAATGTCGACCACCTTCTAATTCCTGGAATCAACTTCACTTAGTCATTTATACCATTATTTCCGTTATTCTTCTGCTGGGTTCTATTTGTAATATTTTATTTCTCTCTTTAAGGCTGGAACCATGAGACTGCAGATTACTCTTGCAAAAAACTGGGCTGAGAAAGGAAGGAAAGAGAAAACAAAGCTGCCGAGAGGCTCAGTGAAGGAAGTGGTTGTTTCCAGCATTTTCAGAGACTGTGGGACAAAGTTCTGGGCAACACTTGAGGACGTGAGGGAAAGGGCCTGGCTGAGGGAACGGGTGTCAGTGGGGCCAGCGGGAATGCCCCCCAGTGCCCTGAGCTCACACCAAGAGAGTTGTGCGCAGCAGGGGAGGAGGGGCAGGTGGGCCGTGCAGCTCGGGGGCAGACTTCGTTGTCCTGGGGGTCAAGGAAACCAGCTTGTTTTCTAAGCTTGGTGGGTGAGGGCTTGAGTCAAACCATGAAAGTTGAGAACATTTGCTGAGAGAAATGAGAGAAATTAAAGGGGTAACATGGGGTGCTAAGACCCTGCTGAAGTTAAAGGCCTTGTGTGTGTGTGTGTGTGTGTGTGCGTGCGTGCGTGTGTGTATGTGTGGTGTCAGTTTGTAAGATGATGTATAGTTTTTCTAATAGTGTGGTGGGAGTGGACAGGGATGGGGAGGCTGATGCTGGGTTGGGATTGGATGGGTGAGGGTGGAAGGCACACAGTGGGGCCACAGAGCCAGGGAGGACCCCACGGTGGCCAAGCCAGGCCTGTCCCTGAGTTGGCTCTCATAGTTTGTCATTGTTTTAATTTTCACCTTGAGGACAAAGCTGCCTATTTTGCCCTGTCACAAAGCCAACAGAATGTGCCGTGTCTTCCACCAGCTACTTATGTCACAGATTTCATGCTCTGCTATGTTTTTGATAGTCACAAAAAGTCCGTGCTCTGGGGACCACAGGAAGTGTACTTTAAGGGGGGAGGGGAAGGTAGTGAAGGGGAGGGCACTGAGCCCCTGCTCCACAGAGGGCTGATCAGCCACTGGCTGGAGTGGATCAGCCATCTGATCCAGCTGGACACGGGCGAGGGGACTGATGGATACAGGTAGCTGGGCAGGAACCAAGGGCAAAAGAATACAACTTTGAGAAGCTAATAGAGATTATCTTTATGACTTTGAGGCAGGGAAGGATTTTCTAAACAAGGCCTCAAAAAAGCACAGACGATAAAGGCGAGTGGTAAATTAGACAACATTAAAATGAAGGACTTGTGTTCATTAAATGAATGGAGAAGACTGAGAGAACTAATAGCCACACACACTGGGAAAAAATATCTGCAACACACTTAACTAGCCAAGGCCAAGTGTGGTTCATCTATAAAGATCGTCTAGCAATCAATAAGACAAAGATGAACAGCCTCATGGGTGAAAGACACAGGCCTTCAGCTCGCCGTCCAGCACGTATTTATCAGGCCTGCCATGGCTGAGCAGCGTGTCCCGTGGGTTTATTTATCGATGGACAGAGATCGCCCCTACAGCAGAAGCAGAAAGTAGAGTTACAGGGTAGTGGGGAGTTGGGGGAACCCAGAACCCAGGCTTGTAGTGGGGGATACAGGATCAGCAGAGGCCTTGATGAGAAGGTGAGACTTGAGTTAAGGCCTAAAGGAAGTGAGGGAGCCTGGAATGCTGGCAACAGCATTCCAGACAGAAGGAACAGAAAAAGCAAAAATGCTGATGAGTGTGAGGAACAGCAAGGACGCCATGGTGGCCCAGAAAAGCAATGGGCCGGGAAATGTAGGGGAGGAGGGTGGACAGAACGTGGCGGTCAGGCCGTACATGGCGTCTAGGTCATTGTAAGGACTTCAGCGTGACTCAGAGAGAAATGGGGAGCCACTCTCCCGAGCATCAGCACTGCTGGTGATGGCTCGCCCCGTGCAGAGCCCAGAGAAAGACCTTCGCCTCCTGAGAGGGCCCAGCTCCCCACCCCACTGCCTGGTAACTCTCCACTTGCTCCCCATGGAAGGCCCTCCAGAACGCTAACCAACGCGATCTGACTTCTCCAACTATGCTTTCCTTTTTCAAAATTGTTTGGCAATTCCAGGTTCCTTTTGCATTTCTATGTAACTTGGTGATTTCAAGATAGGTTTTATTTTATTGAGGTGCATTTTTTTTTTTTTTTAAAGATTTCAGCTCCAGTCATGATCCAGAATTGCTTCATCGTCCTGAGATTTTCTTCATACCTCTTTGCAGCTGATGCCCTTCTGGATCCCTGGCTTCGGGCCGCCCCGATCTGTTTTCGGTCAGTAGGTTTTACCTTTTTTTTTTTTTTTTAAGATTTATTTATTTATGCATACAAGTTGGGGTGCAGGTCAGAGGTGTGGGGCAGTGAGAGGGTTCACCAGAGACAAAGTGGGGGGCAGAACAGGCAGATTGGCTGAAAAACAGCAGGCGAGGCAGGAGAGGTCTGCTGTGCCATGTGGGAATCTCCCCAGCTGGGCATCGAACTCACGAGGCAGTCGGGACAGCTCCAGAGCGCTGCACTTAACCTGTTCGCCACCAGAGAGGCCCCGGTTTTACCTTTTTAAAGAAGTTTCATGTAAAAGGAATCCTACTTCATGTAACATTTTATGTCTCGATTCTCTCATTGAGCTTAATATTTGTGAGATTCCTCCTAGCAGGTGCATCTATCAGCTGTAGCTCTAGAGTCAAATTTGCTTCCTTCACACAGGAAGTCTACCTGAATTAATATGGTACTTCACAGAAATGCCAGAATTTACAGTGGAGTCACTCCATGCTCCCTCAGACTTTGTGTTACATATTTCATATATTTCACTTCTATGTGTGCTATATCCCCAACAACACAATACTATATTTTTAAAAAGATGTCTTCAAAAAAATTAAGTGGGGCAGGGGTGAAAGTCTCAGTGCTATCAAGCTATCACCAGCCACTGCAGTACATGAGTTCAATCCTCCATCCCCAGGCAGGGAGCTGGCCCACATGGCGCAGCAGACTTCTCTGTCTCACCTGCTGCTCCCCTCAGCAGTGTA
Organism: Scalopus aquaticus; assembly: GCA_004024925.1. Lineage (NCBI taxonomy): Eukaryota > Metazoa > Chordata > Mammalia > Eulipotyphla > Talpidae > Scalopus > Scalopus aquaticus. The sequence continues at coordinate 74,796 of PVIJ01001735.1, forward strand.
TTTCAGTAGATCTGCCTGTTCTGCTCCCCATTCTGTCTCTGGTGAATCCTCACACACACACACTCCCCCTCACCTCTGGCCTATACCCCAGTTCTTGTATGCATAAATAAATAAATCTTTTAAAAAATGAGAGGAGACTGTCTTACATTTATCCACACTTTCACTTCCTGGTGTTCTTTCTTCTTCCAGTACATCAGTTTCCAACTGGTTGAATTTCTATCCAACTGAAAGCACTTCCTCTATCATGTGTTGCACATGTATCTACTGGCAATGAATTCTCATAGCTTCCATTTTTCTGAACATGTCTGTATTCCTACATTTTTGAAAGATAGTGCCACTGAATATAGAAGTTGACATTCTCATATATTCTCATATCATGTTAGCCATGCAATAGGGTTCACAGTTGAATTTCTATTTTAGTCCCTTAAGGATGTTGGCCACTTCTCCCCTTCCTTGATTCTTATGAAAAGTCAGCTGTGATTTGTATGACTGTTTCCTTCTACACAAGTGGATTCTTGAATAACACAAGGTGAATTTTGTGGGTCCTCTTATACTTTGGTTTCCTTGTAAATAACGACATAAACTTACAGTATCATTGAATTCAGGATTATAAATGTATTTTCTCTTTTTCATGATTTTCTTCCTAACATTTTCTTTTCTCCAGCTTACATATACTGCAAGAATACAGACATGACATAGATAACATATGAGATGTGTGTTAACCCACTGTGTTCTCCGTAAGGGTTCTGGTCAATAGGAGCCTATTAGTAGCTAAATTTTGGGGGAGTCAAAGTTATATGGATTTTACTTAGTTGTGGTTTTTCCACTGTGGAGATGTTGGTGCCCCTAATCCCCGTGTTGTTCAAGAATCAGTTGTATTTGTGTGTTCTTTTTTTCCTCTCTGGCTGTTTTTAAGATTTTTCTCTTGATCTTTGCTTTTCAGTTGTTTGATAATGAATGATGTTCTGGGGTGCTTTTAATTGCATTTACCCTGTGTGGCATTTATTGAGCTTCCCAGATCTGTAGTTGTTGTTGTTTTTTAATCAAATCTGAGGAATTTTCAGCTGTTATTCCTAAAAATACTTTTCTCTGCTCAGTTTTCTTCCCCCTTTCCTCCTGATTCTCTGGTTATGTTTGTTAAATTGCTTGAGATTGTCCCATAGGTCAGTGAGTCTCCATTCATTACTTAAAATAATTTTTCTCTATGGGCTTCATATTGGGTCATTTCTATAGATCTAGTTTCAAGTTCAGTGACTCTTCTGAAAACTCCAGTCTGATAGTACATTTAGCCATTGATTTTTTAAAAAAAAAATTTAGATCTAATAGCTTTCAATTCTGGAATTTTCATTAGAATCTCTTTTATATTTTCCATTTTTCTGCTGAGATGTCTACATCTATTCACTCATTATCTATCTTCCTTTTAACCCCCTGAACAGGTTTATGACAACCATTTAAAAGTTTCTAGTAATTCTAACATCTCTGTTATTTGGGGCTCTGTTTGTATTGGCTTACAACAAACAATTATGGATCTATTTTGTCTGGGTTATGGCCACATTTTCCTGATGCTTCTCCTGTCTGAAATTTTCTATGTGTGTTGGACATTGTGGGTGATACATTGAAAAGGGTCTCATTTGTGTTTTCTTCCTCTAAAGGGTATTGATTCTTGTGGATCACAAGATCCTAGACACTTGTGGATCATCTCGATCCCAGAAGGCTCACTTTTCCCCTTTGCTATGGATTTTTCTTTCTGTCTTACAGTATGGCACTTACCCTAAGGTACGGCTGCTACTCCTAAGGGGTTGTGATTCTGGGCTCACACTGGGGATCACAAGACTTCATTTGCTTGAAGTACCACTGAGGGGGTCGTTGCTTTTGGCTGGGCTGGCGCCTGCTCAGCTCTGGCCTTCCAGTAGCCTCTCTTCTGCTGGGCTTTGTGGCATCGTCCTCCACACAGCGCCCCTGGGGAACACTCGAAGATGCCACAGTCATTCCAGCACCACTTCCTGCTCTTTGCTATCACATTAGCCATGCAGAGCAGACAATACAGACATAGTCACGTGGTCTAAACAACAGGAAGTTGTTTCTCGCAGCTCTGTAGACAAAGACTACAAATTCAAGGTCTCTCTCGATGGGTCTAAATTTCCCCTTCTTAGAAGCACACCTGCCGGTCCGGATAAGGACGCACCAGGATGCCTCTTTTCACTTAATCGCCTCTTTAACGGTGACTCTTTTCAAGTACAGTCACATAGAGCTTCAAGCATGTGAATGTGGGGGCGGGGGCACCATCCAGTCCATGACAGCAATCCTGCTCCCCAAATTCTGGCCATTTCAGTGGCCCTCAACTCTGATCTCTACAACCTGGAAAGTTCCTGTGTACAAACCTGAGGGGAATGTGGGCCTCATTTCCCATGTCTCCCTCCTGCCGATAGATAGTCCCAGTCCTGTGTGGTATGTGGCCCACCGGCAAGGAAGAGGAGCTCCCTGTTTTGTTGTTTAAGTCAGGAGGGCAAGTCTGGTCCAAGGACCCTCTCGCGACTGAGGGCGAAAGCCCAGCACCAGCTTGTCACCTTCCCTGCCCCAGCTGGCAGGCAGGGGACTCACAATGCCACATACACTTCCCTTCCCACGTCTGTGGTCACCCGCATGTCCCTCCCCAGCACTGCCCTGGCTGCTGCCTCCTGCAAACCTCCAACGGGGATTGGGTGACCAATGATTGTGCCTTCATTTCTCCCTGCCTTTTCCTCCCTTGGCTTTCTTTCTTTTTTTTTTTTTTTTTAAAAGATTTATTTATTTATGCATACAAGAGCTGGGGTGTAGGCGAGAGGTGGGGGGGGTGTGTGTGAGAGGATTCCAGAGACAGAGTGGGGAGCAGAACAGGCAGATTGACTGAAATCCACTGCAGAAGGGAGCAGCTGGCAAGACAGGAGTGGTCTGCTGCGCCTTATAGGAAGCTCCCTGGCCTGGGATCGAACTTGAGTGGCTGCGGGGACAGCTTCATAGTGCTGAGACTTAACCCGTTGCGCCACCAGAGAGGCCCTCGGCTTTCCTTCTTGCCCAAGAAGAAATCCAAACTTCTGAAGGAGGTAGGCTCAATGGGGAGCTAGGCAGAGAGACAGAGAGAGGTGGGACAGAGAAGGAAGACAGAGACCTAGAGGGAAGGGTCCCCTGGAAAGGACCCAAGGGGCAACACGAGCACATGGGGGGGGAAGCAAGGGAGCAGGGCTGCCTGTGCTTAGGGCCCTGAGTCTGCATATGGCCTCCGGAGCAGCCAGGCATTCTCCCCGGGGGGACAGGCCCAGGGCCTTACTCACTGAGAGGTGAGAAGACCTGAGGAGGGTGTACTCCTTAACTGCAGGAGGGAGAGGGTCAGGGGTGACTTTCTGGAACCTGCCGTGCTCTGGCCCTGAGGCTGCCCACTGCTGAGCCAGGAGCTGCAGTCCCAGAAGCTGTGCGTGTTGATGGAGGCCTGGGATGGGGTCACAGCGTGGTGGGCAGGAGGCAGCCCCCCTCCAGAGGCAGGTGCCTCCCTGACAGCCCAAACCATCTGCTTCCTCCAGTCTGCCTGCCCCCATACTCCCTCTGGAGGTAGATCCAGTGCCCAAGCCCCTTTGCCTCCACTTCTGCACCCCCAAACCTGCTCCCTGGGCTTCTCCAAGGAGGTCCAGCAGTGCAGTTCCCTCAACTGCCCAGCCCCCCGGGTCATCTGATGCTGCTTTCCCACCCCTGACTCAGTGGGTGATGCTTCCAGGATGGGCTCTGCCTTCAGTGGGGGGGAGGGTTTGCACTACACCCTCCAGCATCTGACTTTTGGGGAAAGGTTCTTTCTCCTTGAGGTCAGATCCTGGAGCACCCCAGTGAGGCACAGCAGCTTTCAGATTTTGGGGCCCTCTCTTCAAGGTCCAAGTTCCCAGATCTACAGGCAGTTGCGATGGGTGGAACAGGAGTGGGAGGCTGGTGCCTATTGGCAACAGAAAGAGAGACTCGGAAACTCCACGATTATTAATAGAATAAAGTTCTATAAACTGCAGCACCTCGATTCACAAGCCATTCAGGGTATACAATAGCTATTTTTATCTAGATTATTGCCTGAACGAGAATAAGATTCAGATGTTAAATTAAACAACTGTTACTCTATTTAGTTTCATTTCATGGTTAATGAAACCATAAGAACAATAAGAACTTACAGTAGATCTGGAAAATATTATTACTGAGCTGATCAAGAGAATGGTCTATAAATTAATGAGTGATACTTGAATAAAACATATTTCTATTTTAGCGTGAACTAAGGAACAACGTAAATACCAAATGGAGAAAATCACAAGGGACAATGTGTCACCAACCAGGTGACAAATCAAGAAATATGAAGCTAAGATGAAGAAAGATATAAAAGGTGGTTCAGCAGATGATGAAGTCACCGTATAAAAATACCGAAAGTCTAGCTGGAGGCCTGTAACCCAGATCAGTGTCTGCGCGTGCGCGGAGACGTCTCTTTGGGGTAGGAGCACTTACTCCCTTCCTTCCTCCTTCCTTTAATACCTCCTTCCCTCCTTCCAACACTAGGCATAGAGCAGCTAACCCGACAGACAAGATTTCTGTCCCCAAGGACTTACAGTCCAGTGGGATAGGCAGGCACTAAGCAAGCAAATAAAAAAAAATCACACTAAGAAACTTATTTGCAAAAGGAAATTATGTGCTGGGGAGAAGTACCGGGTGCTATGCAATAGCCTAACAGAGTGAATTTAATTTGGACACTCAGGGAAGGTCTCTTAGAAGGAGTGATAATTAAGCCCTGTGCTGCAGGCTGAGTGGAAGTTGTCCAGGTGGAGCGGGAGGTTCCTGGCAGAGGGTACAGCAAGGGCAAAGGCCCCGAGGCCAGCTGGGCGTGTTCAAGGAGCTGAAAGAGTGCCCGGTGTGGCTGGAGCGTGGGGAGAGGGGCAGATGGCTGCAGGCGGTGGCCTGGGCAGCTAGGCAGGGGGGGGTGAGCATGCGCAGATCTAGTTTTTTAAGAGTGGTAGGAAACCTCTTAAGGATTTTAATTCAGCAGGGGAGGGCCATGAGCAGGTTCACAGCCGGGGCCGGGGGACAGCACCAGGGAGGTCTCCATGCTCCAGTGTGTCTCCACGGGCAGCGTCCCTGCCTTCTGCTTTGCCTCTCCTGCTGGGCAGTCTCCAGCTTCTATTTCTGACTCTGCCCCTTCTGTCCTTCACATATCACGGTCATTATCAAATCCTGTACCTTGAGAGCTGAGAATGAGCCTGCAGATGGTGGGTCTTCAACATCTCACTAAGGTTGACCTGCATGACGTGTGTGATGCAATCGCCTCACCCTCCATCCGTTTGCACCCCTGTCCTCACCACTGGAAACCCTGTCCCCGCCTCCCCGGTGACCTGTGCGTTGTCCACACCTGCTTTTACATCCTCATGAACCTGCTGGGTCGCGCCCCTTCCATCTTTCTGGGTTAGATACTCCCCCTGCCTGGAAGCAGAGCTGTTGCAAAGCCGCTAACTTCTCCCCCTCCGAGTGCCGCTTCCCACCCCCCACCCAGCCTCTCCATCCTCCACTCAGCTTCACAGTTTTCTCCTGTTCGTCATCCTCAGAGCCCGCCCACTGTCTGCTGGAGGACATGCAGGCTCGTCAGCCGGGCAACTGAGGCCAGAGGAGACCAAGCCTTGCTGTAGGCTCTCACCTTTGCTCCCCTTCGCCCCCTCCCTGCTCCCACACACCGGCCCCAGCCCCTCAGCGTGTTCCCACCCAGAGCCTCTGCTCTGCCCTTCTCCCCCAGGCCCAGAAGTTCAGACCCCCTCTCTCCCCAGGAGGCTCAGCCGCAGCCCTCTGCTGAAGCCTCCAGGTCTCCTGGCCCTCACTTGCACCCGGACTGAGAATCGCCCTTCCTGGGCACCCCCAGGACGCTCCTCAGGGACACCATGGCTGCCTCTCCTGCTCTCCTGCCACTGCCACACTGGGGCCCCTGGCAGGGGTCCCAGGAGGCAGACAGGGCCGGCTGAGGGTGGTTTGGTCTGAGGGGCTCTGGCATCTAGGGGCTGTGTCTACGCTTCCCTTCTAGACGGGGAATCCTGGAGGGCAGGGTCTGCAGCAGGCTCGGCACACGGACACGCGGACACACACACACACACACACACACACACACACACACACACACACACACACACACACGGCGTGGCATGTGCAGGCACTCACACTCAGTGGGACAGCCCTGGAGCATATGAATGACCAGAGGGGCTTACTGCAGGAATTCAGGAGAGGAATTAAGGAATTCAAGGGAAGTTCAGGGGAGGACTGATAGAGACTGAGCTGGGAGAGGGGGAGGAGGAAGACTCTCTTGGAGAGGAGGAGGAGAGAATTCCTTGGGGGAGGGAGAGACAGCCCTGGAGGCCAGGAGAGAGCTGGACTAGGGCTGGACAGGACCCCATGGGGCCTAGCGGTCAGTGCCCTCTGGGCAGGTGTTCTCAGACAGAAGGGCCAGAGGGACAGGAGGAGCTCCAGCGTCCTCCCCCACAGGCCCCCCAACTAGACCAGAGGTGCCTGGGTGGGGCTGTCTCTGCTCAGCAGGGGCACGGGCTGAGGCCAGCTGCTGAGACCCTCCCTGGTGCAGCCGCTGCTGCGAGTTAGGAGGCAGCTCAAGGCCTCTCCCCGTGAGCCACCACAGTCTGCTGGGAGGGACGCTGGGAAGGGGCCCTCAGGAAAGGACACAGCTTGTTGCCAGCGGGTGAGGGAGGAGGATGGGAGCCGGAGCCTGAAGAGAGAGGCCTTCAGATGTGGAGCTGGGGGCTGACAGGCAGTGGGGGTACAAGGTGGAATGGCCCCCTTGGATGAGATCCAGGAGAGGAGGCCTGAGGCCTGTACCCCAAGTCGCTCCACCCCTGGTGGCAGGGGAGGGCTTTCCTGCTTGTTGAGTGAGAAGATGTTTCCAGGACGGGCCTGCGAGCTGGACTCAGCAGTGTGGACGTCGCGGTGGCCACGGCAGAGTGTCTTGGGGCAAAAGCGACCACAAGGGGTCCAGGAGAGAGTGGGAAGGGGCCAGTGGGGTAACAGACAAGTCTTGCCTCAAGATGGGCAGCAGCTGGAGCAGATGGGCAGCGAGAGCCCCTCTATCCATGGGGCGACTTGGGGGGAGGCACATGCAGACGGCTGCTGGGCTGACGTCCCTGAGGTGGCCGGAGGAGGTCGGACCAGGGCACGGTGATGTCGGGGTGGCTCAGGCAGGAACAGGGCAGTTCTCTGTGATCAAAAGGGCAGAGGACGACAGAGCCACTGGGTGCGGTGGGCAGGCCTGGTCCTGGGAGCACGCGGTGTCCCCAGTTGACCTGGACACAGGGTGCTATGCCCCATTTAGAGATGAGGAACCCAAGGTACAGACACACCAAGTGCCCACTACTAGGCAGTGGGGCTAGACTTGGCCTGAGATCTGAAGGCGGCAGAACCCCTGAGAGTGGGAAGAGGAAGAGCCAGGGAAGGGCCAGTCAGCGGCAGTCCAAGGAGGTGGGCCTGGAGGTCAAGGGTGAGCGGGCTGCCTGGGCTCAGAGAGTGCAGCCTCAGTCACTCACAGCTGCAGTTAGATAGGCCTGTCGGGTCGGCCCTGCCAGGGAGGGGCACTGGGAAGCGGAGCTGGTGCGGCTCGTACTGTGCACTTGACGGAGTCCCTGAGGCCAGAGAGGGAGCACCCTGAGGGAGGAGGGAGAGCAGCTAGGCTTGCTCCTTGCTCCTGCTGGGCCACCAGCCCTGTCTCCTGGTCCAGACCTCAGGACCTGGGTGGCTCCGTCAAACCCCCCACGTGTGCCGCCCTGACCCAGCAGTGTGGTCCCCAAGCCGGTGCTGCCCTGGCTCCAGCCTGGGACACGGGGCAGGAGGACCAGGAGGGATGGAGCCCCTGAAGCAGAGCACTGGCCAGTCCCCATGAAGGCCTCACCCAGCGTCACCACCCAGGCTGGATTCCTTGGCTCTGGGCTGAACATCTAGGAAGAGGGAAGGGTCCCCCTTTTCTTCCCCCTGAGAGAGAGCAGGCTCGGACCCAGGCGCCCAGCACCCACAGAGCCTTGGCGGCCCCCCCAGCTCTCCACTGCAGCCTCCCCATCCCCACCCCCACCCCAGTGGCCCCAAACTCCCACCCATGGCTACACGCGAGTCCCCCATTCTGGTCTCCTCTCTGGACTCAGAGGAGGGTGGTGTGTGTCTCCAGGTGGTCCTGCTAACAAGCCCATGTTGTGGGAACAGTGGGGGAGGTCTAAGGGCCCCCCTCTTCCACAGGACCCGATACCACCTCAGCTCTCAGAAAAAGCAGGAGACAACCAGTCGCTGGTCAGTCGGAGACCACAGGCGGAAGCCATCCAGTCCAAACTGCTGGGACATACCCTGCTTCCTTCTTCCTCCTGGGCAGGCACCTCAGGGGGGCCTCAGGTAAGGCAGGTAAGGCCCTTAACTCCAGGGCTTCTAGGAAGCTTTGTGAGGCCACTATGAGATGTGGGGCCCCCTTCGTCACCTTTGCCAAGCGGCTCATGATCCAAGCAGGGGAGGTTCCATCAGGCATCATTGCCCTGAACCCATCTTCACCATCACGGCATTGTCCAACAGACCAGAGACCCATGCATGAAAGTTCAAAGGTCTCTGATCTCAGGCCTCTTCCAAAGAGCCCTCCCCCAGGGGGTTGGGGTGCACTGAGGCTGTGGAACCAAGTAAAGTGCTTATGCTGGAGTATGCCACCCCCCTCACTGCAGGTACCAAGGCCTCATAAAGAGCCCCAGGCCAGGCCGGCAGAACCCCACCGCAGCAGGAGACTACAATACTCCAAGGCCAAGGAGAAAGCCAGGAGACACGGTCTGCGAGGGAGAGACCTCAGACCCCAGCCCCTGGCTGCAGCTCGCCCTGACCCGCAGCCTCCCTGCAAGTGGACCAGGTAAGAAGGCGCTTGGGACACGCCTCCTGGAGCTCCCAGCTTCTCCTCCCTCCCTCCTGCCAACCCTTTCACCTCCTCTTTTCTCCCTTCCTCCCTTTCCTTTCCCACCCTTCCCCTCCTCTTTGTCCCCTCCCCTCCCTTCTCCTCCCTCTCGCTGCTCTCCCCTCCCTCCACTCTCCTCCCCGACCTTCTCCTCCTCCCCTCCCCAGGTCTCGGCTTAGCCAGATTGGCCTCCCGCAGGGGGTCTCTGGAGGGGCACCTGCCCACCTGCCCTCCTGCCCTCCTGCCCTCCAGCTCGGGGCTGCTGTCTCCTTTGGATCTTTTTGCGGTCTGGGCTTGCTGTTCCTCTCCACAGTAGTCAGGAAGCCCTTACCCCAAAAAGTATCTGCGGGAGACCTTGTCTGCAGGGAGCCCCAGGAGGCTTCAGGTGGGTCACACCCCAACCCCGCGGGGATCTCCCCTTTCCCTGGAGCTGCTGGGGACCTTCGTGGACGCTGAGCTTCCGGTGCCTTTTAACATTTGCTGGGGTCTCGCGTGGGAGATTCCACCAGGTAAGGAAGAAGGGGGAGAGGTGAGACTAAAGGTGTGGTGGGCGCTGCGGGCTGGGCTCCCAGTGTTGTCCTCTACCTGCAGGTGACCCCTCTGAGCTCCTCTGGGACTTTCCTCTCCCACAGTGGACACTCCCTATGGGACTGTCTCAGGCATCTTGCCTACCCCTCCCCCTTGGTAAGAAGGGACCGAGGTGGGCCTGGCAAGTGGGAGCCGGGGGAGGGAGACAAGCTGGGAAGGAAACGGCTGACGCTGACTGGTCCTCCGCAGCTGTGCCAGCCGGAGACCGTGAGCACCCGCGCCTGCGTGCCCTGAATTGCCCGGCGTCTGCCCTTCCCAGGCCCCCTTCATCTTGTGGGCCACCCCCAAATCCTACAGATAAAATCTCGCCAAGTGAAGCAGCCAGTGCTCGGAGGCAGAGCCCTCTAGAGAGAGGAGGAGGTACTGCCCACCCCAGAAGAGGGCGGAGGCCTGGGCTGAGAGCCAGGGACATTCTGGGGGGGAGGGCGTCAGTTCTCAGAGGGAGCAGAGCAGGGGGCAGGGGTCACACCCAGGCTTGGGTGAGGGCCCAGGCAGCATCCCAACGGTGAGGACGATGGGATAGACAGAAGGACCTAGGACGTGGAGAAACTGGCATAAAGGTAAATAGGGTCCTCATTTTCCAGGGGGGGAAGGAGGGGCTGGGACAGAGCGGTTGGCTATAGGCTGCCTGTCCCCCCACAGTGCCGGGCCAGAAGCCACCCTGCAGTGTGGCCATGCAAGCCAGGCTGGGCACACGGGGGTCTGTCTCATCTTCCACCGAGAGGCTGAAGCACCCTGATGCTCTCCATCCAGGAAAGGCTGGGGGCAAGGATGGGTGCCAGTGCCCTCCTTATCTGGGCTGCTCCCTGCCAGCCCTCCATGGCTGCTGTGCTGGCAGCCCAGGGCAAAGGATGGGGTGTCGGTGTCCCCTGGCCCTTCACACCAAAGCCACAGCCTGGATGGACAAGGCAGCTAGAAGTTTCCTTCTTAAGGCAGAAGCTGCTGTAGAGTAAATGAAGTTATGGCCTACACCTGTGGTCTCGTATTTCCCCACCCCCCCAGGATTAGGGACACCTGGGCTCAAGGAGCACGGGCTTGCACATGTGCAAACACGCACACACCTGGGCCTGGAGGGAGGGATAAAAGGAGAGCGTCACTCTGGGCGGTGGGGGCGCTACTCTGGGGGGTGGGGGCTTTGAGCTGCTGGGTTCAAGGGAACTGGAACACCCTCCCTCACTTTTCCTCGCTCCCTGCTGGCTGGTTCCCTTCCTCGGTACTAAAGACCTGTAAATATGATACCAAGGGCTCCAAAACTTTCTCTTAGGCAGTGAGAACCAGGGATGAACCTATCCGGCCGGGGATGGTCGCGCAAAGCTAAAGGCAGTCTGCACGTACAGCAGAGCTGGGGCAGCACACGGAATGGAAAGGTCCTGAAGGATCCCGAGTGGGGCTGGGGTTCGCTGTGGGGATTCAGGAAGGAGGGTTGGGTTTAGGGGCACAGAAGTAATTGCTGTAGTTGAGGTAAATTGACAAGGTGTCTTCTCACCTGGAGGCAACCAGGTATCAGTGGGAGAAGCAGGATGGTGACAAAGGCTGCAGAGTTGACTAACACCTGTAACCAGCAAAGCTCCTGCCCCTGATGTGGCCCTGGCCCCCCAAATCCACCCAGCAGCAAAGCAGGTTTTACTCTGCCAGCTGCCCACCGCCGTGGGCATGCGGTGGGACATGGGTAGGCAGCTCAAGGGTGACATCGTGTGCTCATAACGGGGAAGTTCACCCCACAGGCTGCAAAGAGCTCCATTCACAGTTCACGCCAATGGGCTCTGCTGAGCTGTTTGTAGGAGGGAGAGACTTCAGCTCTTGCCCAAAGGGAGTTGGAGTTTCTGTGAGGGGTGCAGAGCCTGAAAGGGGGTGGAAGAAAGGAGATGAGGGGAAGATCAAGGTCTAGTGAATGAGAGGGGGCAGTGGCAAGGAAAGTTTGCTGGAGGGAGGTGCCCCTCATTGAGGGTATCTGCACCCCAAGTTGCTCTCCGGGGTCTAGGTCAGCTTTCAAGGTGTATTTCTGAGTCCACATCCCAGGTGCTGTTGCCAGCCCTTCACCTGAACCCCTCAAGCTGCAGCTCAAGTCCCTGCCGCTCAAGGGGACCTATTCCCAGGGAAGGGTGTGGGGTCCTGGGGAAGGGTGTGGTTCAGAAAAGGCTCTTGTCTTCGGGGTTAGTGAGAAGAGTCTGCTCTTCAGGCTCAGTCAGGTCTGGATTCAAATTTCGGGTCCTCCTGTCTGGCTGTGTTACCTCGGGAAAGCCTTTGCCCTCTCTGCCTCAGTGTGCTCCTCAGTAAAACGCGTTCATGGTGCCTGCCTGGACATCACGGTCAAGGTCGGGACAATGAGTGGGCGCTACCATAGACAGTAGAAGCTCAGCTCTGGGCAAGTGTCTGCTTGCTCCTGTGGTGTCCGTGCCTTTCTGTGTGTGTGTCCACTAGGCAACGAGTCCTCTGGTTGAAACCAGCCGTGACCGCCTGTCCCCTACCTAGCCCACCTAAACGACAGGTGTGTTGAGAGCCAGAGTTTGTGCCCAGCTGTCACCTCCGGTATCCCCAGGGGCCCAAGAGGGAAGGGAGGGAGGCTGAGCCTTTGTAGAGGGAAGCAGAAGATGGGGGGTAGGGGGTGTGACACAGAAGGGGCAAAAGAAAGTCAAGGAGGGGGAAGAAAATGAATGTCCAGGTGGCTGGGGGTCGGTCCCCTTTCCGGCTGCTGCAGGCGCCAAAAGCAGCAGGCGTCACCAGACCCCCGCTGGACCAGGAGCGCTCCCTCCTTCCAGCCTCCTTCTCTGGCCTTGGCTTCTGCATCTGTCAAGCAAGAGGAACGTTCTGGATTCCTTGCAGCCCCAAAAGCCTCCCAGCAATCTATTCTATTAAGCTCTCAGGTGACTCTGATGCACACTCAGCTGTGAGAAGCACCGTCCTGGGGGGGTCGGCGTGTGGAATGATGACAAAGAAAGGGGCTGGGCATGAGAAGAGCTGGGTGGGGGAAGGCAGGCTTAGGGTTTTCTCAGGGGGCTTTGGGAAAGGTAAGAAAGGGCAGGAGAAACTAAACCAGGCCCTGAACCCTCCCCCTGCAGAGGGGCAGCCAGCGTTTGACAGAAGCCCCTCCCCGAGGGAGACCAGCCCCCCAACCCAGGCATGGGGAAGAGGGGCCGGGAAGCTGAGTGCAGCCTGTTTTGTGGGCTCAGGTTTTTCCAGACATCTGGATGAAAGAGACGAAGTCAATTACCCTGAGTCAGGAGAGCACAGAATAATTGGCTGGAAGAATGCCGCCTTCGATGATATTTCTGCAACAAAGAAAAACACATTTATAAGCATTTCATTGGAAATACAAGGAAGGGAAATCATGAGAAGTTTCTTTCAGAGAAGAGATGAGAATGGAAAATCACTGCACCATCCCCATTATTGCTCATGTAGATGTGTGCAAAGTGCAGTGGGAATTTTCTTTCCCTTTTTCAATTTTGACATATTTCAAACACAAAAAAATACAAGGAGTGATAGAACAAAAAGCTTTGCAGCCACCATCAGAAATAACAAATGTTAACATTTTGCCACATTTATGTCAGATTTTTTAAAAACTAAAATCTTACCAATATCCTGAGCCCATGAATGTTTGCTCCGAAGGCGCCTCCGTCTGCCTTTGAAGGTGTCCACCTGTTGCCACTGATGAGCTACTTATAAATCGCACCTAAGCTTGAAGTATTCTTAATTGACTTAAGTGGTGACATTCTGGAACTTGCTTTTTCTCACCTAACGTTTTCAAGATGTACCCACGTTGATGGGTGGAGATGTCGCTCACCCCTTTTAGCTGATGGGTAACATAAATGTACAAGTAGACCACAGTTCAGCCATTTGCCTGTCGATGGGCCAATTTTTCACTGTCACCAATGATTCATCCCTGAGTGTCCCTGTGCTTACTCCTTGGGGTTTCTTTCTAGAAGTGATGCTCCTTGCCCCTGGGAGAGGGCACCCCCAGGTGAACACACTTGGCTTAACTGGTCCCCCCTCCCCTGGGGTACACACGCCCAAAGGAGTTCTTGGTATAGCCTGAGCTTGACTGTGCTTTTTCCTGAATGGAAAACCAATTAAAATGGGTTTTTCTAGTTCGTCCCTATAGGGAAAATGGTGTTTTTCAGGCTCTTTTCGCCTCCCACTGCTAGCCTCTATGGCTGCCACCTGCAGCCTTGCTCGCCCAGGCTTAATTGCCCACACGTGATTGTGATAATGCAAAAAGCTCCTGGCAGCGTGAGCACAGGCACTCGTCTATGAGTACGGACACCTGGGCTGAGAGGCAAGGACTAAAAGGGGAGATTCCTGGGGGCTCGGCGGCTCAGTTGCTGCCCTCCTGCCTGCTGGTCTGCCTGTGTGTCCCGTCCCCTGACTCAGCATTTAAAGGCATGTTAGATACCTGAGACTCCGAAATTCTTGCATTTGCCTGAATCAACAACGAACCTACCCAGCCTGGGATGGTTGCACAACAAGCCCAAATCTTTCTTCTCCTAACTCTATCTTCTTTAAACGCTTAAATTCTTCCACCATGTGGGTTCTCTGGCATCGAGACTAGTCACCAAGAAAGAATGACCAGTATGTGTGTTATAGAGGAGCGTGCGTGCGCGCATGAGAGAGAGTCTATGTCTTTCTTTGTACAAATGCCAACAAGAAGTAAGCCTGGGAAGGGCAAAATTCCCCCCAAATCCTTTCAAATATCCATCAAAATCAGGAGACAGGGCACACCCTGTGACCTCGGCTCTACACTCACCCACAGTTCACCCCCCCCCACTTTGGTGTGGGTTGTCCCATGATGTCAGCCTGCTGCGCTGTCTTCCCTGCTCCAAATACTTCTCTAAGCCCAGGGGGAAGGGTTGGAGGTGTGCTGTGGGAGGAGGGGCCCCCCATGGGCTCCATCTGGGGGAAAGGGCTGACTTTTTGGGTCTGAGCCTAAGTGTTCTCTGTCCATGCCAAGGGCTGCCTCCTGCATCTGGGCCTGTTGAGAGCTGCCGAAATCCTTGAACTTGGCCACTGACCCTGTCCCTCAGTCCCAGGGCCATGGGGGACTAGTCTGGAGCTCCTTCTCTCCCAGGCCCTAAGGGAGGGCACCGGGGTAGACTTCAGAGGGGTGGGTAAAGTGCAGGAATCACCACAAAATCACTTGTCTCAAAGTAAAGACAAGTTAAAGAGGCAGGAAGCCAATGTGAATGAAAACGTACAAGTCCTTCCTGGTTCCAAAGCTGACATAGGAGTGGGGCTTCTCCCCTTTCCCACCCCAATGCTTACATGTGGCTGGCAGACACTGTTTATGTATAGGGGGCACTTCCCCTTTCTCCAAAAAACAAAGCCTGAGACCCCCGGCCTCCCCATTCCACAGTCTCTCTTTGCCCTAATGGCTCCTAAGCAGCAGGTAGCTTACTTCATGCTGGAGGGCAGAAGGCCCAGGAAGCCCCACCGGAGACCTGGACCCTCAGCCCCACACACCGGCCAATGAGGACCCTCAGAAGTGACCTCACTACATGCTGCTTTCCAGCCCAGCCTGGGAGGCTGGGACCCAGTGGGGGAAATGCTAGTGCAAGTGATGGAGTCACCACCCTTGATGGTAATAAAGAAGTGGTGGAAGGCAAATGAGTCAGCAGCAAGTTTAAGCAACGAACAGTTGCACCATGGGGTGTTTCTCAAATTCTTGTCTAATTTTAGAAAGTATGCAATGCCATTCACTTGGGCATCTTGATTCTGAAATAGCTACATAAAATGTTAAAAATGCTGTGGGAGATGTGCCCACATCTACCTCTTGTCTTAAAACAATAGTTCACAGTTGGGCCCCGTGTCCCTAAACACATCTTTTAACCTGGCTGTTCCTTAGGTTCCTCTTCTGTAAAGGAGGGGGAATGCATGAAAAATGTCTCTGGAGATTCCTTCCAGTCTAACGTTCTGTGATTTGAGTCCATGCTCACCTTCTTAATGCCCAGACTGGGTCCGGTCCACACAATGCCAAGACCACTAGCCAGTTCAGTTCGTGTGGACAAAATGTTCTCTCCAATCAATTCTTTGGCACAATGCAGATAAAACAACCAGTTAATTGGCATGATTTTTCATTTCACAACTGGTTGTCCTGGTGTCATCTTGACCAATAGCTCTTCCGTGGTGCTGTCCTGACTCGCTGCACGCCTGGAGTGGTTAGAAGGTGTGTCATAGGCAATTTTGCTATTAATACTAAACTATGGAGGTTTTCGAATGACTCAGGAATTTTTTATAAATGAGCACAGATTCCATGTGTCCCTATGATAATGCCTCTGTTACTCACTGTGATTCTGATGTCTCTAGCTGGAGGAAGGGGTGCAGCCACAGTTGCCAGCCACACATCGCCTGCAGCCCTGAGTCCATGGGGGGTATCCATGGGAGGGTGTCCCGTATCATGCATGTGAGAGTCCTCCATCACCTGCTACATGGTATTTGAGACTCCTCATGAAGAACCTTGACACATGGCGAGACACGAAGTGACTGTAAGGCGCAGATCCTGGAACAATCTGAGCCAGATATGGACAGCATCGTCTGTTCCAACCACAAGCCAGTGAAGAAAAAGTAGTGAGAGAATACAAAATGAAGGTTCCATTTGCCTGATCGCTTGGTCTAAAAAGCATTATCTCACCATCATCTATTCAAAGTTGGGGAAGAGGAGAGGGTAGAGAATAGTGTTTATTTTGCATTTAGGTGTCAAATCTTGTGCCAGATTCATGGCAGGTTTGGATGCTTCTTGCCATGTACTTTGTTGACTGGGAGTGCCAATGGCATGGCACTCCCTCTCCCTTGTGGTTGGGAATTTTCATGTAATACTCTAGTCAATGAGTGGAACTGATGTGTCAGTTCAACACCAGCGCATCTAATCAGTAGTTGTAGACCCTCCCAGAGGTCCCAGTCCCTCTACCATGAGAACCAGCAGCCATCCAGTGGCTGTTCCACCATCAGCCTGAGCCCAGGGTGCTATGAACAGAGCCCAACTAACTGTGATACACAAAAATAAAGAATCACCTATGAGGATGAAGTAAATCTTTGTTGTTACAAGCCATTAAGATTTGGGAGTTGCTTGTTACTGCAGCACAACCTAATTGTGTGCTGGCTAATGCAGGGTTTTATATAACAAAGAACATCACGGAAAAAAAGTGAACTTTAGAGTCAAAAAGCCTTAGGCTGGAATCTTAACACTAACCATGAATAAATTCATAACTTCTCTGGATCTCAGCTTCTTTATCTACAAAATAGTAGTTATGTTTCCTATTGTGTGGTGGTGTTATTTAGCTTTGGAAGTAGCATTTATACAATGTGCACAGGATTTGGCACATAATAGATATTCAATTATAAGTATTTTAATTTCATTCATTTTTCAAAATAGGCCTATGAGTAAATAGAGAATAGAGGTATAAGAGAAAAGAGAATTCATTATTGATGTTTCAAATGCCTCATATATTATGGAGAAAGCTGGCCAGTGAGCCCAAGGGAAAGTAGACGTGTGAAACCATCTGTGTGCATGTCCCTGGAGGTTAGAGACGGTCTAGGAAGGAGAGGAGGCCCTGATGATACCATTTACAACTTAGTCTTTCTGTTGCCAAAGGAAAGGCAGATTCCATTTACGGGAGTGATTATCAATTCCTTCAACATATAAAATAAGAATATGGCAGAGTGGAATAGTATCCTCCCTGTTAGTTTCACTGACGCTTGTTATTCCACCAAGCAAAGTGCTGGCCGAGTCTTTCCCAAAGGCCCAATGAGCTAAAGTCTTCTCTTAAATCACCTTATTAGTATTATCATGCCCACTTCAGCTGGCTCACCTGGGACCCAGGAATAATCTGGAGAGCAGACTACAGAGAAAGGGGGTGGAGGAAAAGCATAAGGCAGGGCGGACTGAGGGACCCTTTACCTCCTCTCACTCCCCATGTTTTCTCCCCTCCCCTCCAAGCCTAGCCTGATAGAGCAGCAGGCCAGGAAAAGAGGTGGGGGAACCATTTCTTTCCTCACTATGCCGGTAGCTCTGGAAACCATCCCATTCCAGACGAAGCTAGCTGCATTCTCCACTTAGAGGTAATTTGGTAGGATAAATATGTTATCTGCCAAGCCCAGCTTCCTCCAGGGTCTAGTCCTGGATCTCTTTTCCTCTGAAGTGGAAATCTTGGCCATGAACTTGGAATTCTGAACATTCAGTAGCCTCCCCCATAGAGATTCTCAATTTTGCCTCTGGAATGGAAGCTCCGTGGATACAGTCACACATGAGTGCACAGTCACTCAGGACCCGGGAGGAATTTGACCACCACGTTGACCACCTTGTCTTCAGCTGTAAGTCTTGCAGGAAACTTATGGCAGCCCCCAGCTTTAGTTGAATGAAAAACAACAACAACAAAATGCTCGGCTCTAAGTCACACTTGGGCTGCTTTTACACCTGCCACCAATCTTACCTTGACCTTTGCCTTTTCCAACACAGTCTAAGGCCCCATGGGAGGCCCTCATTCAGTGGGTGACTGATCTCCAGCAAATGGGTGATTGGTCTGAGTCAGTGAGGGTTAACAGCAAGCACTGGTTGTCTGTGGACTTACAGCCTGTGCTCAGACGTTCACAGCCTGATGAGAATGGAAATAATGTTGTGGGATTGAGCCCTGCTGACTAGTCCACTTCATTTGATCAAGATCTCAAATTGTACCCCTGACCTAGATGACACTCTTCTGTGACCATGGGAGGGTCAAGCAGTGGCTTTACAGTGGCTCATGAGAGCCAATGTGGAATACTTAGGAACCAGTACAGCCACTGCGGAAGGCAGTCTGGAGCGTGCACAAAAAACAAACTAGAACTACCCTATGATCCAGCTAATCCACTTCTGGGACTTTATCCAAAGGGAATGAAAATATCAAGTTAAAAAAGATCTATGCACCCCCGTACTCATCACAGCAATATTTATACTAGTCAAGATATGGAAACAACCTAAGTGTCCATGGGTGGATGAATGGGTGATGAAATGTGACACACATATATTATTTGGCTATAAAAATAAGGAAATCCTCCCATTTTCAACAGCATGGACAGATCTTGTGGGTGTTATGCTAAATGAAATAAGTCAGAGAAGTACAAATACAGTATGATCTCACTTATATACAGAATTGAGTGGGGGAAAAAAATAAACCCACAGAAAAATAAGTCAGATTTGTGGTCGCCAGTGGCAGCAATAGTGGTAGAATAGGGGGAATTGGAAGAAGGTGATTAAAAGTAACACACTTAGAGTTGCAAGTCTGGGCGGGTGTAACTCTGCCACATGATGCCAGGAAAGCTGTTAAGAAAGCAGATTCTAAGAGTTCTCACCCCAAGGAGAATTCTTTTTTTTTTCCACTTTTTCTTTTTATTGTATCAATATGAGATAATGGATGTTCACTAAATCTACTGTCGTCATCTTTCCACAATATTTGTAAGTAAAATCATTTTGCCTTAAACTTACAGTCATCTATGTCAAGCACATTTCAATAAAACTGGAAAAAGGTAAAATTAAAACTGAAAGATTAGTGTTGCAACACTTATTCATGCCCTCAATCCATCTTTTATCAGAAATGATGTTTTGTTCCACATCTAACTTAGATTTATTTCTCAATTGGTTCTCAACATATATAATGCTAATAAAAGATATTCAGACACTTTGAGTCCTTTTTTAAACCATTAGTTGCTTGAACTCTCTTGCGTGGGGGCATTTATAACGTGGAAATCGTCAAACTCTACCCTTAGGGTGTTGGTTGGTTGGTTGGTTGGTTTAGAACGACCTTATCAAGGTCTGCATGACCTTTTGCAAAAACAGTCCTTTCACTGGAAAAACTATTCCAGGGAGAGGGTCAGAAGACTCAATTTTGTATGTGGGGAGAACCTAACCCTCTGGGGAGTCTTGATAGAAACTTTGACCAGATGGAGGGCCGTGAGCTCAGCTGCATGCTGAGGTGCTAATGCAAAGGCTTTAGCTGAAGGGCAGGTGGCCCTTGGATGGGGGGGTTTTGAGCTGCAGGGCCTTTAATGGCGTCTCTGTAAACAGGGGTCCCTGATTAATGTGGACTCTAGGGAGGAGTCTGGCCCCATGTTTTGCAGAGAGGGGCTGCCAACCAGGATGCAGCTGGCTGTGTCCTGTACTGAGTGATCTATGCCATACCCTTGAATGATATCGTTCTAGATTTGAATGATCTGTTGTAGACTCAAATTGCTTCCGCCTACCCCCATTCAGCGGTTGACGCCCTAACACTGCCCCCCACTCTCCGAGACTCCAGATGGGGCCTTTAAGGAGGTAATTAAGGTTAAATAAAGTCATGTGAGGGAGGCCCTAATCCAGTATGACTGGTGTCCTTATTAGAAGAGAAGACCGCAGGGATGCTAGTGAACAGAGAAAAGGCCGCGTGGGGACAGGGCAGGAAGGAGGCCATCGTGAGGCTAGCCAGGCAGCCAGCCTGTGCCTGCGTCTTCCGTTGTCAGCTTCCGTAGTGGTGAGCCTATAAATTTCTGCTATTTAAGCTGCCCGGCCCGTGGCATCCTGTCATGGCGGATCTAGCTGACTGATACAACCCACAATCCAGGTTGCTTCTGTTTTCTGTCGGTTTATCGATCATTAGTGTGGGATGAGGCATCTTCCTGCCCTTCTCCGGCCCTTTGACCCCACGTGAGATGCTCCCGCTCCTGTTACGCAACATGTTGCCACAGGATGGGGCTGTGTAGTGACTGAGAACTGGGCAGGTGACAGGTGAGACGGAGACTGTATTCGCTCTGGGGCAGAGCTCGTTCTGGTTGCCTCAGGCTGTGCCTCTGTCCTTGCCCATAAAATGGAGGGTAAAACACTCTCCTCCCTCATAGGATGGCGTTGAGGATGAAGCAAGGTGATACAATGATGGGCGCTCAGTGGGCAAAGGCAGCCTGAGGGGAGAGAGGTTGGCAGGTGGAGGTAGGGCCGAAGGGGTGGGGCAGACGTGCCTGAGAGGGAAGGGCCTTTCCTGGCCTGGTGACCTGCTCCTGTTGGCCCCAAGACAGCCCCCCAGCTGAGGTCTTCTCTGTCCTGATCACCCCCACACAGGACAAGCCCTTCTTGCTCTAGGGAATACTGTGCAGCTTAATAAGATAATGAAGTAAAGATGTCACAGTCAGCCTGGCTCTCAGCAAGCGCTCAATAACCGCTAACGATCGCCAGCCGCATGGCTCCCACAAGCGGTTTCCACACCCCCTGAGTGCAGCTGTGGCCACAGAACCACGGCACAGTTTGGGCTTTTTTCTATAGGAACGACATTGGGGGATTTTATTAAAATCCCAGTTGGTTCAGTTATTCTTGGGGAAGAACTTCACTTACTCCAAAAGCTTCTCCAGCTCCTTCCAACCCCCTGGGAGGATCCAGGTTGAACCCCTGAGGATGGCTCCCCACAGAACACAGCCCAGCCTGGCAGAGCGGCCCTCCTGCTCCCTGGTCCTGCAGGCCACCTCTGTTGGTGGACGGTGATGTGGCTCTCACTCGCCTCCCAGGCCCTGCGACGTGAGCGAGAAGGCTTGTGACCTTGAGGGAACAGAGACCAACACCTCCCCTGAAACCTCTTTGAAAACCTCTCATGCCTGAACCTGAGAGTTCAGACATGGAGCAGGGACTTGAATTTTTGGGGTGCACTCTCAGGTGGCCTAAACCCACCTAGCCAAACTCAGTGGGTCCATGGCCCCATGCTTTGAATCCAGCCCCTCAGAAGCCATCCCTCTTTAGCACTTTTCTTTTTCCGCTTCGCCTGGAATCATGATGAGCACACGGGGATGTCACCTTCTGGTTAGAAAATATTTTAAAAGTCATGTTCTGGGAAGGTCTGTTTGGCACCTACAAGAGAACAGACTTTACAGACTCAGGTAACATCTGGGGTCAGATGCCAATCTAACCTTATCAGAGACCAGGGCTGCCAAGAGGCCTTTCAAGGGAGATTAGCGACAGCAGAAAGCTGAGGTTGAGAAAGGAATTCAGGTGAGGAAAGGCTTCCTGCTGTCCAGGAAAAGGCAGTCCCATGTTTGGAACATTCTGGAAACACCACATCATCCCATAATTTGCTTTCTTTCTTTCTGAAGACTTCAAGGAAGCAGGACTGAGACGAAATTGAAACCTGCAGAGAAGTTGTAAGGGGCCATGAGGGAGTCCTTAATTAAATATCAGATGAAGACAGAAAAGATGGAGACCAGGACTCTTGCCAAATCCAGCAAGCCTTGGCTCATACCTTAGAAGGTTAAACAACTCACAGTTACTTCTGCCCCAGGCTGAGGAGGACCAGGACTAGGACGAGGGCCGACGAGTGGAGGTGCTGCTCTGTGCCCAGGAGCCGTTTTTCTTCGGCTCTAACTCCAACTCCACGTCTTATTTTGAATTAATTTTTAAAATTCTTTGTTTTAGTTATTTTGATTTTCGAAAACCTCTTTGAATTTTATTTAAAGAACATCAATACCACGAGAAAAGCACGTTTCAGCTACTGATGGCTGTGGGGAGCAAAGTCACTCAAGCCCAGCGCACTGTCTGGTGCCACTTTATCCAGAGCTGGGGCAGGGAAGCCCAAGGGAAAGAAACCAGCTGCTGGTGACGTGGATCTATAAAGTTCTTATACCTGTCATAAGGCTTGATCGATACTTATTAATAAACACCTCCCTGGAGGAACACGATTTAAAATAACAAAAGTAGATGTGGGAAAGGATGAGTGAGTAAGAGTGAGGGGGTGGGGAGGCCAGACATGAAGTTTCAAATGGAAGGAGTTTCCTTTCTCGGGATGTCAAGGATATACTACGTCAGCTGACATCTGAAGGCTGAGAAATCATCCAGGAGGTGGGAGTGGAGGAGGAGGGGTAAGGAGTGCCTGGCTGAGCAGTGTTGGAACATTTGGAACATCGGGAGTGAGAACACCTGCAGTGTGAAGCTGGAAAGCAGGTGGAGAGTGAGGTCACATGGCCTGAGATGCAGGTGCTCTGTCACCTGGAAGAGAGTGCCATTTCCTGTCATTTCCCTGGGGAGACGCTGCTGGGCTTTAGGCAAAAGTTGGGAGTAAATGATTCAGTCATGATGGCCAGAGGGAAACCCAGGACTTCTGCCAAACTTTGCTTCTCCCGCCCATTCACTTAGATGGAAAGGATGAAATCCATGTCCCCCCACCTCCTTGCACTCAGAAGCACTTCAACTTCTGCTGTGGTGAAGGGCGCAGACATGCCGTGCAATGTAAAGTCAGCTCCCTTGGAGATTCAAAGAGCCCAAGGGAGATCTTGGGGTTCTTAGGTATCCAGGGCAACTCCTTGGGCTCAAAGATGTAGAAAAGGAAACAGGAATGCTAACAAACTGTGACAAAGTGCCTTTTCTCACCAAATACGCGCTCACCTCCACCCCCAGCTGTCTTATTGGTCAGGGGCCATGTGGCTGATAGTGGAAGTGACAGGTGTTACTTCTGGGCTGCGGCGGGTGAGAGTGGGTGCCCACACTTGAACTCTCTCTTCTGTCTTAGGGGCCTTGGAGGCTGCACGTTCAGATGTCAGGGCAGGAGGTGAGTGCAGCCAACACAGTGTGCAAACACAGAATGAGACTGGGGCATGCCAAGCCTGGGGGTTCAGAGTTGGTTCGCTCCTGAGTTGGTCTCGCCTGATCTAGCCTGCATTAACCTCACCGCTGTGACGGTCCCAGCAGTCACACTACAAGGCCAGAGAACCTGTCCCATCGTGATGTCGGGCCTCGCGGAAGTCATTCTCCCTCTGTGCATCATTTCCTCCATGTGGCACCAGCATTCGATAAGCGAACTTTCCTGCCTCATCATTCTCTAGTTTTGTATTTTTGAAAAGTTCAGTCTAATCCTGACTCAAAAGTTACCAGCTACCAGTGCTAGTGTCTGTCTATTCCTATCTGTGTATCAGTCTGTCTGCCTTTCTATCTATCCATCCATTCATCCATCCATCTAGCCTCTATTTGACTCCTGTTTCAGAAAATGGAGAGCTGGGAATAGTGTTTGGAGCTCAGCAGTTAGCCTGCCCTTCTCTGCCTCCTCAAGAGGCTCCCAAGGACCCCAGCTACCCTTTGCTGTGATAGCTAATTGTGTGTGTCAACTGGGCTGAACCAATGTGCCCAGAAACCTGATCGGATCTTACTCTGGGTATTTCTTGGAGAGTGTTTTTGGGATGCAATTAACACTTTGTGTGCCGGTGGTGCCCTTTAAATTTACCAGCCCTTGGGGCCAACCATTTTCTGTGCCACTGCATGAATGGTATAAGCATTCAATAAAACACACACAACTCCTGAACTATCGGATATTTAAAAAACTGTAATATCTCTCATGAAACACCTTACACTTTCACCAAAACAATGTGTAAAGCTTCTAGACTGAGTATGATCAAAGACATAGATCCTAATAGTTCCAAATAAATCCACCGTGGTGTGAAAAAACGGAAACTAGACGAATATGTATTAATACATGAGCGGCCACCTGATACTGGTGACAAAAACACGTACTAATACGTGAGCGGACCATGAAGTGTTAACATTTAAGTCTGGACTTTGAGTGAAACAGATTGCCCACTATGATGTCGGTGAACCTCGTCTAATCAATTGAAGGTCTAAACATAACAAAAAGAGAAATTTCTCCGACAGCCTTCAAACTCAAATTGGAACATCTGCACTTCTGGGTCTTCAACCTGCCAGTCCACCCTGAAGATTTTGGACTTGTCACCCTCCATGTCCAATGAGTCAATATATCTCTACGGATATGGACAGAGATAGAGATACATCCTATTGGTTCTGTTTCTCTGGACAACCCTGACTAATGCGCACACCCAGGGAAAGATAGTACAGATGCCTGGGCCCAAACACAGAGAGAGGTTAGGAGCCAAATCAGGAGCGTCTCAGCAAGACTAGAACCCCAAATCCACGTGCTGCTCCTCTGCCCACTTTCCACATTGCCCCCCAACACACAACTTCTAACAGCCAGACTGTTAGGAGCCTGGGGTAGCAGGGAAAATTTCCCCCACTTTCACTCTGTGGGTCTTGCCCCCAAGACTGAGCCTGCGTCTGTGCTGGAAAGCAGGGGCTTAGGTGGTGGGAAGACAGGACAGTTATAAACCAGTCCAAATCAGGGTCCTTCCCAGTAGAAGGGGAACAGCATCTCCCTCCCTCCCGCACTTGCAGGGGAGGATGAGCAGAGAACAATGCATGGAGAGGGCTTGCTGAATGGAAGTGTGCTATGCAAATATGCAAATATGCAAATATGAGGATGTTACCCAACATCCATTCATTTCATAAGCAAGCTTTCTGCCAAGAACTGTGCTAGGGGGTGGAAAGCCAGAGATGTGCTCAAGGAGTTCTCATCTAGTGGATGAGACAGAGAAGTGAGGGAGTCTAGTGGGGTGTGGTGAGTGCTATAACAGAGGCATGGCCGGAGGAGACACAGGCAAGGGGTTCCTTCCTCATCCAGGATGGGTGGGAGGTTTCCTGCAGGAGGTAACATCCCTGAGGGTGAGTGGGACTTAGCCAGATGAAAAAGGGTAGGGGTGGGGGGAGTGTCCCAGGCAGAGGGCCACGCAGGTGCAGAGGTGCGAGGGGGAGAGAGTTCACACTTTGGGGGTTACCAGTCCAGCCACCAGCAGCCCAGTTTTGAGGCAGGAGAATGAGGGGGAGTGCGCAAGAGTGCAGCCCAGAGGAGGTGGGCGGAGCCTGCTCGCGGGGTCTGCGAGGGCCAGGCCGGATCAGGGAGCATCCCGATGTTGGAGCCCCTCCCTCTTCGCTCACAGCGTCCAGGACCAAGAAATGGCTGTTGCCTCTGGCCACCGGTCACGAGGCAGGACCCCACAGAAAAGTCCCCCCTCTGTACCTCATCCAAGAACATGCACACATGCTCCACACACACACAGATGCATGCCAGTGTGTGCACATGTGCGCGCGCGCACACAGTAACACACACACAAACACACACTCACAGGTGCAGGCATTTACGATCCTGCCCTAAGTTTCTAACACTGCACCCCACACACCCACAAACACCCTGAAACTGCAGCAAAGTGCTGCTCAGACTTTGCCAATGCAAAACACTGTCCTAGACCTGCACCTCAGAAATATTCCTCCCCCGCCTGCACCCCAACCTGCCCACAGCCTCCAGTGCCCCCTCAGCTGTCAGGTCTCCTGCACTGACCCCCAACCCCAGGGCTCCCCTCCCGGATGGCTGTGCCAGGTTATCTGCCCCAGGATCACGGAGAGCAGCAGCCATTGTGCGGCCATCCTTGCAACCCACCCCGACCTCCCAATTCTTTTCTTTCTGGAGAACACTTAGCAGGATAGCTCACTTATGAAGTCCCTAAAGATATGAACTTTCCGCAGAATTGGCTGCAGCTACTAGTGGGTTAGAGTCCAGCTGCGTGGAGCAGAAGCCAGGAGCTGTGCTGGGGAGGGAAGGGGCCACACCAGGTCAGGGCCCCACATTGCCTTCCTCCCGGCAGGGAGCTGGGAGACACCCAGGGCCCAGGCTGGGGCTGGGCAGCGCAGGGCACAGGATGGGTCCAGGAGGCCAAGGGGTCAGAGAGCTGTGGTCCCAGGACCACCACCATTGCTGACCTCCTCGCCAAACCCCAAAACTCCCCAAGCGCTGGAGGCTCCCAAGGTCGCAAGATCAAATCCAGCTAAAGGCCACTCAGATTTTCTCATGCTATGGGCTCATGCCAGCCTTGGGGCAAACATTCACCTCCCTCCCCCACCAGGCTCCACAGGAGGGCCAAAGCAGAATTCTGGAAGGGCAGAAGCAGATTGCAAATAAGAGGATTTATCCTCCCTGTTGAACATAACCAGAGAGGCTTCCCCCCCCCAACCTCGCTCCCCTTTCTTAGAACATTTACTTGAGAAAAACTTGTGATTGGAAGTGCTTTCAGTGTCTCTTTGAAATGTATGTAAATCTTTTCAAACCGCTAAATAAGCCTCTTGCCAGTTTTACCAGGGTGAGTCTTTGAATTATCCAGCAAGAGGGCCCCCATCTCCTAGTTTCTGTGGGAGGGTAGGACCCTAACTTGGGTTCCACGCTGCAAAACTAGCTCTTGTCATAAAGAGATGAGAAGTTAATTTTTCCTTTGATAAAGGCAATTAGCAAACACAGATGGCCAGCCCAACATCCAAGGGGTTCTGGGAGCACCTAAGCTGCCTCCCTCTCTTAGCTGACTGCCTGGAGCTGATTGTCTAGAGAAAAGTAGCTTGCTTTCTATCTTCGCAGTCTCTTAAGCAGATCACCTGTGATATGCATCACAATCTCGTTTAATGTTTGTTCAGTAAGAAAACCGTTTTCTTTCTCTTCTAGCCCTGTGCAGAGATTTGCTGGGTTGAGAGAGTTTGTTTTAGATTGATTCTATTTCCCCAGCAATCCCCAGATCTCCTAAGAGAATTCAGGGCAAAGCCAGCCCAGAGGCCTCAGAGTGGAGGGGAAGAAGCAGGTGGATGTGCCAAGGGCAGCTCCTGCTGAGATGACAGCTGGGAGTCAGTCACCTGGACAACCTCACAGGAGACTGGGGCAGACTCAGGTCTCCACCAGGGTGGGTGGTCCAGCCTCAGCCTCCCTCCTTACCGACTCTTTGCTTTGGGTTCACCTTGCTCTCTTTCATGCACTGATTGTTAAACTTCCTCTGTTTTCCCCTTCAGAATAGTAATCCTATTCAGCAGTTCCTTTCTGCTTTGCATACAAAGCCAGGTTATAATAGAAGCTCAGAGAAGCTCACTGGAGGTTTGCAGAATCCCTTTCTCTCTGTCTGTGAGTCCCTTTTGTTCCAAAATGAGCCTCATTCATCTGGACCCCGTTTGTGACCTTTTTTTTTTTTTAATCACTTTTCTAGGCAAGACTAAAGTGTACTTTGATTTTTCTGTGAAGTAAGATTATGTCAAATTTGTCAACAAATTTGCAGGGAAGCAATTAATTGCTTTGAGAGTGAGAATTGTTTTTTGAGCATTTAATGATGTCTTTGCATACTGGAAAATTGGGTGATGATTCTTTTTCTCTTCTGTCCTCCCTCCCCTCAGCAAACTGGAAACCCAACAAAGGACAGTCTCCTCCCCGCCTGGTCAGGCTCTCAGCTGCTGAAAGCTAATTCTCAACCCTGGCTATGCTTTTATCACCTGGGGAGTTAGATAGCATTTCTGCTAAAGCACATATCCCTTCCCCAAGCTTTCTGCCTTAATTGGCCTGATGTCTGGCTGTCTGATCTGGTGAAGCCGTCTGTCTTAAAAGGTCCTCTTGGCTCCAGGTAAGAGCCTATCACTCTGGCAGCTTCCTTCCTGTGCATCAAGACGCCTTACTCGGGGAAGGGCTGAGAGCAGTGAGGCACAGGCTAGGCCTTTTCCACCCTGGCCGCTCATGGAGGAAACTGGGAAGATTTTTAAAACTCCAGATGCCGGCACCAAGCCTACAGATGATTTAATTCGCTTGGGTTGAAATCAGGATACCAGGAGCTTCTGGTGTGTGGCCAGCTGAGAACCACTAGGATGGGGAAAGAGCTCCGACTTCTCAGTCAGACTGACCAGGACTTGACCGGGGCTCTGCTTGGTGGCTTTGAGCAGGTTAATTAACCACTCTGAGCCTCGGTTTTCTCCTTCCCGGCATTGGAATGGTGGGACCGCCTTGCAGAGTTGACTGCAGCCTCCTCCCCTCTCAGCACAAGCATGGGTTAAGTGTCCCAATAAGTCTCTCATGTGCAAATTTGCTGTCAGTGATTAACTGTGCTACCAACAAAAATCAATATCAATATCAATAAAAGGAACTGCCTTTGAGGATGAGGAAGTGTTTGCCAGCACCTGCCTGTCCCCACAGTCTTTGGGATGTGTTGAAACGGTGGCTCTTCAGGTCATAAAACTCTATTTCAGGGTGCCAGCACTTTTGAATCAAATTTCAGTTAATTAAACCCTTCCTGTCACAGGCCCCATCCCATAATAGTGGGTCCTTTGCCCTCTGGGGAAAGAATTCACCAGAGAGTGCTGGGTGTAGCTGAACCAGTAAAGTTTTATTAGAGACTTATGCATAAGGGAGCCAGTGCCAGAAAGCAGAGTTAGCCTGGCTCCCAGAAGGGGGTTAGAGGGGATATTTAGAGGGTAGGCCCAGGAGGCGGGGGCATAGGAGGGCAGCGTCATAGCTGTTCTGGGTTGGACCACACCTGGGCATGCGCAGATGGGTTACGTTCCAACTATGCTTGTGGGCCCTTGGCCTTCTCCCTCCAGGAAACTGTAAGATAAACATTAGTCAGGATGCAACGTTTTCTGTCTGTCGCGGTGTCTCATGGTCAGCGTGGGGCCAGGTTGTTCGGACTGACTGTCGAGTGACTCAGTCCCCCTGTTCAAACAGGGCTTGGGGCCGCTCATCCTACCGGCTGGCAGTTTCTTTTAACCAGGCTGGGTAAAGCCAGGGCAACCCTCTGCACAAAGTCCTGCGTGCTCTATCGTATTGTAAAGAAATAAATTATTTTATTTTTTTTAAGATTTATTTATTTGTGCATTCAAAGCTGGGGTGTAGGCAAGGTGCAGGGTGTGAGAGGACTCACCAGAGACAGTGGGGAGCAGAACAGGTGTATCTACTGAAATACACTGCTGAGGGGAGCAGCGGGAGAGACAGGAGAGGTCTGCTGCGCCATGTGGGTCAGCTCCCTGGCCAGGGATCAAACTCATGCCGCCGTGGCTGGTGACAGTTTGATAGTGCTGAGACTTTAACCCCTGTGCCACTAGCAAGGCCCCAAAATAAATTATTTTCTATTAAAAATCATCAAATTTGTGTCATGATATAACTATGAAACAACAGACCGGGAATGAACCCCAAACAAAACCAGATCATGTGGGTCCCCCACCATCTATGCACCTTTGGTCCCTCACCTCACCCTGCCTACCTTTGCTTAAGTAAATTTTACACTGAGGTTCTGGAAAATGGGCTTGAAAATTGTCAGGGTGCACAGGAAATTATCCTGTACCTCTCTGGGTTCTTCTAGGCAGGCAAATAAGCAAACATGCATCAGACAGACTGATAAGGAAAAAAGGTCAAAAAGTAGTTTAATAATCTATAGACCTCCTGTACACATGGGAGAGATGTAGAAAAACTGAGTAACTGGCCTCTTGGCTTCAGACACTATCTTAAAGAGCTTAACAAGACAAGGGAGGTTGCAGGGAGAAAGGAGAAGTTCAGTTAAGGAGTTTACCAAGGAAGGCACAGTAAACAAAGGTATGCAGATTAAGTTCTGCCTTCTCCATTGAAAAGAAAATAGGAGATTAAGCCATCTCTACCCAGTCTTCAGAGCCTCTGGAATGAAATCAATCTTTTGTCAAGGACATATTTTGGGGTGGCAGATTTTTTACTCCCCTACAAAATATTGCTGCTGTTACAGAGGGTGTGTGATTCCATAGCTTGTACCTGATGCCAGTACCAGCAGGCAGAGGATGCAGTTTCAAAGTGCAGCTGGTGGGTCTGAGAGGCATTTAGAGAATCTCTTCTCCCTAAGTGCACCCCTCCATCAAACTTTCTGAACTTGCTGTTGGCACTGTCCTCTGCCAAGTGTAGAGAAGGATGAAGATAAAATGGATGTGGATTGTGCCTGCCTGCCCTGAACAAGATGTGGCTTGGCAGTTCCAGTGAGCCATGCATCTAAATGCTCTAACATAGTAGAAAAGATGGCAGCTGGGAGCCAGGGCAGGCTTGCTAGAGGAGGCAGTAGTTTAACTGTCCTGGGGAAGATGAGGAGTTTAGGTAATGGGGCAGGAAGTGCCTTCCTCCCAATGTCCAGCTCCGAGGAGCCCTGGGTGTGACTGGAGAAGGGGCTGGGTGGAGGGGCACACAGACAGCCAAAGGCAAACAGAAGGAAGACATGGGCCATGGGTCATGGGTCTTGCATTACTTTAGGATGTTCCTAGAAGCGAAATCACAGGTCGGAAGGTGTGCGCGTGCTGTTTGAAAGCTTTTGGTACACCTTGCTCAAGGCTTCCTGAGAGGATCCTCCAACATACTCTTCCCAGGAGTAAGATGCCAGCAACCTTGCCCTAAAGTGCAGGGGCCTGAATTGAGGTGGAGCTTGTCATGTCAGTTCCATAAGTATTTACCCATCAGCGGATGGGTAGGGTGTGGAGTGAAGAGATGGGGGGACACATCCCTGCCCTCAGGGAGCTCCACCTGGTGGAAATGGCGGTTCATAGCCCAGTGCTGTGGACAAAACTGGAACTCTCCTGAAGGCGACAAGTAGGTTTCCAAGCAGAAAAGAGCCTGTCCTTTCTGATTCTTCCTCTCTGGGGTTTCTGTTCCCGGGGAAACTTTCTCTTTCCTCCACAGTACCTGGCCCAGTCTTTTTTCCTCATCCTGGGAATTTCCAAGGTGCTCGTAGCTTCTTCCCAGCGCCCTGAAGTGCTACAGCTGGGCCTTCCCATGCCCACAGGAAGGAAAGCTGCACGCGGAGGGGGCGGGTGTCTCCTGCAGGCAACCCTGAAAGGCTCAAGTTCTTAAAATATGCATTTCCGTTTGCCTAGCTTTAAGAAATTATCCTCGGGAAGTAAGCATGAATATTTACAGAGATTTATCTATAAGATTACACATGAAAACATTGTTTATAAGAAGAAAAAAATCATTCAAAATGATCTAAATTTTTAACCATAGGAGACTGGCTAAAAATTTATGGCATAATCACACAATGCCATCTTATAAATTACATCATGGAAGAATATTTAATGACATGAAAACAAAGTTGAAGATAATTGAAAATATCACTTTACAAAACAGTAGGTACTGTCTGACCCTATTGATGATAGAAAAAATATTTATACATGTAGATAGATACAAAGAAGAGTGAGAAGTTACAGAAACTAATGTTTCTATATTTTATAGTGATTTCAGGGTAGTGGAATTATAAGAACTTGAAATGGTCTTCTCTGACTGTTTTCTACAAGAAATGGACAGTACTTATATAATCGGGCATCTCCCCAGGCCCAGGACAATATCTCACACTTGAGACACACTCAGGTGGGAGCTGGGTGCAGGCTGCTGGGGGCCACACTGTTGAGGGCAGACCTGGCCTAGAAGGTTCCTCTGGAGCTCTGGGGTGCTGGCACCTGCTACCCAGCCACACAGGAGGCCGTGCTGCAGGACAGATGTCTTTGGTGGTCTTGTCTCAGCCCATGGCCCCAGTACAGGCCAGACTGGGACAGCGGGGACTCAGGCCCCATGTTGCAGAAGAGCAGCATGGATGGATTTTTCTGCCGCTGTGCTCTGCTCAGCTGAGTGGGCACACATGAGCTCCTTCCCTCCCTGATGACTCAGCCCTTAAGAACCCAGTGACTTCTTCAGGGAAACTTCCAGACTAACCCCACATGCAGTGTGCTAGGGTGTCCCTGTTCTAATTAGTGAACACTCGTAGAGTGCTGTATAATCTGCAAGGTGGAGGAGGGAGAGAGAGTAGGAGAAAAGAAGGGAAAGACAACATTATATGACCAGCATGGATCCTTCCCCAGAGCCCAGCCAGGAAAGTGGCCAGGCCAAAGGAGCAGCAGCGGCCTGGCTGAGGGAGGCTGGAACAATTTGTCCAAGGGGCTATTTAGTGCCCGCATGCACTTCTGCCAATGCATGTGCACACACACCCCCTACCACAAGACAGGCCAAAACTAGAATGTGGCCCAGTCTATACCCTAAATGCAAGGTCCCTGGCTTTCTCATTTTTATGATGCCTACTAGCTCTCACCTTCAACCAATGGCATTGCAACTGGTGCACAGCAAAGCTGACGCACCCTCCCAGAGATCAAACCCAAGCCTCCTTAGCGTGCCTGATGCTCTACTCACCGAGGAGGAGACCCAGCCTGGGGCTGGGGAGCAAACCTAACTTGGTAACCTCGTGTTTTCATAAACGGAGTCTTTAGAAAGGTGGACACCTAAAATCTCCTACTATAAGGAGTAGCCCCTTTCTAAGAAAGAGCAGATGCAAGTAAGTTCCTCTTAGTTATGGCGATGTCTGTCCACCATCATGTTCCACCCTCCTCCACTAAGAAAGAATATTGGAAGCTCATAGCCTAAAACAGAATTATTTGTGTGAAGCAAAATGAAATGAAGTCAGTTTTGTTGGGGGTTGAATTAATACAATGGATCATTTTTTAATGTACAAAATCATCTGGCAGGACTAAAGGAAGTCAAGCAGTAGGTTTAGGTCCAAGAGTGAAGAGTGGGTCACAAGTGTGGGTTTGTAGCCAGCAGGCCTCATGGCGGGTCTGGGTCCATCCCAGGCAGGGGACGCCTGGCTTGCTGGTCCTGCTCCACTTTGACAAGCTGCTGTTTTCACCCCGGCCCATCAGAACTGTGTTAACATGAAGCCACCATCATAGTCAGGGTTTTGTTCCGTGGCTATTCATTGAGGACCCACTACACGCCAGGCGCTGCTGGAAACTAAGAATACAAACACTTGCTCCAAGCTTCATTTACCAGCCCAGAGAACCCCTACTATGTGTCAGGTCTGAGGCTGGAAACACGATAAAGACTAAAAATTGTTAAATTGGTTGATCATAGTTTTTGATTGGTGTTATGTAGAAATAAATGCAGTACCCTGATAGGTAGTCACAGGGAGAACATCAGTCATTAGCAGAAAGAATTCAGCCCACTCGTGCATCTGAGAGACATGTATGGAGCAGCTACAATGCATTAGGTGCTGTGCCTTGGGGACTCGCAGCAAAAGAGCCAGTGCAGTCCACACACATTCACACCTAATCTGGGAAGACAACAGACCCATTATTTGCCTGACTCATGCAGTTGCTCTTTTAGTCCAATCTATAGGCCTCTGGAGGCCCCTCCTCAAGGCATATTGAAATGGTGGCTGCCCGGAATGGCCTAAAGTCAGAACAGAGATCTAACCTTTGTGTGCTTTTCTTCCCCTCAACAGGGCA
The DNA here is from genome assembly GCA_004024925.1 of Scalopus aquaticus. Classification (NCBI taxonomy): domain Eukaryota; kingdom Metazoa; phylum Chordata; class Mammalia; order Eulipotyphla; family Talpidae; genus Scalopus; species Scalopus aquaticus. The sequence goes on from PVIJ01001735.1 coordinate 108,209, forward strand.
CCACCAGTTGCACCACAAAGCACAGGGATCTGGAAGCCACCTTCAGACTCTGGGACACCCACAGGAGCCTGGGGGGTGGGTAATGGGCAGTACCAGAACTCCCCAGAGACATCAGCTTAGAACCACGGGGCCGTTTGACTGATGTATATAATGATGCCACTTGCAGGGCAAGTAAGTCTCTCAGCCATTTTGAATCTCAAGTTCCCATTGTGGAAATAAAATCTGTTTTACCTCTTTCTATGGGTTACTGTCAAAATCAAATGAAATCATGAGAGTATTTTGAAAAAGAAAAATCTATATTCAAATTTAAAGGGCTAGAATTATCTTGTTTTTAAATTGTGAAGATTGTCAGGGTTCAAACAAAAAGGATTTTAGAGTTTTACCATTTAGTAATAAGGTTGAATCTATCATCAGTTTGATCATACACCACACCTGAAAATAGCCAGCACTACTTGTTGTGGACCCAAGAGCCATTTCTCCTCACCTTCCAAGCTCAGGGGACCCCAATTCTCTCAGGTTAGGCTAGAGCTTCCCTTTTGGTACCCTGATCTACCCCAGTGCCAGGAGCAAAGCTGTGATTGGTCTAAATAATCGGTGGTCACATTCCATTTGGCCAGCGATTGGTCTAGGGGTGGGCATATGTCAAAGAACTAAGTGGTCCATGAGAATAAGGGAGCGTGTGACGTCCCTCCCCAACGTGACACAGATGTTGAGTACAAGACACGGGTGTGAGGACCTGATGCCTGTTTCACCAGCAACCACAAAGCAGTATACACAGGACCTGAAGAAGGGAGAGGAGAGGAGAAGGAACAGGCTTCTGGAGCTGCTGCCAAGCTGCCCAGCTCCAGGCTTCTGTTATCAGAGATATTACCAAGGGCTGATGATGCTTAATTCACGGTTACTTGCTCCCAATTGCAGATGAGATTTTATATATTTATTTTTGCATACAAGAACTGGGGTGTAGGTCAGAGTTGAGGGAGGATAAGAGGATTCACCAGAGACAGAGTGGGGAGCAAAAGAGGCAGATCTATTGAAATACACTGCTGAGGGGAGCAGCGGGCGAGACAGGAGAGGTCCGCTGCACCATGTGGGTTGGCACCCTAGCCGGGGATTGAACTCAGGCTGTTCTGTTGTGCTGGGCCTTCGCAATGGTAGTGCTGAGACTAAACCCCTAGGCCACCAGGGAGGCCTGAAATTGGTGTGATCTTTAAGGACTGTAACTTAGCAATATATTTCTATCTTGAATGCACATACTCTGGGACTCAACAAATTCTCCTGATCAGAATTTCTCCCACATTCATACTCACACAGTGTGCAAAAAAAAAGTATTTTTAAATATATTGCTGGTGAGATACCACCTCACACCTGTGGGGATGGCACACATTGAAAATACAGGCAACAACAAATGCTGGAAAGGATGTGGAGAAAAAGGAACTCTTCTACACTGCTGGTAGGAATGTGAAGTGGTCCAACCACTATGGAAAGCTGTACGGCGATTCCTCAAACTGCTAAACATGGAGCTTCCATACGACCCAGCAATCCCACTTTTGGGAATTTACCCAAAGGACACAAAAACACTAATCTGAAAGGATACATGCACCCGTATGTTCATTGCGGCACTATTCACAATAGCAAAGGTATGGAAGCAACCCAGATGTCCAAAAATAGATGATTGGGTCAAGAAGATGTGGTACATATACACAATGGAATACTATTCAGCATTCAAAGAAGATAAACACATGCAACTTGCAGCGACATGGATGGAATTAGAGGGGATCATACTCAGTGAAATAAGCCAGAAAGAAAGAGAAAAATATCGAATGGTTTCACTTATAACAGGACTATAAGGAAACCAAATAGGAGAGACACACTCAGTGGGGGGGGGGGCAAAGGGGGGGGGAGGGAAGGATAAGGGCACAAAATGCCCTTAGAATAGAAAAGAATAGAATAGAAAAGAACACAAGGGACCATGGAGATTGATCACAGGTGAATTGGTGGTGGGCTACCCAAGGGGAATACAAAATGTAAAAGACATAAATAACAATAAAAATATATATTAAAATATATATATATATATTACTGGCAACATTATGTATGTAACAATATGGGTAGATTGACTATGGTTCACCCATAAAATGAAATATATGCTGACTTTAAAAGATCGGTGCAAAGGGGCTATGGTGACTGCTCACAGGTGACGGGGGTGGGAGAATTATGGGGAGTACACCTGAGGGGAGAAATCAAATATTGTACAAAAATGAACAATGATGTAAGGAAATAAAAGTCAATTAATTAATTAATTAAAAAAAGATTTGTGCAGCTATACTTGCTATAGTAAGTGAAAGAAGTGAGTTTAATAATGGTTGAAGTTGAATGAGGGTTAGGAGTGTTTCCTTGTAAATGTATTATGGAGATTTGAAATTTTCCAAAATAAAAAAAATTAAAGGCAAAGGTCAGAGACAGTAGTGTGAAGATTATGACATCATTTGTGTGAATTTTTTATTTTTTAAGAAAAGACATATGAGGGCTAGAACAAGAATATTCATGGGAAGGCAAACTACAGACTGTAACAACAGTTACTTCCAGGGAGAGAAGGAGAGCTTGGCAGAGACTGAGTTCTTATATTTCTTTGTCCATTTTAAATTTTAAAGAAAATAATATCTTGTCATATAATAATTTTTATTTAAAAATATAATAATGTATCAATCAACCAAATGCAAAAAAGCAGGTAGATTGGCAGACAGACAGGTAGCAAACTGTCTACACCCAGGTGATGGGGTCTCAGAACTGCTGCTTGGTGTGTACTCCATAATTCAGGCCCCAGGGCAGCAGGTTCCCCAGAATGGGCACTGCTCAAACAGTCACCCAAGGCTGCAAGGTCACTGCGTAAAAGCTAAATCTCTGCTGAGAGTCACAGACCAACAGCGGTGAGGACGAGGAAAAGTTAAATGCCAAACACCATTTTTAGGGGAGGTAAACCTTTTCTCTTTAACCCACAATTCCTTTGTAGACACATCTTTAAAAGCAGAAAAGCACAGAGAAGTTAAAGATCATTCCTAATCCCACTCCTTGTAGGGACAACATGTCTTTTGGTGTGAAAGTCTGTGCTCAGAAAACACAGACCATTTGTAATCTGATTCTATCCAGTTCACCAAATGTAATTATTTTCCACATCATCAAATGTTATTTTACAACATAATTACTAATGTGTGCACATTGTGTTAATGTGGCTTTTAAATCATCTCACCAATTTCCTATGTTGGGCATTTAGTTGCTTTTCTACCTTTTGGTGATGTTATAATTACAGATCATTCAATTGCTAGCAATTTCTGACTTCTACAAATATATAGCACAATTTCCTTTCTTCTTTCCTTTGATTAAGCAATTATTAATTAAAAGCAAAGCAACCAGCTTCAAACAAAGCAACTATAAAAGACATTGTTGAGCTGTTTGGGGAAATGTGAGCATAGACTAATTCTTCCACAGTGTTAAGGAATGACTGCGTTTGATAATGGAAATGCTTTTTATTTTTTAGAGATACATGCAGAACTGCTTAAGGATGAAATGTCATAACGTTTGTAATTTGCTTTAAAATAGTTTAGCTATCATATGAATGAGGCAAATAAAAAATGGTTAAATCTAGGTGATGGATATACTGCCTACTATGCTGTATGTTTGAAATTGTCACTTTTAGAAAAGGTCTTACAGGCGAAATGCTTTGTGCCAGGCTAGAGATACAGCCATGAACAAAACATACCCCTGCCGTCCTGGAGGAGCACACAGCTTTTGGGGAGCACCTTTCCGCCAGACCATCTCCAAAGCAATGCCACTGGTGTCCCCAGGAGCCCTGTGAGCCTGGCTCTCCCTCATAGCGTCCTCGCTGGGAGCGAGCGCTCCGTGGAGCCTGGGGGCAGCCTCCTCACACCCAGCGGCCACGTTCCCCTGGGGTTGCCCTCTCGAGCCCACCCAAGCCTTGGAACCCGAGTTTTCGGCGCCCGCGCCAGCATGGAGTGGGAGAAGACCCACTCACCCCCTTTCCAGGGGACCCTCCCGCCAAGCCGTAGGGTCCAGCCGCCCGCGGCAGTGCTTGCAGCGCTGGTCTCAAGACCAGGGCGCCAGCTGCCAGCGAGGGCGCCGTCGGGGGCCCCCAGCCGGCTCAGAGGAGCCCCTCACCGCCACCGCGTCCCCAGCCGCGCGGCGCGCGTCCCCAGAAGGCGAATCCTGGCGCCACGGAGGACCTCGAGGATTTCTCACTCCTGCCAGCTGCCCCCAAACTTTCGGGCCCTCCCGGAGGGTGCGCGCGTGACTCCTGGAGCAGCCCAGCCCCTCCCTCGTGGCTGCGCAGCGGGTACCCAGCGCTCTGCTGTTGCCTGGCCAGACGCTGCCCCGCAGGGAGGGGCGGGGGCTGGCACTCGGGGTGTGCCGGGGCCTGCCGGTCAGTTGCGCAAGTTGTGCTGGGCGGCTATAAGAGGGGCAGGCAGGCATGGAGCCCCGCAGGAATCTCGGTGCCAGCAGCTGCAAGGTAAGGCCCCGGAGCCCTCCTCGCACCTTCTCTACTGGTCTTTCTTTGCAGGCTACAGCACCCCACTCCAACCAGATTCCAGAGAAACTGAGGCAGGCAAAGGGCAGGGCAAATGGCTTGGTTTGGTGCTCTGGTAGCTTTGAGGGAAGGGTTCTGGGAGCCGTGGTGTTTTGGGTTCTGCACTGGGCTGTGTCGGTGCCCACAGGGCAGGAATCTGCTCAGGGAGCTAGCCAGCACCCCAGGAGACAGTGAAGGCCACCAGCCCCACTGCTGGGATGCTGTGAAAATTACCCCAGCATATCCCCAAAGATACCCCCTCCACTCCCCTTTGGAGGAGATAAGGCTGTGGCTGGGGGGAGCCGTGGCCACGACAGGCTCAGCTTCCGACGAGCGGATGTAGGTAGCCTTGCCCTTAAGACTTCAGGCACCATTTTCAAGCCGAGTGCTTATCTGAATGCCAGGGACCGGTTAAGTAGACCTCGAAGTAGAGCTGGAGGGAGAAATTGTCCAGGACCTAAGTCACCCAGAGAAATTGTGCCGGCTCCCAGCCACCTCTGACCTCAAAGCCATGAGAACTGCCTTCTTCACAATGGATAGAATAGGGTTTCTCTGCGGTGACAGAACAGCAAGTCACTGCCAGATACATGCTGCTGGCAGGTGGGCCCAGGTGAGACCAGCCAGACCCCCATGGCCTTCTCTCTGGGTGGGCCTCAGTGCTCACTACGGTGAGGGGCCTTTACACTCCAGTTTCTACAGACTGGCAATGGCGGCACTTTGGAAAATACGGTTAGATCTGAGGGAGACAGGTGGATAGGTTAGGTTGTCTTTTGAGAACCATGGCGCTGGAGAGGAGGAGCTGACTCGTTTCTTCTGGGAGGGTGTCTGGGGGGAGTCAGGGCAGAGGGCAGGGGCTTGAAGCTCAAGCTCAGTGACTTGGCTGGGCTGTGTAGGGTTTGACTTCTGCCAGCACCTGCAGGCTCCTTTGGTGGATTCTGAAGTGGGCAGCACTCAGCCAGCTCTGGTAAGAGGGAGCCCTGTCTCCTTCCTGATGGCTGTTCCACAAAGCCAAAATAGCTGCTCCCATCCTAGCGCTCTCCTGAAGGGAAGGTAGCTCTGGTCACTTCTCTCCTTTAGGTAGTGGGAGAAGCTGAGAGAAAAAGTGGATGTTTTGAGCATCTTTCCTTTTCAAGCAATTGAGGACATTGAGCCGAGGGAAACATTCCCATGTTGGCCAAAGGAGTGTCCTTCTCACATTTTGTACATCTTTTGCCCCAAAATAACTCTTCTTGGTATTTGGGGGAAATACTTTCCTCCCCCCTCAGTTCCAGGAAATGGCTCCAAGCGCCAAGGACAGAGCCAGGGAGGTTGCACTGAATTCCTTGTGTGGCCCCAGGAGGGTGTCTCTGTGTCTCAGTGGCCCACGCAGGGCGCAGAGGCGGCCACTGGGGAGATCTCTCCTCACAGACCCTGGGTCATCGTCCCTGCACCACCCAGGGGGGTTTGGGGTCAGAGATAGAAGGGGCTCCAGGGAGGCAGAGCCCTCGGGCGGTGTGCGGCTTGAATAGCGTGCATGTGACTGGGGGGGAAGTCACGCCAGACTCCCCTGCAGCCAGCCATGGTGGGCCCTGGCCCCAGCCGCGTGGGAGTGCAGCTCCGTCCTGGCCTGCCGGGGGAGCACCTGGAATTCTTTGTCCATAGTTTGTCTCAGAGAAACAGAAAGAAGTGTTGTTTCTGCTCATGAAACAACATACCTGATGTCAGGGGTGTGGTCATCCTTCGCTCTTATTCCGCTGGGACCACAGGCGTGTCCTGCTTCTCAGCAGACTGCAGCCCCCAGTCCTTCCTGCTCAGCACGTCAGCTCTGGGGCTGAATCCGTGACCGATGCCGAGCTCACACTGATGGCGTAGACTTCGTCTCCATCTGTGTGGTGTTTGTACTGGAGTGGGGGTGCCCAGGAGGAAAGCCACGGGGAGGAGGGGGTGCTGAGCAACAGTGACCCGGAGCACGGGGCAGGAGCCAGGCTGAGAATGGGGTGATGGGCAAGGCACGGCAGAGCTCAGGAAGCTGCAGGGCATGAGGCCTGAGTGGCGCTGCTGGAGGCCACAGAGGGGGTGTGGGAAGCCGACCAGCGTCCCCTTGAAAGGGAGCCCCGGACACCAGAGCGTTCCCTGTCTTCACTAAGAAAACTCAGGAATTCCTGCTGGGTAAAGTGAATTCTAGGATATGACTGAGGACGGGAATGGACGAACCACCACAGAGGTAGAGTGACCTGGTTAGACAACGAAGATCAGGGATGTGTGATTTATTCAACAGATATAGAGAGAGCAGCCTCTACTCTGTGCCAGGCGGTGCTTGGGAGCTACGGGAGCCATGGCTCACGCACCCTGCACCAGGCCGGCCTCACGAATTGATCACGGTGCTTTCTCTCCTCCGAGTCTGGACGGAGCCTCAGATTCCCCTCCACACAGCACTCCAGAGAGCTACTGAAAACTGATTGGAGTTGACGTGGAAATGGAAATCTATTAGCGTCCCTGATAGGATCAGATCTAAGAGTAGTTTCTAGAGAGCAGGAAGAATAAAGCCCCCACAGCAAGCATGTTAATGTGATTTCTCAAAAGAGGCTCTTGGTGGCTAGTAAGAGAAAACTCCTCTTGCTAGTTCAGTGTTTTCCAAATGGTATATTGTAACCAACGGAGACTCTCAAAAGCCTATCACACAGTTAAGGGTAAGCTGTGTTTCTGGACACTTGTTTATCTTCCATGTGTCTGTTTCCTGGGTGAAAAAAGATATATTCAGAAAGTTGAAAGCTACTCAAGTGAGCCTATGTGGAAAAGAGTATATTTCAAGGACAAGGAAGACCACTGAGCCTCATAAAGACCCAGCACCAAAAAGGTCAGGAACCAGCAAGGTCAGGAGGCCCGCAGGCCGTGACCAGAACCTCGCGGGGCCGGACAGACCTGGTCCCTCAGCTCCGTGCATGTGAGCCCCCCCCCCCCCCCCCCCGCCACTGCCCAGTCTATACAGTCACAGCAGAGGCAAACGGTGCTCTGTCTCGGAAGCCCTACTTTAAATTCCCGGGAGAATTGCTAATTGACCCATTTGGGGCTTGGAGGTGGAAGGAAGAGCAAAGAGCCAAAGAGGAACATTCTGGGTGTCTTGCCTACCGTGGCCATGCAAACATGGCCTCCCCCACAATGTCCCTCCTATATGCGGGATCAAGCCCAGGACAGTCTGACTTTCCACCCGCACCTGCTTTGCCCTTCTCCCACACTCAGTTCTCCCATATCCGCGTGGCTTGCCCCAGCCCCACGCTGTCCCTCTGCCCTGGAAGGCCCCCTTCCCCGCTTGCCCGCTTCCCCCGGGACTACGTCCTCAGGGTCTCACTTCAGATGCTGCCTCCTTTGCAAAAGCCCCCCACCCCACAGAGTCACCCTCTTCCTCTGCGCTCCTGGACCCTACGCTTCCCTGGTCCTGCGCTCCTTCCCTCCTAACTCACCAGATTCTGTTCAAATGAGTGTTTCAGCTCCTCTCTGTGCCTGGACTCTGAGTGACTTGAAGGCCCAGGATCCATTCTTCTCTATTTCCTCCCTCGTCCTTTCCCTAATCTCAAGTTCCTTCCAACTTGGAATTACGGCAGAATGAAGGAAGAAAGAGGGGAAGGAAGGAAAGAAGAACAGGCTCACCATTCTTGTCTAGACAAGCTCCTAAATGTTCAAAACCACTTTAGAAGCTTCTAGAGAAAAAAGGTTTTGCAGCTGCAAGCAGATGGCTGTTTTCTTCCTCCCCTTCACAGCATTCTCTACTCACGCCTGCCTGTTGCTCACCAGGTGCTCCTGGGTCTACCTCTGCACCCCGTCTTTCTGCTCTAAAACTCTTAATCCCAACTGTCAGCTGGACAGGTCTACCTGGGGTCCTTCCATTTCCCGCAAATCAGCATGTCCTGAACCCTTATTCCCAGTCTCCACCGCTGACAGCCTCTCCTGGGGTGGTCAGGCTCCTCACTTCACTCACAGCCAGCCCCTGCCTCCCTGTCAGCCGTGCACCACCTCTCCCGAGCCCAGCTGCAGTGCTCTTCAGCCTCTGTGCCCTCTGCCCTCTTCCACTTGGCACAAGTCCAGTGTGGCATCTCAATCCCTCTCTTCCATCTTCACAAACCCAATTCTGCCCCACTCTTGAGCCCTTATCAAATGCTGCCTCCTCCAAGATGCTGCCTTGATTGCTAGACGGGAATAGTGGTGAGAACAGCCGCTGTGTGTTGTATATGTAAAGCCAGCCCTTGACATATATTGTCTCATCCCCTGCAACAGTCACAGGCGGGAATTGTGATTCTTATTGTTAACATTTTATAACTAAGAAAATTGAGAGTCAGACTTTAGCTAACTTTCCCAAGGGCCTATCTTCCAACCCAGGCGGTTCTGCTGGGCTCTGGAGCCCCTCATTTGCACATGACCCTCTCCTCTGTGCTACCCAAGGTGTTTGCCTGGTTCGTAGTTCTTCCTTGCACTGTAGATAATTACAGAAATTCTTTTTTTTTAATTACTAAATTCCTAAGCCAGCTCTTTTATTTTTAACAAATAATACATGTAAATAGATGACAGCATCAAACCTGAGTTTCTTGGGAAACCACCAGCCTTCAGCCCCACCCCCCCAAGCTGACCCCACTCGCCTGTGGCCTTGGGTCTCCATCTGTGCCTGGCTCACGGCGGACGGCTGCACGTTAAGCTGTCAGCCACCAAACAGGAGTACTGACAGGTGTCACATGTGAAGCTGAATGAGGTCGATGGTCTCTGGGGTTATCACTCCCCTCCCAAGGCTCTAAGCCCCACTCTTTCTAGCCTTTTCTCCCAATCCTTCTCAGGCTAGAAAAGTCCCCACCCAGACAACTGCAAGTAAACCTGGGAATACTTAATGTCCACTTTGTTCTGACGTCCATGTCTTGGTGTACAAATGGTTAGCATTAAGTTTTGCTGCATTTAGTAGAGACCTAAAATAACAATGGCTTAATCAAGACAAAGGTCAAGTCTTTGTCACTTACAGCACAAGTCCAGAGATACGCAATCTTAGGGCTTTGTGGAACAGAGTTAAACTGTGCGAACTGTCCCCAGTGTGAGTCCACAAAACCCTTGCACAGGCAGAGAGCGTGGGGTAGGGCCTGAGGCTTCAGTGCTGGGCTCTGCCTTATAAGCTTCATCTCTGGACGGGACACTTCACTTCAAGCATCGGTTTCCATTAGTAAAATGGAACAATCAGCATGTGGCTCAAAAAGGTAGCCCCCTACCACTGCATGTGTGCTGAGGGCGGCAGTGGGTAAAGCCGGTTTGAGTTGTGTAATTCCTGGGCAGGGCTGGAAAGGCTGGGCGGCGCCACCTGGAGCCAGTCCCAAGTCAAGCATGTGGCCTGCTGCCTCCTCTGGGCCCTCTCAGCAGGGCGCCTGTATTTCTGGGTCTTGCCCCAAGTAGCACAAGATTGAGTCTCGTCCTCTTCTAGAATCTGTGTGTGAGTGACACCCTTCTCCCCAAGAGAACTCATAACCAGATTTTCTCTGGTCACACGGCTCTCACGTAATGGCGAGCCTATAATGCCCAAATGGAAATATAGTTTTACAAGCCCCCTCACCACTGATAATATGCTCCAGTGGATGCTAAAAATAAATGGCAGTTTCTGGAAAAGTGAAATTGAGATGCGATTGCTGAGTGAGTCTGCCTAAGAGGAGAGGGCAGGTGGGAATTCTCCACGGGCCCATCTGAGACAAAAGGGAGGGCGAGAACCTGGCCCACCGACACACACAGCACACAACGCACATGTTCACACCCACTCACGTTGCTAGTTGCCTCTAATACCTGCTCCTCTTCTTGCTAAGCAGAAAAATTCCCAAGTCTTTGACAGAGAAGAGGCTGCCCAGAATAAAAGCTCCATTTCCCAGCTTCTCCAGCTAGGTCTGGCCAGAGACTAAGTTTTGCAAATTAAGTGCAAGTGCTGAGTGGCAGCTTTTATGTTGGGAGTCTGTGCCCTTCCCTTCTCATTCCTCCCTCTAGCCCAATGCTGAAATGTGGGTGCGGCAGCTGGCTTGCTGGTGCCACCCTGGGTTGTGGGGTGAGGGCCTCGCCTTAGGACTGGTGGAGGAGGGAGCTGGAGGAGCCCAGGCCCTGGGGACTTTGAGGGCCTGAGATGCCATGTTGTTCCCCAAATATTTGGTGGAAATGTTTACTCGGTCAGTGAGTTGTGAATAGAGGGAGTTTTAGCCCCTTAAGAGTGAAAATGAGCGCAAAGACATCTAAAGCGCCTACTCTTGAATTAGCACTTTTCACATGTGAGGATGAAATGAGGGTGCAATCTTGGTACTTTACCCTCAAGCAGGTTTTTTTGTTCTAAAGAACCATTCCAGGAGCTGCCCTTGGTTGGGCCTGTGGTGGTTTGTAATTGGGGCTTCTCCTTACAGGCTGGAGACAATGGGGTAGGGGGAATCACCCAGCCTTTCTGGGTTGGGGGGGGCAGTGTGTGTGTTCCTGGCTCTACCTCTTCTCTGTCTGACTTTGGGTAATTTAATTCATCTTCTTGAGTCTCACTTTTCCTTCTATAAAATTCAGACTTTAGGGCCTCCCTGGTGGCACAACAGGTTAAGTCACAGCACTATGAAGCTATCCAGAGTCACTGCAGCACAAGTTCCATCCCCGGCCAGGGAGCTTCCCACATGGCGCAGCAGACCTCTCCTATCTCACCTGCTGCTCCCCTCAGCAGTGTATTTCAATCTGCCTATTCTGCTCCCCTCTCTGTCTCGGGTGAATCCTCTCACCCCCCGCACCTCTGGCCTACACCCCAGCTTGTATGCATAAATAAATAAATCTTTTTTAAAAATTCAGATTAAAAAAAACATTTGATCAAGCATTATGAAGAATATATAAACAGACTGCTTATTTCTATTATCTTGCCAGAACATGAATTATACTAATATTGCCACCTATGGGCAGAAAGTGTTTTACCTGTTTTTATCAAGACTCAAATGAAACTGGACACAGAAAGCAGAGATAAACATTTTAGCCATCTCCAGAACTTTCATCCTGTTATTTATTCACATTTGATTAAATACTTAGCATGGATCATTGGTCACAGACTCGAATACATTTAATGTTATTACCTTTTGCCTCATGTATCTCATCCAAACTTTGCTGCTTAATCAAGGATCTGCATATTATTAATTGTAGAGTTCATGGCTCCATGCCTTTGAAAGTTTCAAGCCTTCCGAGGGAACATGTTACAGATTCTCTTCTGTCTGCAGGCCTTTGCCAGCTGCTTCTTGATTTACGACAACCCTTTCTGCTCTAACGAACCACTACTCAGCCTTTAATGTCTAGCTCAGGTGACACCTCTTCCAGGGAGCCCTTTTTGTGTTGCCTTGATATCTCATACTTTCTTGCAAAGCTCCTGCTTCCTAAATTAGAATGGCCTGTTTGATTGTTTACCTGTCCTATGAAACTGTAGGCAGCCTGAGGGTAGAGAACCTCTATTGTTTGACACTGGAGCCTTGGTGCCTAGCAATGCACCTGACATATTCTCAGACCTCCAATAAGTGCTGGTTGGGTTGAGGCTAATAGAGCAAATGGTAAATGCCATCAGAGCAAGCACCCTGCTGCTGTGGGAGTAATGGAGAGGACAGGCAACATAATCTCTAATAATAGGGTAGTCATGAGCACATTTTTCTCAATACCTTTAAAACTTTTGCACATGCATTATCTAATTTGATCCTCGTAATAGCCTGGAGATGGGGCATTGCGAGGATTGCAGTTGTGTGATACGCCGAACCTCGTGCAGCTAGTCGGTGTCTGGACTCAAACCAGGTCTAAAAAGCCCATTCCCTACTTTGAAGTGCAGACAGAGACCCGTCATCACTGCGATGCCCATTTGCTCGAGCCCTGGCTTATTGCTCTGGTCCTCGGGACACTTCATCATGGTTTTATCGATCAAGCCTTGGCTCTCCCCAGGGGAAATCATTTTATAATGTATCTCTAGGTAATGAATTATCTTTGACTCTGAGAAGCAGAGGGCCAGGGCAGAGAGCAAATCTCATTTTTATCCACATCATCTGATAATGTGGTTGGTCACAGGGCAGATGGGTGTTTCCTGAGATGCCAGCAACATGCAAAGTATGTTTCCTTCTGTTTTCAGGCCCCAGAAACACATCCCGTAGGAAAATGCGTTGTGGATCTCTGTGCAAGTTCCTGTGGCTTTGGCCCTACCTGTCCTACATAGAAGCTATGCCCCTTCGAAAATTCCAGGATGACACCAAGACCCTCATCAAGACGATTGTCACCAGGATCAGTGATATCTCACACACGGTAGGGGAGTCTGGGAAGACAAGGCAGAACTGTGGCCTTGTGAGGGAACAGGGCCCTCTGGGGTTACTGAGGCCTGGGCAGCACATGTGGGGCCATGAGGTGTGGAACCCCCTGCTGCCTCTCTTGTCCTCTCCCCTCCTCACCCCCACTAGGTCTGAAATCCTAGTGCCTTAGACCAGAGGGGGCCATCGAGGTCCTGTGTCTCGCTGACAGCTGACCAGACCCCAGCAGCCTCCCCTCCCGCCTTGGGTCCCCCCAGACTGTGTTTCTCAGTAAGCGTTCTGCCTAGTGGCACTGGACTCCATCCTATGAAGCTTCTCCCCATTACTGCTCTCTCTGCCTTTCAAGACCACGCAGGAGAACAAGTCTACCCTCTTTCACAACAGCCTTCTGCATATTTGCAAACAGCTATCAGTGGGGCCCTGGGTCTTTTCTCTGGGCTCAATAGGCCTCAACCTTTCACCATTTCCCAGAAGAGCTCTGTATTTGGAATTCGGAAGACTAAGTGTCAATCTTGACACTTCTGTTCATTCTTAAGCTAGTTCCTCAATGTCATTAAGCTGTGGTTACATCATTGAGAATTCAACTCAGTTTTGACACTGCCTCCGTAGAGACAGTGTCAGGTTTAGGGATTCATCTCCCTAAGAACACCCTCCACTTCAAATGCCATCAGTAAGCCCCAGGCACACCCTGTGGCGTTACCTAAGATTCTGACCAACAGGCTACAGATGGGGGGTTCCCACAAACCCCTCCTCAAGCCTCAGGTGTCCCTCCCAAGCCTAGATTGTTACCTGTGCTTCTCACCAACTGGCTATAAGTCAGGGGTTCTCAGGACACCCTTCTGAGTTTCGATTAATTTGCTAGAATGGCACATAGAGCTCAGGAAACCATTTACTCACAAGGCCATGGACTTATTACAAAGGATGTTATTCGGGAACAGTGAGAGGGGAGAGATGCACAGGGCAAGGGAGAGGAAGATGCAAAGAACTTCCACGCCCTCTTCAAGCACTCCATTCTCCCCCAAATCTCCACAATTTCACCAACCTGGAAACTCTCTGAAGCCTCTCCTTTAGGGCCTTTATGGAGATGTCATTACAGAGGCATCATTGCCTAACTCATTGGCCACTGGCAGTGCTCCTGGGGAAGGCTGAGCTTTAGAGAATTGACTTCCTCCCACCTTGCTGAACTCTCGTTCTCCCCTTGCCCCTGCACAGCAGTCCGTCTTGGCCAATTTTCGGATCCTCTCGCCTCCACTGAGGTCAGGGGTGAGACTGAAAGTTCCACCTTCTATTCCTGTTGGTTTCCCTGGCAACCAGCCCCAAGCTCAGGAGTCTCTCGAAGAGTTACCTTCATTAACATAGCAAAGGACACCTTTTAACAGTCTCAGAAAATTCCAAGACTTCAGGGGTAGCTGTGAAGCAGGGGCTTTGAATGAGGCCAAATATGTGCGGGAATTAGAGAAAAATATTGTGGTCAACTGAGTGCTCTATCTACACACACACACACACACACACACACACACACACACACACACACACATACACCCTATAAATGACAATACTACACTTCAAAAGGTCAGGATGAGACTCCATCAGGTAAAGCAAGTGATCCCACGCCAAAAGAATCGAAACAAAGCATTCCTTTATAAAAAGCCAGCAGTTGTATTTGGTTTTGGTCCCCCACCCTTAAACCAGCTCTGTCCTCCTGCATGGACAGTCTAGTGCCATCCATCTCCTGACAATGGCCTTGGACGTCCAGGGAGAAGTTAGAAAGCCGGAAGCAGGACAGCTCAGACCCAGGTCATCCTGGGCATATCACAGAGCGACACCCTTAAGGGTCCTTGTTCTCAAAAGCATCCTGGAAGGTGCCTGAGGTGGGGGTGGGGAGCCGTGGCGGCGGAGGGGCGGCTGTTACTGGAGCAGAGCCGTGAACCAGACACTCACTGGGGCCCGACCTTCATTCCTGAGGGGATGAGACTTCTTGGAGATCCTGATCAGGAGGGAGGAGTCCATGGAGGTGGAAAGGGGTGTTGGGGAGAGGACAGGGGAGGGGAGACCTAATGCCGGGAGAAGAGCATTAACTACATGAGAAGGAGTCTTGGCTGGTTCGAAATCAGAGGCCATTTGGAGGAGGCAACCACCTGAGATGGTTGGCCTAGAAGTGAAGGGCAGGGTGGTTTGGGAAGGACATGAAGACAGAAGTTTAGGAGGCCAGTTTCAAGGCTTGGTATTTACCTAGGCACAAAAATAAGGGCCTAGACCAGAGAGTGCAGAAAGGGGAAGGAAGGCGCCAAGCGAGGGACCCTCCATGCTCCCGGGAAAGACTGAGCTTAGAGAGCTGACTTCCCTCCCATCTTGCTGAGCTCTTCTCTCCCTTTCCTCCTGCACAGCAGTCTGTCGCCTCAAAGCAGAGAGTCACTGGCTTGGACTTCATTCCTGGCCCCCACCCTGTCCTGAGTTTGTCCAAGATGGACCGAACACTGGCGGTCTACCAACAGATCCTCACCAGCCTGCCTTCCAGAAGTGTGATCCAAATATCTAACGACCTGGAGAACCTCCGGGACCTTCTGCACATTCTGGCCTCCTCCAAGAGCTGCCCCTTACCCCGGCGCGGGGGTCTGGGGGCCTTGGAGAGCCTGGACGGGGCCCTGGAAGCCTCACTCTACTCCACAGAGGTGGTGGCCCTGAGCAGGCTGCATGGGTCTCTGCAGGACATGCTGCGGCAGCTGGACGTCAGCCCTGGGTGCTGAGGCGCTGGCGGCTCTCTTCCCCCGAGGGCCGGGGCCGAGGGAGGGAACCCCGGCTTCCTGGCGTCTCCAGGAGAAGAGAGCCCATGTGGAGATCCTTCATCTGGGACTTGGCCCCACTTCTCACTCACTGCTCTAAGTCATTCTTCCAAAGGCATGCGAGTCCAAGGCACAAAACCAATGATAGAAACACGCAATTCTGTGCTGGCCCATCCAGCAGCAGTGGGCTGGATCTGGGATCCTCACAGATCTTCGGCCTGTCCCGTCTCCCCTCTCACAGCATGCTTCAGTGGGACCCAGGGTAATTTCAGGAGGCAGAGCACAGTCTTGGATGATTGGAGCAAGGTTCCATCTACAAATTCTGGGGAGCACTGTGACGGCTATATCCCACAGCTAGAAACTCCCAAGCAACACAAGCTGGAAGCACTTATTTATTATGTATTTTATTCTGCATGGATTTAAAGCAAAACATTGACTTTGCCAGGCTCTTTGGGGTCAGCCAGGGATAGGGTGCTCTTGGGTGCTGTTTCCAGCCCCTTGATGGGCCTGGCCAAGGCAAACCCAATTTGAGTGACATGAAGCTAGTTGTCATAACTGGTTTTGTTTCTACTGAGACTGATTTTGGGTTACAGAGTTTGCAGTGGCATTGCCCTGAGCAGATCTCCAAAGCCCAGGTTATTTTTAAAAGGAGATGAATTTGCCAGGTGTCTTTATACAGCGGGGTGCACCCAGAGGTGGGGAACGTGTTTGTAGGAACGGGAAGAATCCACATTGTATTTTCTGAATAGCATTTGTGTGATGGGCTCTTTGCATGGGGTGAGGTCACTTTCTCATCTTCTGCAACCACTTACTATGGTTTTCATGAAGACAATGAAGGAGATGACTCCTTTGGGGTGTGGGGGTTTTGCCAGATACCCATGAGGGACTGTGGCTTGAAACTGAGGGCTGTTTGTGGGGGCAGTGGTAAGCTTCTTTCCTAGAGCCAACTGCTAGAAGGTGGTTTTTCTTGCATGAAGTGAGAGTCTTACACTGAAGATGGTAATTTCCAGAACAGGGGTCTCTGGTGTGAAACTTGAATGGTCCAGGGTCAACCCAGGATGGGTGTGGAACATGGCAGTGTCTCTGTTGGAGCTTTGCTGGCCAAATTGTGGTTCTCATCTGACTGACTTTTGACCTACCCAAATACAGCCATGTCCCCACCCATTTAGGGTGGCATTTTATTCCAGTGGGAAAGTGGTCATAGCAGGTTGACTAGAGACTGCTGAGTGAGCACGGGGGCCCTCGCTCCGGCCCCAGGACCACCCTTCCTGCTAGAGGTCCCGTTCAGTAGAGTGAACAAGGGGCCATGTTTTCCACATCCTGCTACGGTGATGTGGCCGTCACACTGCAGGTGGCGCGTCTGTCTAGGGAAATTTGACGCCATGCAATCAACTCTCAGACTGAGTGCCTACTTCACACTCAGCCCTATTGGTGCTGTGGGCTCAAGAAGCTCACCAGATAAAGGTCCAAATCCAGTCAGGCCCTCAAGGGCCTCGCTTTCTAGATGCTAAAACTCCACTGAACAAAGGCTGGCATTTCACCATGGCAACCCAGCTGCTGAAACACAATGCGGTGCTCGCTGGGGAAGGACATGCAGAGAGCCAGTGCCCAGGGCCCGCGGCTGACCCGTCTTACACGTGATAGCCTTTTTACTTTCCAGGGCACATCAGCATCTATTACTGAGCAGCCACATTTCTTTGAAGCAGGACAGCTGGGAATTTAAAAATAAGAAAGTATGTAAGAACGTAGCAGCCAGGAGGTGGCAAGGTTAGGGCAGAACCCAGGTCCACTCGCCCTCAAGTGCCTCAAGTCAAGTAACACTCTCAGGAGGCACAAACAGGGTGGGCAGGGCGACGGGAGAGACTGCTGGAAGACAGGAGTTTCAAGGCAGATTTTGCGGGCGGTGGGGGACATGAAGTGGCAGCAGCGAGGAGGCTGCCTGGTTTGACGTTTTGATGAGCTGAAACAGCCAAGTGAAGGTGTAAGCGATGAGTTGCAGAGAAAGGCAGAGAAAAGAAAGACGGGAGGGAAAGAGACATGTTGAAGAAGGCTTCAGAGGCAAAGAAGTTTGATAATTGAAAGAGAAAAGAGCAGGAAGTTCTAGAGCAAGGCTCATGAGAAGCCAATCAGACCCTCTCTGGGAAATAGGACCTGGCATTCGTGGTCATCCAGTCGGGCTGAGGTGCTTTGAGCCTTTTGCTTAAAAATCTTGACAATCTGGCTCATTCTCAGAGTGTGAAACTTCCAAAATGTAAATGAATGTCTTTCTTTTTGTAACTTCAACAAAAATTCTTTTTGTTTAAAAACTCCGAATAAATTACCCATTCCCCAGTCCTGCTTCTCTGTCGTCTTTTGTGGAGGGGCTTCCGGAGAGCTGTTTGTGTGTGGCAGGGCACAGCCCGCTGGCCTCCGTCGCAACTGGGGTCAGCTCTGCCCAGGTTTGGCCGCAGCCAGCCGCCAGTTATTCAGGCTAAAGGATTCCCCCAAAGCACAGAGCTGGCCACATGAGCACATTCTGCACCAGTGCGGTTCTGCAAAGCAGCCTTGAGAAACACCAAATTATTAAAACATAACAACGACCAAAAGCAGCCCAAGCAAGCAAGCAAACAAAAATCTGCAGTCCAGGAAAGACCCAACCAGCTGCATTAGAATCGAAAAGACCGAGAGAGGTTTTTGCAGCTCACATGGACAACCATGTCTGCAGCCCAGTTGGCACCTGAGTCTGGGAGTACTTTGGGGGATTGGGGGGGTCAGTGCCATGGGTGAGGTCAAGGCCCTCTCTGCAGACAGGTGCTGGCTGCCTGGAGATTAACTGAGACGATGGCCCAGCTCAGTGTGCGGCCTACAGTAGATGGCGGCTTTTACCTCAGTGATCCAGCCGGGAACATGTGGCTCCACTTCAGTGGAGAAGATCCAGGGCCCCGCTGCCTGTGTACTAGCTTAGGTGGGGGAGAAAGAGGGGCTGAGCTCCCGAATGAGGGGAGATCACAGGAGGGGGCGGTCACCCATGGCAGGAGCAGCCCAAAGGGCGGAGGTGACTGGCTCTGTATCCGTCAAGACTCCTTTAGTAGCAGGTGGCAGAGATCCAAGGCAAACCAACTAAAATACACATTTTGGGGCACCCATGTTGTTGAGAAGTTCGACCCCTGGTCCATTTGCTCTTAAACTTAATTTACTTTATTTTTATTTATTTCAAAATGCTTTTAATTTCACAACTGATTTTGCTTTTGGTTTGTGTTTTAGAAGTTGTTTGGTTTAATTTCCCAAAATGGAAGAATTTCCCCATAGATCTTTCTGTATTATTTTTATTTCATATATATTTTACATCATTCTTCCTTTCTGTCCAATATTTGCTTTCTGCTCTCAGGTGTAGTCCCCATAAAATTCCCGCCAAGTCACCCGTGCACCTTCCCCTCAGTCCCCTGTGCTCGTCCCTCCCGTTTCGATCTCTCTCCCTCTCTTTCCCCCTGCAGAGTGTCTGATTTATAGTTGCCTGTGAATTTTGGTTTTGAATTTATTATAATTATTTTTTTCCTGATCCCTTATCTGGTTCCCCTACATTCCTCCTATACCTGAAACCATCCAATATTTTCTTTTTCTTTCTGACTTATTTCACTGAGCATAATCCCTTCCAGCTCCAGCCATATTGCTGCAAATAGCATGAGTTTATCTTTTTTGATTGCTGAGTAATATTCCATTGTGTATATGTACCACATCTTCTTGATCCAGTCATCAATTTGGGGACATTTGGATTGTTTCCATATCTTATCTATTGTAACCTGGTCCATTTCTTACAACACTTTTCTTGGCACTCGTCCCCAGAGATCTAGAAGGTGCTGGGGCTCTGAAGGACCTCAGCCCCCGTGGCCTGAGATGGGTAACAGGGACTTGGAAACAATGTGTGTGGCCCTTGAGGTCCCTCTGGGGCTGGCTGGGCTGGCTGTTTTCTGGGCAGATCAAGTAGCCACCGCAAGGAGCTACCCCAGGGTAACGGGAATACTGAAAAAGGGGCCTGAAGGTGTCACCCCCCCTCCTTATGAGATGACTCCCAGGGACAGAGTGGAAAGGCATGTTCTTCAAGCTGTCCTTCTGGATTTTTCCTTCCTCACGCATCCCCCAAGGCAGCAACTCACATCTGCTTAACTGCTGGCAGACTCTGGGGGCAGCAGGCGCCTGCTCAATCACCCAAGCAGCTCTTCTGCTGAGTCCAGTGAGAAAAATGTCTGGCCAACCTGCAGACCTTTCAGAAAGTCACCTTTCAGAAGAGCCCAGCCCAGGAGTCTGCACAATAGCACACACCCAGAACCAGGACACTCAATTCCCCCAAAGGAACCAAGAGCCACTTTCTGGGTTTTTAACACCATGGTCTATCTCCTGTGAGGTCTAACCACACAGATCCATCGTTAACTTCACAGGCTCTGTCTTCCTCAGCCCTCCGCATCCACCAAGCAATGGGAGGATCGAGGCTGCAAAGCCCCACCCCCACCTCAACCCTGGGTCCTCGCCCCAGGGCACTTACACTCTGAGAGAGAGTTCCTTGACCTCACTCAGCCTCTGCCTGTCTTCTGTACAGTGGGATAACTAAAATAGCACCTTCCTCGTAGCCTCTGGATTAAATGATGAAATGGGTGAGAAATTATCACCCCACTGACGTTTGATGCCTGTGAGTTCTGCTGCAGCTGTGGTAAAGCCGCAGGCCCTGGCACATAGCCCTGTGTCCCTCCGCTTGGAGACCCCTCTGGAGTCCTCTCAGCCACAGGGCAGTCTGAAAGTGAAGGGGAGTAAAGGGAACAGTCTCACCCCCACACCCTGGGGAATATGGGTCTGGGGATCACCGCTCTGCCCCCCACTCTCTATGGGGCAATACGTGGATTGCGCTCCAAGTACCCATCCCAGTCACCACATCTTGACTGGATTTTCCTCCTTCTCTGCCTCACTCTCCCTGCTCCCCACTCCTGCTTCCTAGGGTCCCCTCCCAAATTCAGCTACTGTACCAGAACCCTTGCTGCAGGCCCAGCTCCTAGAGAAACCCAAAGGGAGGCCGCTGCAGAGCAAATGGAGGTAGACACGGGTGCTGGAGCGCCATGAAGCCATGATCCAGAGTGGTTCAGGGCCCCACGCAAACCCAAAGACCCTGCACCATCCCCAGGGCCCCAGGAAGAAGGGAATCCGCTTCAGGAAAACTGGGTGTGAGAAAGAGAGACAGGACAGGAGGAGGAATCTACTGAGATGGAAAAATGACAAGATCAAGGAAAAGAGGCGCATGAAAAGAGACGAAATTATACATACTGGCATATAACGTCAGACATCACCTGCCTCAGTCCTCTCAGGCTGCTCTTGCAGAGCACAGTGTGTGGCTTATAAACAATGGAATTTCATTTCTCACAGTTCTGGAGGCTGGAAGTCCAAGATCAAGGTGCCAGTAGATTTGGTGTAAACCTCTTTGCTGGTTTATAGACGGCATGTTTTCACAAAGGGAGAAGGCTGAGCTGTTGAAAGGGCTGAGGAAACACTCAGGGGTCTCTTTTATAAGGCGCTAGTCCCACTCACCAGTCTCATAATCTAATTGCCTCCCACCTCCTAATACCACAAGACTAGGTACTAGCATTTAACACATGAATTTGGGGGGACACAAACAGTCAGTCTACCGACATCACCTTATGAAAATTGATTGGAGGAAAGGCCTAATCAAAGGAGTCTCAATTATTGGGTATTTTCTGTGAAAAAGTGTTTTTTGTTTACAGTAATGGAACCTAACAATGGCTGTTATTCCTTCCCCTGAGCTCCCACAGCCCCTGTCTGACTATGGGTGTGAGCTTGCACACGCACGTGTAAGGCTTTCTCCACCTCCCACCCAGGCTGTGGGCTCTGCCCACAGGTCTCCTCGGACAGCTCCGATAATTGAACAAAAAGTCAAAACTGTCCTAACCGCTAAAGGTTAAAGTTGTTATTAGAATTCTGTTCGGTCTTCATTTGTTCAGCAAACCTCTTCTCTCTGAATTCAAACATACAGATCCAAAGCACCCGTAAAAGAAAAGAAAATTTGAGACAATGACAGAGATTTGCCCATAGATTCTCTTTTAGCTGATGCTGGGATTCGATTTTATTAGCTGGCATGGTAGTTCATTTTCCTTTTTGGTAGTTAATTATTTTTAAATGCCTCCTTACTCATTAGCAATTCAAATAAATATTTAGGGTAAAATGCAAAGATGTCTGGTATTTGCCTTAAAATAGATATTTAGAGAGATAGACGCAGATATATATTTGCCAGAGGTTAGATAAATAAGATCAGCAAAATGTTGGTCATTTTTCCAGCTGGGTGGTAATTATGCAAGAGTTTATTGTGCCAGTCCCTCTACTTACTGGGGTGAAATTACCAGAAGAAACATTTTAGGGGAAGGTCCCTTCAGCCCAGTCCTTCCACTGCCCCCTGGCTTCCTGCCATCTTGGGAAGGAAGGACGAGGGAGTAAAAGGAATAGGGAGGATGAGAAAATGTGGAGCTGATTCGTATTTAACTTTACATTTGACTTCACAGCCTGGCAGATGTCCCAGGGCCTTGGGGGTACAGCAGATTGTCGGTGTGGGTGTGAAACAGTGAACTAAAACAGAGATTTAGCAAATCAAACAAGGAGAGAGTAGAAGAGGCAGCTGCAAGATGCTGGGAAGGCAAGCCCTAATGCTCACAGCCAAAAGCCAAAGGAGCCGAAATCTGCCCACCCCTGCTGGGCCTCAGGGCACTCCAGGAAGCCACATAACTCTCCTTCTCCCTCCTCGAGGGAAATTACAGTCACCACTATGAGTGATCCCTCCATATTGAATATGCTGTGTCGGGAGAAATGATCAAGCCAGGCATGGTTGCTAAAGTCCCGTCATGTGGACAAGACAGGAGAAGAGCGCAGACCAAAAGACAGAATTTAGCAGAAGACAAACTTGGGTTCAATCTCACGTGGGTGCTGCCCCACAGCAGAAGAGCGGAGGGAAAGGCAGGCTCCCAGGAGTCATACATCCCATCTGCCCCTCCCCATGGCTGTAGCCACGTGGCAGACATGCTTTGCCCAATGGGGTAAGGGCAAACAATATAGGAGCAGAAGCTGGGGAAGAACTTGCACCCTAAGGCTTGTGCTCGCTCAGTGCTGGAAAATCAGCCGTGACGGAGCAAGCCCAGTCTGGCCTCCACGTGGACAGAGGCCCCAGACAACCCAGGTGTATTAAGCACGTTTTAAATTTTCTATACTTTCCGATGCTGTGCTATTTGGGAGTTTGTTGACACTGGAGAGACTACCCCTCCCAGAGATGGCTAATTTGTGGAGATAACAAACAGCTGTCCAGGGAGCATGCTTTTTAAATGCACACCAGTCAAACCCACATCACCAGCCACCGCGTCCATGGGCTCCCAAACTTCAGGCCACCAGTCCGCTGCCCTCATCACCTCAGGTCCAGGAGCCAGACAACTAGAGGCAGCCCCTGTACCCCAGATCCCATAGCCACTGCTCCAGCTGACCAATCCCAAGCCTGCTTGTTCTTCCTTGCCTTGCTTTTCCCATGTGGTTGAACCAGACCACGTCAACAGGAACCACTCTCTTGCTCTCAGCTGTTTCCTTTAATGCTGGCATCATTCTCAGGGGTCGCAAAGTCACCAGGCTTGACTATAAGCTTGGCAATAACTCAGGAAAGAGCACTTCTCCTTTCTAATGGTTCCAGCAAAAGTCCCAGGGCTGACTCGCATTGGCCGGGTTTGAACCACAAGCTTCTTGCAGAGCCAATCCCTGCGACCAGGAAGATGCAGTGTGCTGATTATCTATGAATCACCCCTGAAAGGGGGGTTGTCAACCCCACTTGGAATGAGAAGGGGGAGGAGCAGTGTCCAAAGGCAAAGCAGCTTCTATTACCAAAATGAGGGAAGAATGCATTCTGGGAAGGTGGAAGCAACAGACTGCCCCTTAGGATGCGATGAGCTTCTCTTTGCTTCTCTGAGTCCTGTCAGCCATCCAGAGCCTCTTCTTCCTGAGGGAAGGGAGACTCACTTTGACCCTTTACTTTTTTGCACTAAGAACTCAAACTTACTGTCGTTGGCTCTTAACTTCAACCACACAGCATCAAATAAAAAATAATGTTTGACCCAGGACTTGGAAGAGAGTAGAGTAATTGCCCTTGCCTCTGAGAACTTCTGATACAATTGGGAATCATTTTATATGGGCTCTACTGGATTGGCTCTTGATATAAAATCATTCACCAAATTGTCATTGCTCTTGTTGGGGTTATTTTATTAATCTCTCTGCTTTGTCTAGGGTCACTCTTTTCCATTGGGAAAGTTGGTTCCTTTCTTCCTCCTTTATACTGTAGCTCATGTGCTGACACTTTATATTGTAAGGCATGGCTGTTCTGGGCTCTTCATGTTGCCTACGATGATATAATGATCCTCTGCAGTGGAATAGCACCTTGCCATCAAGGACTTTGACAGGCTTTATTGTATTTAAACCCACAATGACCAGGTTGGGGGGGGGGGTCTTGTGCTCTTTTCCTTTATAAATGGAAAGAGATTCAGAGCAGTTAAGTGACTGACTGAAGTTCACAGAGCTATGCTGCCTTGGGTAGTAGGAAAAAATTGGCAAGGAATAAGCAAGGATTATTTAAGGCTTTATTTATTTAACAAGATTATACTCTAATATTATAAAGCTAATCGGAGCTAACTTCCCAACACCAAATTCAGAGGGCATTGGTGGTATGAAAATTACGGTAGCTTAGAAGGACCAAAACTCACACAGAGGCAGCTGTGACTCTGACTGCCATCATGAGTATAGCCCAGTGCATCAGCACTTGGGGTCACCTACCAGCAGCTCCAAGGGATACAGCCCAGCCCACTGGAGAACAATTCTTGACTTAAGACAAACAGCCAGGATCCCGTAGTTCAGCCCTGCTGTAGACTCCCCCCACCCTACCCAGGCCCTTCTCCCCTCAGGGGGGTGGCTGTTAGATTGTAGATAGAACTGGGGCTTTGGTCACAGAGAGGTATCAGAGTAGGGGGAAATTTCCCCACCCCTCTGGGTTCTTCTTAGGTTGGACAAGCAAACAAAGTAACACCAGACAGATTAGCAGGAGAAAAAGAACAAATTCAATTTACATGCATATGGAGAATTTACGTGGCTGTACATTCTAAAGCAAGTGGGACAAACAAGGGATTTATTTTCTGACTGAAACTGGGGTGGGGCCCTGGGGCATCAAGGAAGGAGGACAGTGCACATGATGAGTGGCAGATGACTTCACAGGACAAAACCTTGCCTCTAGATGTTTGTGCTGCCTTGAGATAGGTTTCTCTGATAAAAAGGTTGTTTCTGGAGATGTCCCTAAATCTAGGTAATCTGCATTCTTTAAGTTTCTCCTGAGGCCTATGGGGCCCTGACTGGCCTTGGTTCTACATACCAAGGTAACACGTATTGGGTGGTGGAGGGGCGGGGAACTGCTCTGGACACCTTGGGAAAAGCCTGTCCATACATTTTGAGGAGGCTAAGGCTATAGAGAGACAGGTACGGTGGGTCTGGAGTGCTGGGGTAATCTCAGGCGAGTGGAAACTATAGCCAAATGGACTGGGGGCTCCCCTCCCAAAGACCCTCTCCTCCTAGCCCTGCTGTTTGTACTTTCCCTCTGTGCCTGTCTTTTGAGTTGAAAAGCCTGGTCAAAGAGATTCTGGCAGTCCTTTGTGGTGTTCCCACAACTCACAAATTCTGCTCCTTTATCAAAGAGAAGACAGAACCAAGTGCCCAGGGGAGATAGGCCTCCTGTGCTGGGAGGGACAGCCTCTGTGGAACTGGGGGAACACCCCCACCATTACTTGTCTTGCCTCTAGAAATCTCCTTACCTCTCCATGATGCAGACACTGCCTGCATCCTGAGCAAACCAGAGGGAAACCTGGTAAGTGGACCCCAAATTGGGCGTGACCCAGCCTTCCCAACCCTGTCTATAGAAGCCCCGAGAGTTCGTCAGGACAGGCTGGCCAGAGGGAAAGTGACCAGTGTCACAGCGCTCTGGGACACCTACTCTGTGCTGGTTCCAGTCCCCACAGTGGGGTCTTAGAGAGTCAAAGTGCTTTCCAGAACTGTCTGTGGTAAACGAGGCCAGAAGGGAAGGGCCCAGTCAGCAAGCTCGGGCCTGGGCCAAACCTTCCCTGAGGATCAAGCTGTGTACTGCTGGGAGGCTTCCATTCTAGAAGGTTCTGCCAGGCAGCAGAGAAATAGCAGATACAGCAACTCATCCTTTTGAAAGGATTTGTTTTTCTCCCGTAGGAGAAAAGCCCAATCACACCTTTTCCCAGTTGGAATATCTGCAATTACCTACCCTCCATAAGTGGAAAAAGAATGTCAGGCTTAATCAAATGACATCTCTCTGGGAAGCCCGTGCATCCCAGCACCAATCTTTTTGAAATGCCCCATATGGGAAGATACAAATTCAATTTGTCTTGTCTAGGGGAAAAGTGAGTTTTAAATATGTTGAATCAAAAATGATATGTACCAGACATTAGTGATCCAAAACAAACGCCTAGGGAGAAAAATTACACTGAAAATTTTAAGTATTTAGGTTGCCAAAGGACTGGGAGTTTGTGCTGCAGCCCAAGCACAGAAAGTCCACACTGGACACCCACAGGGCTGGGACTAGTCCCAGAGGTCAGAGCTCCTGCTTCTTGGAGGCTGTGCTGGGAAGCTTCCCTCGGGGGCCCTTCTGCCGCCTCCCAAGGACTCGCAGCTCCCACGTTCTCCTGCTGGGCTCGGGGAGCTCTGGGCACACCGTGGAGCCTCACCGGCCAGAGCACAGAGGTGGGGAAGGGCTGGGGAGACAGAGAAGACCTGGTGTCCACTGGCTCCCCAAGCCTGGTGGGCACTGGAGCTATTTATAAGTCAGCACTGTTTGTTCTCTTCCAAAATAAGCTGAAGGAGCAGAAAGCTTCAGGGGCCAGAAGTCAAATAGCTGGGTTCTAGTCCTACCTCTGCCAGTAGCTGGCTGGTCCCAAGGGCCTTAGACAAGCCATTTCCCCCCCTCCCTCTCTAGTCTTTGAGTTGATGAAACAAAGAGTAAGATTTAAATGACATCCCGGTCTCTTTCAATTCAACGACTAATATATGTTCCTCTCTACTCTCCCTGTCAGAGTGTGTAGGTCACGGTGAGCAAGAGCGCTCTTTTAGATCAGTCTGCACCGGTTTGAATCCAAGCTCTGCTGCTTTCTAACTGTGTGACTTTGAGCGAGTAACAAACTCTCTGCGTTTTTGTCTTTTGTAAAATGAAGATAATAGCATTTATTTCCTAACCTTGTGAAAGGATAAACTGAGGTAAGGTATACAACGGATTCGGAGCATCTCCTGGCATGTAGTTATCATTTATTGAGCAACTACTGTATGTCAGGCTCTGTGCTAGACACTGGAGATACGGAAGTGAGCCAGGAAGCAAGGATCCCTGTTTTCCAGGACATTATTTTCTCCTAGCAAAGTGGTGCCCAGGAAAGCCCACTCTTAGGGTCACCTGTGCATGTCCCCAAGGGTGTGGTGGTCCTGGCATTCTGCCTTGCATCGGGTTGGGCATGGAGCAAATTCCCTGCAGATCCCCAGAGCACACACCAGCTGATCTACTTTTTTCCTTTCCCTCTCCTCCCTGTTTTTCAGCTCCTAATTCCACTTGAAGTCTAACTTCAAAAATAATAGCAACAAATCAAATCTCCTGCACAAGAGCCGTTTCTCCTCCTCCCTCGCCCCTGTCTTGCTCTAGTTTTCTCCCCAGTCTCCACTTGTCCGTGTTGCATCACTTGGTCTCGCAGTCTCGCTCCACTTGCCCCGTCTGGGGAGCAAAGAGGTCCCTAGGAACACACTCTGGTCTCGCTCTTCCTAGAATCCGACACAGCCGTGATCTCCTTGGTTAGTGAGAACACTAACTGCGAGAACATTCCACTTTGTTGTCCCAGAGGGTGGGGGTGGGGACCACAGAGTTGCTCAGTTCCTGCGCTGCCAGCTGGGAAGGTGACAGGCATTCATCTGGGCACTGCCAAATGCAGATGTGTCCCAGCCAGAAGGAAGTGTGAGCAGCTCCTGTCTCAGGGGTGAGCTGTGACCTGGGGAGAAGAAGGAGGTGCTGGCCCAGAACGGGCAGTCCCCAGGCTTTCCATGCAGCCTTTTGGAGTCTGAGCTGCCTTGCCCAGCCTCGCCTGGCCAGGAGGGCTGGTTGATGGGTGCGTTTAATAGACAAGTTGGGGAGCTGGCTGGCTGAGTGTTTATACACAGATACACACTGGCTGCTTAAGGAATTCCCAAATCTCTTGCTGGAGACTAGATGGTGAACAAACATTTCTAGAGAAATCCTGGGGCCTCTTTGCCACTATACTCTTCCTTGGGCTCCAGGGGGTGGGAGAGTTAGGGGAGCAGTGCAAAAGGCAGCCCCTTGGCCAATCCTGGCAGGTTCTAGGTCAGGCTGATTCAGCAATGACGAGAGGAGCTGGGGTAAAGAGCTGTTTGGCAGCCATTTCTTGAATGCCTACTGTGTGCCAGGCACTGTGCCAGCCTCCAGAGAAACAAAAGCAAATATAAGAGCTGAGAGCTGGCAGACAGCTGCACAGAAGGAAGAGAGGCATGGGGATGACTTGGGGGACACTGGTCCCCTACCATGCCCCCCACCCTCTCACTTCTGTGGGGTCTATGGTCCTTTTACTACATTTGTGACTAATGAAGTCACAATGATTTGTTTAAAGAAGAAATTGTTGAAGCCCCTGAACCTTCCAATAGTAAAGGTGGTCGAGGGAATATAATGCAAAGTGTCGGGCATCCTGACAGATCCGGGGAGCAGGAGACAACAGGGAGGCAATGGGGAGCGTGGTTCATGTCAGGATGAGTGGGGCCTCTAGTTGGGTGATCTGGGGCGGTCAGAGCGCTCCGGCCTGTCTCTCCGGGTTCCTGTGCTGCTTAGATGGCCTGACGTGGAGGACAGGAGAAAGGAAGCGGGGACACCACTGGTGGGTCGCCTTGTGGGGCCCTCCTGTCCTCATCCACATGGTGAGGCCTTCCCCCGCACATGGAGGGGTGTGCTTGCTGCTGTTACATGGATGTTCACACTCTTTATATGTAAATAGTTGCTGAAATACTTACTGAGGATGAACAGCCAAGTAAGGCTCTTAGGGGGAAGTGTGTGTGTGTGTGTGTGTGTGTGTGTGTGTGTGTGTGTGTGTGTGTGTGTGAAGGGGAATGTCTTTGTGACTGCCACCCACACTAAGGATCTGGGTAAGCAGCTTCAGGCCCATCTACAACATACTAGACGTGAACCAGGTTGCCAGGAGACCTGGGCAGGGAGGCCGTGGGTTCTGATGCCTGCTGCCAGGCATTTAGACTGATTTAACCCAGATTTGTGCCCAGAGTACAAAAGCAGCTCCATCCTCCTCTCCCCAAACACGGCCATGATGCTGGGTTGAGGTCACTTGGCCTCCTCCCCCAGCCCCCCCACGCCCCTGCCTCCACACCGGGGGGCACTGGGCCCAGACATGAAACTCCTCTGCAGCTGCTGGCAGAAAGCAGACAAGGTGCATCTTCGAGCGTCCAAGGAGGGGAGAGCTGGTGGGTTCCTGCCCTGCCCTCGGAATCCAAGCCCAGGCAAAAGGGCCGGCAGGAAGCAAGGTCCCTGACTCAGGGACACGGCTGGACTCTGCGAGGGCTGACAGGGGCCCCACTGGGGCACCAGCCCCCTGGATTCTAGCCCTGCCGCTGGATGCCCCGGACAGATGTGTCCATGTCTCTGGGCTGAGGTTCTCATCAGAAAACTCCCGTGCTGGACTCCACTGCTTAGGGCTATTCCAGACCTCCTCTTCTGCAATCCCATAAATACGGTCCCACTGTTTAAGGTGGGAGGATCCCCAGTCAAATCATCAAGGCATCCACCACAATAACTTACCCCTGAGCCAATATAACAGTTTGGAAAACAAATTTTATTTCGGGTGCTGACTCAGGTCTGTGGGTAGCAGCTGTCCAGAGTGCCGTGCTGAGAAGGAATCTGAAGCCTTCTCCTGGCCCAGCAGCAGACAGGGTGGTTCAGGGTTAAACGCTGGGCTCAGATGCAGCTGCCTGGTACTCAGCAGCTCTGTGATTTGGGCAAGTTACTCAATCTCGACCAGCTCAGGAGATGGTAACGGGGCCTGCCTCCCGGGGTTGGTTGTGATGAAGAATGAGAAAACGCATGTAACATCCTGGCACCGGGTCTGGCACATAATCACCGCTGGGCAGCGCTGCGCCAGCGCCTCCAGGGTGAGCGTGGGGGGGTCCCGAGGGAAGCGCGACAGCAGAGGGGCCTCCCCGTCCGCGTGATCTCATTCCAGAGATCAAGCTCGGCTCTTCCCCCACCCTGTTTCTCCTAGAAAGGGAGGTAAAGAATCTCGAGGGAACAGAATCGAATCGGAGGAGAGGGCCGATCCCCAAACCCCCTTGAAACTGCTGAGTTGCTTCTTTCCTTTTCCTTTTGTCCTAACAGGAGCGGGAGGGAAGAGGGAGTTCATTTCCAGAAATGCCTTTGCACCTCCTTCTGCGCCCCTCCTAGAAGGCAGGAGCCGGGGTAGTCGCCGCTCCTCCGACTGGGTGCGGGAGGCGCTGAGCCCCCTCGCAGGTACCAGTCTTCCCCTGGGATTCCCGCCCCGGCTTCTGGAGGCTGCTCTTGTGCTCTCTGCTTTACCGCGCGCCCCCCGCGGGGTAGCAAAGGCGCTGCAGCCGCTGCCTCCCGCTGGAGCCCAGCCGCGCGCTAACTTGTTGGGTCTGGGGAGAGAATTCCACCCGCTCAGCAAATTTCCCTTTATTGTTGTTGGTTTTGTCTCTTGGCTTTCTTCCCCTTCTCTTTTTTCCTTCTTCCCTTGAGTCAGCAATGCTGAGCCCAGCGCAGCAAATGTGGAGAAGGGGGAGACACGCGCCCAGGGACCCCCAGATCCTTTCCCTTGTTCCACGGCACCCCCCACGATGCGAGGACTGGAGCTTCCGACCCTCTGGCAGCTGAATTCCGCCCCTGGAGAACGGATCAGAGGGCACTGACCCGCGGGTGCGGGGAGCTGCGGGGCGGGGAGGCGCCAATCAGCAGTGATCCCATCCTGCCGCTCCTTCCCTGCAGAGGTGTCCCCTTTACCCCAACCCACTGAAGCACAAGGGCTTTGGACCCTTCACAAAGATTTTGCCTTTAACTCATGTCCTTCTCACTGTGACTCCGTGAATAGGCCCTATTATTACGCACACTGCTAAGGTCAGCAGCCAAACCAAGCAGGAATAATAAACTAATCATCAGAGTATAGCAAACCAGTACGTTTCCATCTGAGCATTAGAATACGAAAGGATATTTGGAAGGTCTCTGCCCACAAAAATATTACCCTATATACAGGTCTAAAAGCCTACCAGTGTTGCCAGAAATGCCCAGTCCTGCAACCTGTCACTACCACAAAGCAGAGAATTGAATCCATAAGAGCTTTGATTTTTCAGGTCCCTGGCCACTGATCTGAGAGAATGCCAGCATCATACCCTGAAGAACCCTGGCTGCCACGGCCACTAACCTGAGATGACGGAGGCCATAGCACTCTGAAGAGATCCTTCCGGCATCTCATCTCAAGCTGGCCTTTTCATAATGAGTTATAAGTCAGTCACTTTAGCAGAATAGCCCATTGCATTTGATATTCCTGGTATTCATCACATTCAGTCCCCAGAACTTGTTATCACCCTCCTGGCTGTCTTGACCCTGGAACATCCGATGATGACAGTGATGATGCTCCTTCGGGCACCATCAGGGCAGGATTCTCAGCTCAAAGTAAGAGTTTTAGTTTAAAGAATCAGATCACTCGTGATAGAGTGTGGACGTGCAGCCTGTGCTCTGTGCGTGTGTGTGCGCGCGTGTGTGCGCGCGCGCGCACGTGTGCGTGCAGACGCCTGCACTAGGTGCGGTGCCCCCCCTTCCTCCCCAGCCCCATATCAGTATTTAACATGCGCATACTCCCATGCGGTATTTGGGTTAGGCTTATAGTAAAATGTATTTGTTGTTTATCTGGGATATATTTAGATTAAACCATGACCTGCTGTTTATCTAAAATTCAAGTCTAATTGGGCACTTTATTTTTATTTGTTAAATCTGGAGTCCTCGCCCCGTGGGGCCTGTACTGACGCTGGAGAGGGACCTCCCCTACCTAGAAATATCCTCTCCAAGGACAATCACAGAAGCCCCAGCTGCTGGGGGGCCCCTAGGTGACCCATTTCTGCTCTATGCTACTAAGTACAGCCACCAGGATCTCCTCTTCTTCCCTCAGTGCTACAGACTGTGCCAAATTCACAAGCCCTGTCCCATCCCCACCCAGGTGAGGCCCACGGTCAGCATTCTAGAATGTGCAAAGGGAGTGCCTTGGCTTGCAGTCCTAGTGAGCCAATCCCTCTGGAAGCTTGGATTTCTCCTCAAGGCCCTTTTTCTTGTTCTACCAGGGAGGAAGGGGTCCTCCGTGAAATGTATAACCGCCTCCTCTCAGCCAGATTTGGGGGAGGAGTGAGCTAGAGACCAGTAAAAGGCTTAGACTCAGTTTGTGCCACCCCCACCCCCCACCCCCGCAGAATGTGGACCACTTCTCAGACAACTCCAAACATGTGGGCCCCCTTTTCTTCATCTGCAAAACAGGAATCTAGTGCCCGTTATCTCACCCCATTGTAGTGAGAGTTAGAGACTGGCAGTGCCTCAGGAATGAACAATGGGTAAAACATGCAGAGCTTCAACATTCTTGCTACTTCCCTGCCCCACCACCCCCATCCAGTTTATTGTCATTTAAGGCTCTATCAAGTGATCATCAGGACATATTTCTAAAAAAGGTGTAAATACTGCCCAAATCGTCCCTGAATTGAAGACAGGTTACAGACTGGGAGAAAATACAAACTACATAGCTGACAAAAGACGAGTGACTAGAATATCTAAGGAATGATCAAGACTCAACAGTGAGATAAACCAAACAATTCAATTAGAAAATGGGCCAAAGGCGCAAATGGACATTTTACTGAAGAGGATATACAGATGGCAAATAGCACATAAGAGATGCCCAAGATCAGAGAGGGAAATGCAAGTAGAGACCACACTGAGATATCGCTGCCTGCCTACAAGAACAGCTCAAACAAAAAATAATGGTGACAGTAAATGCTGGTGAGGATGTGGAGAAACTGGATTGCTTCCACAATGGGTCACTCACAGATGGCTGCAGCCACTCTGGATGAGGGTACGGGCAGTTTCTCACGAAACTAAATGCACTCAGCATACAACCTAGCTATTGTGCTCTTTGGCATTTATCCCAGAGAAACCTAGCTTCACAGAGAACCTTGTTTGAATGTTCACAGCAGCTATATTGATAAAGGCCAAAAACTGAAGACAACTCAGATATCCCGTAGTAGGTGAAAGTTAGACTGTGGTACATCTATGCCATGGAATGCTGATCCATGGTAAAAAGGAACAGACTATATACATGGAGCCATTTGACCATAAAGTAC
Organism: Scalopus aquaticus; assembly: GCA_004024925.1. Taxonomy (NCBI): domain Eukaryota; kingdom Metazoa; phylum Chordata; class Mammalia; order Eulipotyphla; family Talpidae; genus Scalopus; species Scalopus aquaticus. The sequence goes on from PVIJ01001735.1 coordinate 141,352, forward strand.
ATGCCCTTTTGGATCATAAAGTACATAATGTCCTGAGTGAAATAAAGTTCAACCCCAAAAGATCACATACTGTGTGATTCCATGTATATAATGTTTTAGTGGTTGCCAGTTCTCAGGGATGGAAAGAAGGAAAAACGGTGGGTGTGGTTCGGAAAGGGTAAACAGAGTGACCCTGGTTCGGGAGAATAAATGTGCCTGGACTGCATCAGCGCCAGCCCCTTGGCCGGGGTCTGTGCTGCAGTGTATTGCTTTGAGGGACAAGGTATCTCTTTGCATTATTTCTTACAACTGCATGGGAACCTCCAGCTGCCTCAGACTGAATTTAATTAAAAATAAACCCTCAAAAAAGGTACCACAGTGGGGCCTCCCAGGTGGCACAATGGGTTACATCTCAGCACTATGAAGCTGTCACCAGCCACTGCAGCACAAGTTCAATCCCTGGCCAGGGAGCTTCCCACATGGCTCAGCAGACCTCTCCTGCCTCACCCACTGCTCCCCTCAGCAGTGTACTTCAGTGGATCTGCCTGTTCTGCTCCCCACTCTGTCTCTAGTGAATCCTCTCACCCCCACACCTCTGGCCGACACACCAGTTCTTGTATGCATAAATAATTTCTTTTTTTTTTTAAAAAAAAGGTTCCATAGTGTTTGATTCCACTTATCTAAGATACTTGAAGTTAACATGGGTATAAAGATGAGCAGATCGTGGGTTGCCGGGGTTAGAGGATTGTGGAGGTTTAAAAATGAATAGGAGGGACCTCACGAGAGGCTGTTCTGTATCTAGGTTGCAGTGGTCACACAAATCTACCCATGATGAGCTACCTAGAATAAGCAGAGACCAGACATGAGTCCACGTAAAATGGGACGATCTGAGCAAGGCAGATGGGTTGCAAGACTGTCAGTTTCCTGGTGGGATGTGATAGGGTATGATGTTGTGATTAGGTGAAGGATAGAAGGGATTTTTCCATAGTATTTCTTACAAGTACAGGTGATATCACAAGGTAAAATATTTTTCAATTAAATTACCTAAATGATAATTATATTTTAAAAGAGAAACACTACAGACACGACTTTCTGATTGTTTCACTACTATCTATGTGCTTGAGGATATGGACGCCGACTGTAGCCTCGTGCCACTTAGTGATGTCATGATGGGAATGAGAAGTAGCAAGTGCCAAAAATCAGCGACTTCCCCAATTCCTCCAGCGCTGTTTTAGACTTCTGCCAGCCCCCCTGGGCTGGCCTGCCGGCAGGGGCAAAAAAGATGGCACAGTCTTCAGAGACTGAAGCAAGAGCTCCCTGGAGACCTTCAGGGTAGGGTGGCTGGGGGTGAGTGTGGAGACGAGACTCCAGGTGACCCAGCTGCTGAGCATTGTCAAAGGACCCTGGCTGTAAGTGTCACGAGCTGGGTTTTATCAAGTGAAGGGCGAGAGGGAGAGGGATTCAGAATATAGATAACCGGTGCTCAAAGCTTGATCTGAGCTGGGAAGGGAAGCCCGTGCCAGCGTGAGGACTGGGGGTGCAGACAGTGTGGAGGCATCCACAGGTTGGGGGTCCAAGGGGTCCGAGGAACTGGGGTGCTGTGGTGAACGAGCTGTGGAGACCCAGGATGGGACCACAGGTGTTATCTCAGGGACACCAGCCTGGGACCATCCAGGCCACAACGGGCCATGGGCAGCCGCTGCAATGAGGGAAAGGGCCTGAAGGGGAGAAACCAAGGGCGGAAGAGGCTTGGAGCTGAACAGGTTGTTTTCAAAGAGAAATCCCACAATCGTGGGAGCGTGGCAGGACTTGGGGTAGAGGAAACACTGGGAGAAAGAGAGAGGGGGTATGAGAAAGAGGGCTGTTTCGGAGGAAATGAGGAAAAAAAGAAAGTATTTGTTCTTAGCAGGGACCGAACAGAAGACTAATTGTAAAGCTGCAGGGTGTTTGGGGGCACCATTTAATGATATTAAATGTCTCTATTTTAATCAAAACAGCCAAAGGGCTTGATTGAGAATCTAAATTACCCCAGGGACCAGGCTAAATTCCTGCCTTTGCAATTCTTAAATTGTCTTAAGAGTCTGAAATTATCAGACACTTCAGAGTATGTCTCAAATCACTAGACAAGGGTAGCCAGGAAATTGAAGTGCAGCTGGGGCCTTCTCTCGGTGCCCCAGTCCCTTGGCCCAGCTCCAGGGGCTCCCCTCCCCCCACCCCACAGCCCCAGGCATCTTCTGGGCCAATCTGAGGGATGAGGCTTCAAAGGCCAAGGAGAAATCAGCCAGAAGGCAGAGAGACAAGTCTGACACCTCCCAGGACCCAAATGGGGTCAGAAAACCCCCACCCCAAGCCCTGGGAGTAAAAAGTGGCAAGGTCTTTCAAGTTGCAGAAACCATGTCTTTCTTTCTCAAATTCGGATTTGAGGTACTGGCCCTGGTAAGGGCTATGTGGACATTTGCATAATGGAATGGAATTTATTTAAAGAGAGAGAGAGAATGAGAGAGCCAGAGAGATTCAAGCAATAGATTGGGGACCTGACGTGTTCCCCTTCCAGCCAGCTGTGCATTTAAGATTGGAGAGGGAGGAGACCGGAGCACAATCAACCCTGTAACGGAGCACTCCCAGCTCTCAGAGGAGCGCTCCCCGTGGATGGAGAAGAGGGGGGAGGGTCTTCCCTTTGCTTCTCTAACTGCCCCAGGGGCACCCCCACCCAGCAGCACCCTGGTGGCGGCCCTGCCAGGCTGAGGACTGTCCCCGCAGCTGATCCTGTTCCCACCTCGCCACTGTGGGCTCTGAGAGTCCTGTGGGCGACGCTACTGCCAGGGCCCCTCAGAGGCTGAGCCCATTACCCCACCCCTGCCCGCCCCAGACCCCGGCTGAAGCACAACCAGCAGCTCCCTCCCCACTGGCTGGGCTCCCTGCACCGACCCCGCAGACACTCGGCCTGCCTGGTCCCAGGCCTGAGCCAAACACACTCTTGTTCTGCAGGTAGGAGGGGGGGATGGAAAAATCCACTGACTCCACTTCGAAAAGAACTTCACTTTGGGGGCCAGGGAGGGGGAGGAGGAGGAGAGAAGTATAGGAAATGATTCAGAAACAGCTGAACTCTGAAAAACAGCCGAAAAATCTCTCAGGCGCTGCAGAACAGAGAAGTGCACTTTTAAATGAAGCTGTGCCAAGGGACTGAAAAATTGCTTATGAGCGAGGACATGGGCCCAGAAGCAGCTGAACTGACAGGGCAGACAGAAGAACTGCTAGGAGGGCACAAAGGCGACGCGGAGCACATTCTTAATCATGGGGCGCGGGAGGTCGCCAGATCCCACCACCATTAGGAAGCTGACTGCGAATGGGGCCACATCGCCAAACACAGCCCCGAGTACTCTGGCCACGGCGTAAGACAGCAGGGAGCCAGCAAACACCACATACTACAGGCGCTAAATACCTCAGACATTAATACTACCGGTGCTAAATACTACAGAAACCAAATACCATAGGCACTAAATAGAACAGATGTGAAGTACTGCAGATATTAAATACTATGGACACTAAATACTACAGGCACTAAATGCCACAGACGTTAAACACTACAGGCACTGAATACTATAGACAGTATATACTAGGGGCATGAAATACTATAGGCACTGAATGCTGTGTACATTATATACTATAGGCGCTAAATATCAAAGATGTGAAATACAGACGTTAAATACAGTAGGTGCAAAATACTACTGATACCAAATACCATAGGCACTAAATAGAAAAGGTATGAAATACTACAGACGTTAAATACTACCGATGCTAAATAATACAGGCACTGAATACTATAGGCACAAAATAATACAGATATTAAATACTACAGGTGCTGAATACTATAGATACTAAATAGTAAATATGACAGATTTCAATACTATAGGCACAAAATACTATAGCACTAAATACTACAACTATTAAATACTACAGATGCTAAATAATACAGGCACTGAATACTATAGGCACAAAATAATACAGATATTAAATACTACAGGTGCTGAATACTATAGATACTAAATAGTAAATATGACAAACATTCAATACTATAGGCACAAAATACTATAGCACTAAATACCACAGGCAATAAATAACTATAGACGCTAAATAAAACATATATGAAATACTGCAAGCATTAACTACTAAGGCACTAAATACTACAAGCACAAAATACTACAGATGTTAAATACTATAGGTACTAAATACTACAGATACTAAATACAATAGACATTAAAAACTACAGGCACTAAATACTACAGATACTAAATACTATAGGCATTAAATACAATAGACACTAAATAGTAGAGTCACTAAACACTGTAAATTCTAACTATTACAGGCACTAACTACTACAGATGGTACCTACTATAGACAGTACCTACTACAGGCCCTAACCGCTGTGGTCACTAAGTGCTACAGCCACTGGGTACTACAGAACTGACTTCAGGGTAGCAAGGTGATTCCAGTTGTGCCCAGGCCCTCAGGGTTTGCTTTCTTGGGTCTCTTCCCTATCACAGTGATACATACACACTGCAAAAAGAGGAAAAATACAGAAAAATATAGAGAAAATATAAAGAGTGACGGACGTGCCATCACCTGAGGCTCTGGCCCGCTGTCTTCCAGGCTCTGCTGGTTCCGTGGCTGAGGTCAGGCCGCATTCTTAATTGTGTGGAGTGTTTCTCCCCTCAGCAGTACTCTCAGCCCTTCCCTGTGACATTAAACACTTCCTAAGTGTTACTTTAAAGTCTGTCTGGGAGGTTAATTTAATTGTATGTGTCAGCTGATTGGCCACAGGGTACCCAGATGAAATGTTATTTCTGGGGGTGTCTGTGAGTGCTTCCCCGTGAGGTTAGCGTTCCAGTCAGCAGATCCGGTAAAGTAGACGGCCCTCCCCTGGTTGGATGCCTCACCCAGTCTGTTGAGGGCCTGAATAGGACAAGGAGCAGAGGGAGAAAGAACGTGCCTCTCAGACTTCTCAGACTGAATAAATCAAGGGTGTGTGTGTGGGGAGAGAGAGAGAGAGAGAGAGAGAGAGAGAGGGCTGAGGGAGACACCGATAATGGAGGAGGAATGAGGAAAATCAGGAGACTGAGGTGAAACCAAAGTGAACATTGGCTTAACCAGTCCAGTAATGTTAATAATTTAGAATGTCTGCAATTTTCACTATTATGAATTTAAAAACGTTATCATATATGTCTTATGTCCACATATATGTCCACAGTTTTGTCCACAGTTTTGATCACTTTTTTAGAACAGATTTTGAGTAATGGAATTATGAATTAAAGAACATAAGCATTTTTGAGACTACCAGAACTTTCTAAGCTGCTATTCGCACTGCATTTACATGGCACCCTCCTTCAGCCAAATTCTCTAAATTTATAAGAGACCTGATTTAAGGAAGGTCATTGATTCAGCCAGAGAGTTAATTATTCATTTGAATTGGTTTGTGCAAAAGGCTCCAGAGAGCCTACAAGAATAAATTGAAAAGCTATTAGAACCAACAGGCGAATTTAATAAAGTGGCTGCATGCAAAATTCAATAGCTTCCTCATCAACCAGCAATAACCAATTAGAAAATGTAATGGGGGGGAAACGTCATCACAATAGCTACAACAACAACAAAAATATCTAGGATTGACTTTACAACAAACGTTGGCAAAGGGAAAACAGTACCTTAGACATTTGTAAATGTCTCTAAAACACATGAAATCATTAATTAGGTTCCTCTGGGAAGAAAGTGCTAGAGTCAACCTGTAGATTTAGCGCAGTCCAATGGAAATTCAAGGAGGTGTGTTCTTCCGTTGTTGACAAACATGCCACAGTTTTTCTAAAATTGCTTTCAAAAGCAGTGAGGACTTTCTAAGCATAAGAGTGATGGGGAAAATCCAAAGGGAAAATCAAAACTTTTAATGTATAAAAAAAAGCAAACTTATGTAAAGAATAGCTCTCCCAAAGCTGAAGGGTAAAGAACAAACTGGGATTTATACTACAAAATGACAAGTGGCCACCATTCTTAATACAGAAGAAAATTCTAAAATATCAATGAGAACTAGTTGAAGAACATGAAGACAATTCACAAAATGCACATGTCTATAAATATAAATAAATATCTATATTAAAATACAAGTAGTCACATCTATATATTTTGTCCTTTGTCACCTGTCTGGAAGTAGTAACCTGAGACTGTCTCTGGGAGGTATGAGTAATACAATGATATAAGCAAGGGTGTGTCCATAGCAGTTTATAATAGCCAACTCAGGAAACCAAAGATCTTTCAATCAAATAAGGAGGTGGTTGAATATATGAAGGTACCTTAAGACACCTTTGCAACCATGAGGAAGAATGGATTTGTCTCCATTTTCTCCAATAAGGGGAAAGCCTGGTGCAAAACAGCAAGTGAAATATTCTCCCCTATGTGTCCCTAGATGTTTGTAAACGCAGAGAGTATTTCTGGAAGGACATCTGATGAACCCTAACAGTGGTGCCTCCAGCAAAGTGAACTCGGTGGCTGAAGACCAAGATTGGGAGCAACAAAGGTATTACGTTTTTATTAAGATGTTTTGAAAGAAAAGGAAAAAGAAATGTCAGAAGCTCTGTTATGGGTCTTACGGATTGAATTGTGTCTTCCAAAAAAAATATATTGAAGTCATAACCTCTGGTACCTGGGATGTGACCTTCTTTGGAAATAGGGTCTCTGCACGTGTAATCAAGTTATAATGAGGTCATGGGGGGACCTTAATACAATACAACTGGTGTTCTTCTGCGAGGGAAATCTGGACACAGACACACAGACAGGAAAACACCATTTGAAGACACAGACCCAGAGAGAAAACAGCCACACAGGCTGAGCACACTGGAGTGATGTTATCGAGAGGCCCAGCCAGACCACTCCAAGGGTTATCAGCAAATGCCAGGAGCTAGAAGAGGCAAGAAACAGATTGTCCCGCAGAGCCCTCAGAAGGAGCTGCCCTTGCTGACACCTTCATTTTGGACTCCTAGCCTGGAGAACTGTCACAATACACGTCTGTAATTCTGAGCTACCTAGTTTGCGGACTTTGGAGCCCACGTTTATTGGCTATAGCTCTGGCAGAGGCTGCGGAAGTAACGTCGCCTCTTTTGTGAGTGATTTTCAAATAGAATCTCAAGGTGGAGGCCCCATTTCTTTTTTTTTAAATATATATTTTTATTGTTATTTATGTCTTTTACATTTTGTATTTCCCTTGGGTAGCCCACCACCAATTCACCCGTGATCCATCTCCATGGTCCCTTGCGTTCTTTTCTATTCCATTTTGTGCCCTTTTCCTTCCCTCCCTCCGCCTCCCTCCTCCCTCCAATTTCTTGATGTGAGAAGCTTCAGGACCACTCGAGTCCCTTCGGCCCAGAGCTCTGGCCCCCAGCTTCTCCCCTGGCCCCCTCTGAGGGCTCTGAGTGGAGCAGGGTGAGAACCTGGGCCCGGGTCAGACATCTGGGGTGAGCTCCAAAATGGCAGGACGTGAATTCAGCTCAGCGCTCTCTGCAGCGTCTAGAGGATTGCCTGGCACAACATCGGTGCTCAGTTAATACTTGCTGAGTGAATGAATGTGCAGCCTCTCCTGTGCCTCACTTGATCAGTAAGCATGCTAACCACATCCGCCTCCTGGCCTTGCGCGGATTGAAGATACCTATGAAATCCTTTATCTGGTGCCTGGAACATACCAAGAGCTCCATACGAGGGGATTATTAATATCTCATTACATGTTGGCAAAGAAGACTGATCCCTTACAACAAAATTGGCAAGTGGGTTTCACCTCCATGCCAGCTCCAGTTGCCGGGTGCGTTGGCCTAGACTGTTGTGTTGGAAAGGAAGCTGAGGCCAGGTCTGGGCAGGGTGGCAGGAGTGCCATGATCAATTAACAATGTCTGATTTGGGCAAAGGAGGAAGTAGGGTGGCCTGGGTGCCCCTAATATGCCATCTCCTCATGGCACTCCACCCCAAGGTCCTCCTCAAATGACAGGCATCGTGGGATGAAACATAGAGACAGACTTGCTCTCCCTGCAGCTTTGTGGGGAGAAAAAAAGGCTCCAAGAAGAGTGGGCATCTAGGGGCGGAGTCTCACCCAAGGGCCCGGGTCTCCCTGCAGAGGCTGAGTTGGGGCCAGCACTACCCTTCAAGACCGGGTGTGTTCTCTTGCCCCAGGCAGGAAAGAGGTAAAAAGTAGGCAGGGGGCTAAAGGCTCAGCCTTCCCAAGTGCTCCGGCTGGGCTTTTGCCAGGGCAGAGCACTTTGGCCTGTAGAGAAACGGCCAGCTGAAGCCCTCTGGACTTCATGGGAAACTGTTGTCATTACCTTAAAGAATGAGGATTATCCAGGTTCAGGGTTTTTTGGTTTGTTTTTTTTTAAGATTTATTTATTTATGCATACAAGCTGGGGTGTAGGTCAGAGGTTGGGGGTGAGGCAGTGAGAGGATTCACCGGAGACAAGTGGGGAGCAGAACAGGCGGGTTGACTGAAATACACTGCTGAGGGGAGCAGTGGGCGAGACAGGAGAGGTCTGCTGTGCCATGTGGGAATCTCCCTGGCCGGGGATGGAACTCATGCTGCAGTGGCTGCGGATAACTTCTTAGGCTGAGACTTAAACCCTTGCACCACCAAGGTGGCCCTGTCAATCTTTTTTAATGGGAGAAATCTCTCTTATGTCAAGGCAAACATCTAGAGCATCTGGTCCTGTTATGAATCACCCTCTCCTCTCTTTTTGAGGCTCCCTTCCCCACCCCGTTTATTAGCCTCAGTCTGTCCCATTCACTTTAGAATTAACCAGAATGTGAACTCTCCATATGCATGTAATTAAATGTGGCCTTTTTCTGCTACTAATCTGTTTGATGCTAATTTGTTTGCTCATCCAGCTGAGAGGAACCCAGAGGGATGGGAATTCCCCCTTGACCCCCGTAGGGAAAATGGGGTAACCCAGGTTCTTTTCTGCCTCCCAGTGCGAGCCTCTCCAGCTGCCACCTGTGGTCTTGCTTCCCCTCCCCCCCCTTTCAGTGCCCACACGAGGTAACCGTGTGATGCAAAAGGCTCTAGGGGCCGTGAGCACGGGGCATGCACGGACATCCAGGGCCCAGGAGCGTGAGCGGGGTCACGAGCACTGTGATTACAGACACCTGCACTGAGAGGCTAGGAGCACGGCCGCACCTATAAGTATGGGCGCCAGGATGCTGGCAGAGATCATTAGGACGCCGCTTGAGCTGAGGGGAGGGCTAGGCTTGGAGGGACGCCAGCGAGAAGAGAGCGGGGAGAGAAAGGGCAGAAGAGGGAAAAGGGAAGAAAAAAGGGAAGGGAAGGAGGGGGGAAAGGGGAGGAAAAAGGGAAGGGAGACCTGGGGGTCTGGAGGGCTCAGTTGCTGTCCCCCTGCCCTCCCAAAATTCTTTCAGTAGCCTGGAAAAGCTGGGCACCCGTCTGGCGGTGGGGGGCTGACGCCTGGAGGTCATGTTCGCTGTTCCAGATATGTTCTGGGGGCTGGGAGACAGGATAGAGCCCCCGCCCTGCACCCCCTCCTGCAGCCCGTACCCCTGCAGGGCGGACAGGCCAGGCATAGATGCTTTCAACGGTGAGGGTGAGGGGCCACAGGGAACAAACTGAGTTAACTTGTCCCAGGCCCTGGACTTGTGCTCCCAGCTGTGGGAAAGTGTACGGGGCGCTTGGGGCCGGCTGCGAGTTTCCTGTCACAGGTCTCAAGCAGAGGGAAAGCGGCCACTTCCCTTCCTACACAGAGATGCTGGGTCTTCTTCAGCTGGGGGCATGGGGTTAGGATGAGACAAGCATTTTACTTGGTGGGATAATCTGTGTGTGGCAGAGTGGATGCTTGGCAATTGTTAGCTGCTATTTAGAACTATATTTTGAGTCAGAACGCTGTTCTCTTGCAGAGGGCAAAAGCAGGCAAAGGGTTCTTCCAAGAACCTGCCCCCCTCACCCCCACAGCCACACAGCTGGTGGGGGCAGCGTGGCTCAGGCCACCACCTGTTCTGCCCAGGGAGCAAGAGCTGTGACTTCCCGAACAGCCACTTCGACTCTAATGTCCCTTCAGTCGTCCACATCCAGTAACCCTGGATCTCCCCAGAGCTTTCATGACTATGGAAAACGAATAGCCATTGTCTGACCTCCAGGGGGATGAGGAAGCCTGCAGAACCCTGGGAAAGGCAACCATAAAGCCCAGTAGAGCCATCCCATCCCCTGGTTTTTGCAACATCAACGCAAAGCCAAGGAAAGGCAGCCAGACTCCCACCGAGGAAATCCCAAAACAAATCCACCTCTCCAGCCCCACGCATGTGTATGCGTACCTACTACTTACTACGAGGGCTTCTGGGGTGGGGGAGAGAGCCGGTGCCAGACTATGGGATCACTGGATTGATTTGTTTCACTCTGGGGTGAAGAAAGCTGATGGAGCAAAGGTCTTCATTTTTAAGTTAATGATTATTATAAAAATTGGACTGTTGATTCCATAAAAGTTTTAAAAGGCTTGCCATCTAAACAATGTCTAAGAATGAAAATCCCCTTTTTCTTACCATGTAATTTTAAAAAGAATCCATTCTTTAATCCCTAAAAACATTCCATGTATGTGGCAAAAAGTTTTCCGATACACACCAGCTCCTTAAGTAGCCCCAGCAACAGCTGTGGGCCAGGCCAGAGCCCTGCTCTGCTCACAACTCATTTGCCAAGGAACCTCTGGCAAGTGCCCATTCTGTCCCCCATCCGCTGTGAGACCCAGGAGGGACCTTCTTGCTGAGGGGGCAGCTGAGCCAGCCCCATGCCAAAGGAGTTGTTAAAGTACGTTACGGGTCCAATACGACTGAGGCATAATTCGATGCAATCAGCAAAGCGGTGGTTTATTGCTAGCTCGAGCTAGGGTCCCAAATAGCCTGAAGCACCGACGCAGCGGTCTAGTCGGCTAAATGGAGACCCCCAGCACAGAGTTGGTGCAGCTTATAAAGGCAGTTACAGATACAAAGGAATTCAGCAACTAGACAGATTTTAGCAATACATCAAGGGGGGGTGGTCGTGAAGCAGATGGCCAGGGTGGTTATCTTTTAGTGTCCCTGAAGCCTTTTGCCTCTGGCGGAGGAGTCAATAGACTTTGAAGTTGCCCAGAGGAGGCTTATCTCAGGTTGCGGTCCTTGAAGTTTTACAGCTGCAGGATGCCAGGTTGTGGCGCCCTGCCTTATCAGTGGCTATTGACATTTTTTACTTTTACATACTTTTACAGAGTGAGGTCCAAACCCAGAGCCTGCTGGTAGATCTTAGGATTCTACCCCTGCAAACCCTCACGCCCCTCCATTTGTAGGGAAAATGGAGTTAAATTGGGCTTTTTCTGCCTCCCGCTGCTAGCCGCTATGGCTCCCACCTGCAGCCTTGTTTTCCACCTGAGTTTCATTGTCCACACGTGATATCCTGTTGATGCAAAAGGCCCTTGGGAGCGTGAGCACGGGGCCCGCACAGTCACTAGGGCAGAGAAGAGGAGAGCAGGGGGCACTCAAACCTCTAAGCAGGGATACCTGGGGCGGAGGGGAGAGAGGAGGACTGAGAGGAAGCCAGCTTCCTGGAACCCTGCCTGCCTGCCTGCTGGTCTGCTGTGTCTGGTCCCCTGCTTCAGCTTTAAAGGTCTGTCAGATCTTCTGAGCGCAAAGACTCCCTTCTCTGTTTGCCTGAGTCAACAGTGAACCTGCCCACCCCGGGCCTGACGGTCTTGTATCCATGTTTCCTCAGCTGAGCTGTTTCCATTTCCTAACCAGCTAGGCTGCCCCCACCCTGCCCCGAAGGCCCAGAACCGGCAATGAGGAGAGGTTTTCTTTGTGCTGCCTCCCCTCCAGAGAAAAGCTTAAAGCCTGGAGGGGAACAAGATCCCACCCTTCCGGCCCCACTCACCCTGGGTCCTGGCCCCGCACCCTACCCCCACTCCCCGCAGGTAGTCAGTCCCAGGTAGTCTGGGGTGGTGGGTTCAGGTTGAACGGCAGCCCCCAGCCCTGCCTTTGCCCACTCTCTACTCTTGATTCAGGGCCCTCCCCCTCTCCACAACCACAGGCCCTTCCGGGAGGAATTGTGGGAGGCAGGGCAGGGAAGTCCCTGCTCCTTCAGGAAACTCATCTGTGCAAATGTAGAAATTGAGGTCCCGAGAGGGGCAGGAAATGACAGCAGAGCTCAGGCAAAAGCAGAGCGCTGGCTGGGAGTCCAAAGACCTGGGCTAGTATCCCAGCCCCACCTCAGACCGCCTTCCCCATCTGGGGCTCAATCTGCCATCTCTGAATGGAGATCATGATCTCCAATCTGCCTAACATATGCAGTGTTTCTGGGCTCTGATGTGACAGGAAGGTTGTTTGACTTCAAGTGGACATTGTGCCTTTGAAAAGGGCCCAAGTACTCTGCCTCAAAGAGTTGTATTGGTGGCCTTGCCCACCTCGGCATTAATGTGGGCTTGTTCTGGTCCCCAGAAATCTGCTGCAAAGATGGTGTTAAGGGCTGGCCAACTTCACCCACCCTGACTGTTGGAGGAAGGATGCTTTCAAAAGTGTATCTCTAATTCTGGCATGAACTATGAATCGGCACCCCATTCTGGTGTGTGGGTTTTCCCACACCAAGCAATTCCCGGACATGAGCAGGGTGTCCTACAATTCAGCTCAATCAATTCTGACATGATTTACCTGGAGATGGTATCCGATCCCACAGACTGAGTTCAGTCCTATGAGATTCCCCACCCCATGTTAGATGTCAATTGCCGAGTCCAGGTGGTTACCTGTGCTTCTGAGCCACCAGCTGCAACGGAAGTTCCAACCCCCCCCCTTTTTAAAAAGATTTATGCATACAAGAGCTGGGGTATAGGCCAGAGGTATGTGTGTGTTGTGGGGATAGGGGTGGGGGGTGGGGGGGATGGTGAGAAGATTCACCAGCAAGAGTGGGGGGCAGAATAGGCAGATCTACTGAAGTACATTACTGAGGGGAGCAGCAGACGAGGCAGGAGAGGTCTGCTGCGACATGTGGGAAGCTCCCTGGACAGGGTTTGAACCCGTGCTGCAGTGACTGCTGATAGCCTCATAGTGCCGAGACTGAACCCCTTGTGCCACCAGGGGGGCCCCCAACAACCCCTGCTTGTGTTCTATTAACTTGCTAGGGTGTATCAAAGAACTCACAGAAACACTTGACTCACAAAATTACCGGTTTATGATAAAAGAATGTACTCAAGATCAGCCAGGTGGAAGAGATGCAGAGAAAGGGCAACAGAGGGCAGGCCCCCAGGAGCCAGCCGCTCTTCCCTCATCTCCGCGTGCTCAGCGACCTGGAAGCTCTCTAACCCATATCCTTTTGGGTTACGGCGGCTTCCTTACACAAGCACGGTTGACTCATTGGTGACAACTCCTCTCCAGCCCCGAGCCCCAACCTGGAGGTGAGGCCACAGACTGCAAAGTTCTAACTTTAATACCAAGGTTGGCTCCACTGGGAACCGGCCAGCCCCATCTTAAGTGCTTGGAAAAGTTATCTCATTCACATGAGACACCTTTATCACTCTCCTCATAGAAAGTTCCAAGGTTTTTCAGAGCTTTCTGCCAGAAAGTGGAATGAAGACCAAATACCTAATTTTTATTATGAATCACTCGATCAGGTGACTTTATTAGAAGGATGTGTCTGGACCAGGCCTCTCACTGCAAATAGTAGAGGAACTGTCCTGAGCTCTCCTACTACCCCAGGTACCCAGCGCCACGACAGGCCTTCCCCACCATGGATTAGAAGACAAAGAGCAGCTTTTCTGTAGTAACATCCAAAGGGAAAACCCTGTCAAAAGCACGTTTGAGTATCTTGGAAGATAGTAGCTAGTGGATGCAGACAACTGAGGGTCAGAGCCCAGAGTGTGGAAAAGGAGTTGAGAGAAGGCACATCTGAGAATCAAGTTCACGCAGTGAGGTGTCTGCATACAGCCTTCACCGACCTGCCTTGTGTATAAGTGGAGATTAAGGAACACCTGAGGAGAGACGCTGATGGACTGGGGCCCAGAAAACAGAGCAGGGAAGATGAAGGGAAAAGGAGAGTGAAAGACATGGACATTTATTGAGCACCTACAATGAGGAATGCGAATGCAGCTGAGCGAGAAAGGGGGGTTGGGAGGAGGTCGCAGCGGTGACTATGGCATAGCCTCATCAACTGCGATCACCAATCACTAGGAACAGATGTGCCAGGCCCTGGGATTCCGGGGAGACCGTTCTTGCCTTCATGGGGCTCAGTCTACTGGGGAGGCAAGACCTACAGAAATGACGAGGCACAGCAGCATTTGCTCTGCTGAGTGGGTGCCAATGAGTAAGTGTGAGGGACCGAGGGAGAGATCGCCATGGCCTGGATTGGAAGTCTCCAGGGAGAAATCTTGCCTTGAGTCCAAGTTGGAATGCTGGATGGCACTTGAATGGCAGAAGGGACAAACTGATACGGACAAAGCACCGCAAAAAAGGACACAGGTGGTGTGTTCAAGAGACCGTGACTTGCAGTTTATTATTTTTGCATCACTTTGTATTTCAGGGCCCATTCTCATACATCACCTCAGGAAATGACTCTGCTGTCCTTCAGAAACCCAGTTAAGTCCTGGAACAAATGGTCTCCAGTGAAGTCAATGGAATTAAATGAACTCCTACTATGTGTAAATCATTGTTAAGTATTGCAGGGTACACGGAAAAGTGTAAAATACAGTCCCTGCCTTCAAGGACAGAAAGGATTTTCCTTCTGTCAGATGTCCAGGGAAGGAGATTTGGAGATGACTTTGCAGCTGTAAAATGAAAGGTCTGAGAAAAGGAGGCAGGCTCTGCGCAGCAGGGACAGATCTAAGGAAAACTGGGTTTGCCGTCTATCAAAAAGCTCCTGGGGGTGGCCCAAAGGTCTTCTGATGACTCTGCAGTTCTCTCAGAATTGTTACCTGTCAGTCTGGTGTCCTTCACATTTTCCTTGCTCCTTCACAAGCACAGAAGCTTCTCTGCAGCCAAACACCAGTTCAGAATCAGAAGCCAAAGTTATTGAAGATGCACCCATAACTCACCCATGTCTGGGCCACCAAGTAACACCCCAATCAATGTACATCCTCATACACCTCAATTAATCCTGGAAAGGAAGAGGGACGAGGACAAGAATGAAAGAGACAAAATAGGGCAAAGCACGGGAGAAACTTCTAAATTGGTCAGTTTTGGGCAAAGGGAAGTTTGTAAGTCTTTCCTTGGCCTGAGAGAAACAAAACCACCTCATCCTGGCCCTTGAAGTGCCAGTTAGGGCTGAGTGGGAAGAGGCAGGAGTCGAGTATCACCCCAGACAAGCCGAAACACACGTCATCCTGGGCGGCCTCAGTCCCGATGGAGCAGGAACGTTCAACGCAGCGTGGGCAAGGTTGCTGCTCACATGACAGGACTGGCAGATCCTTGTCAGTCACGTCACAAAAACTTAAGTTCTCAGGGATATTCAGCAGCAGAGAACCGGCTACTGGGGTCAGCCTAAGGGCATTGGCCTGCAGTTTCTGGGTGGTCAGCACTCACTGTGGCCTATTTGACCTGCTTCCTCAGGGGACTCAAGGTCAAATACATGCTGAGCAGGGGATCTCCAGAGCTTTGAGGTTCTGGGCTCTGAATTTTGAGTTGGATGACTTCAAGGCAAAAAACACCAACAGGTGTTTGGAAGCATTTCGAAGAACAGATTCGCGTGCCCTGACTGTAATAGAGGAAGCTACAGACCTTGTTTCAAGAGTGTTGAAGCATAAACCTTGCCACAGGCCAATTCTAGAGGAAGGGACTGTGTATCCTGGATCAGAGCAGATTCTTTAACCTACCAAGCAGTATCCCCAGCCCCCAGAAACACCCCCCAACACACACACACACAAAATAAAAGCAGCAAAGGAATAGCTAACACACCTAGGATTCTCTATTTAAAGGAGCTGTCTCTGAGCAAGGCCGCAGGGAATTGCTACCAACACTTGATAGTTTTGACTCCTGGTCGTCAGTGTAGGATGTTCACAGAAATGTTAGTGTTGTGCTTTAGTCAACCACCTTCATGTTTAATTCAGAAAACTCCATCTCGTAAAACGGGCTCTGAAGTAAGCACAACTCACGGCATGAGTACCCAAGGCAAGAGAAAAGGAAGCTGCCTGGATGACCCACAGTGAGGTGTCTCCGTGGAGGACATGGTGTGAGGGAGCTGGTTAAGAGGATGATTCAGACCAGGACTTTTTTAAAGAACTAGGCAATAACTTTCAAGCAGTTAAATGTTTTAAACATCTTGGGTTGCTAAAGCTGTCAGAAGAAATATTTGGATCTAAGAAAATCTGGCAAGGCTAATGGAATTTTTAGCTATCTTAAATGTTAGGCTATATTTCTGAATGTTAATTTGTAGATATTGGTATACTAGGGGAAAAGCGATGAGCAGACAGACTTGATCAGGGGAAACAGATGGGCTGGCGGGCAGGTTGTGGACGCCCTTAATGAAGTCTGACTGTCTCCTCAGCAGTCGCACCATCTGAGGGCCAGTGTGTTGCCAAGCTAATGAAAGAACAATTCAAACCCCAGTCACACGGTCTCAAAGTAACTCTGGAGATACAGCCCTGTCCTTTAGTTCTCTCCAAAAGGTGGTTTAAATACGCTCATGGTCTCCCCTTCATTCCTCATTAAGGAGTGTCGGAGTATGCGTTCATTTTCCAAGACCCTGCCATGAACTAGTGACATCCTGAGATTGGCAATGACCCTGAAGGAAGCATCATTTATTGTAGCACCAGACTGGACCAGGCACAAGAACTTTGAGTTCTATTTCCAACTCTTTCTTTGGCCTACTGAGTACTGTTTCTTCTGTTGTTCCATTTTTTTCATTTAAATAATATTTATTTGATGTAATCTATGTGCCAGGTTCAATTCTAGGAGCTGTGTCTAGAGGAATGAGTAATGAAACTAAGTTCCTCTCACAAAGCATACATTCTAAGGGAAACAGATAATTTCAGATACAGATGAGAGCTACAAAAAAATAAGACAGAATTCAGGAGTAGCATAGAAGGGAAGAAAAGAAAAATCCTACTTGAGTCAGGGAAAAGCTCCAGAAGGGGTGAGAGCTCAATGAAGATGTGAGTGACAAGCAGAAGATCTGAGGGCAAAGCTCTCCAAGTGAAGGGCGCAAATATAAAGGCTCCAGGTGGTAAAGAGTCAAAAGAACTGAAGGCAGGCCCAGGAGGCCCCAACTGAAGGAAATGGGGAGGGTGCATAAAGTGCAGGCAGGCAGGGTGCTGGGGCCTGGAGAACCTAGAGCACTGCATAGTGTAGTAAGGAGTTAAAATTTCAATCGAAGAGACAAACCACAGGAAGGTCTGAAGCAGTCGAAGCCACGTCATCCACAGGGCAGACTCAGGAACAAGGGTGTGAAGGACACTAGGGAGAATGATGTTTTCTTCAGAAAGGGGCGTGAGCGCCTAAGGCCAGACATGAAGCACATCTGCAGGTCACCTTGGGGTCAAACCTTAACCAGCGGACAGTACTTAGAGGCTTCTCTTGCCCAGTGCCCTGGTACAGAACCCCCTGGACAGTATCACGTCTTGGTGATCTGCACTCAGACTGCGCCGACGATGTCCCTCCGACCGTTATAGTCAGGCTCCTTCTTAGACGATTCTCTGTGACTTCTACTCATCTGCCTCCAAATACCCAAGAACTTCCTTCTTAGGCAGATCAGTGCCCATTTCCTTCAGTTACTCAACTGACTTTACCTTTTATTATCAGAAAAGTTCAGACGTCCGCCAGAGCATAGCAGCTACAGCCAATCTCCACTTACCCAGGGACAGCTTCAAGTCAGCTCATGATCGGTTTTGTTTCCAAGACATGAATTCCCTTCACCACCTTGGTCAAGACAGTCTCATAGGTGTGGCCTGGCCGGCTCAGGGCACTAGCAACTCAGTCGTTCAAGACACCCCATTTCTATGAACACAACCCAAATGTCCTGTCACACTTGGGTGGCCATTTGCTTCGCGATATGAATCTGATTGACTCAGACTCTCCCACAGGAACTTGCGCAGGAGGGTTTTGTACATTTGTCCCCGATGATTCACACTGACCAGGTTCAGGCTAGTCCTTGACTCTAATCACCAGCTTCTGTGACATCCAAAATTTTGAAAAGTAATGAAACCCATCTCTACTCTAAGATTAAAAAAGAAATATCAATATAGATAGGATGAGCTAGAAAAAGAGCTGGAATATAAAAAAAAACTTTTAAATTCCTTATTCTACAGATGAGGACACTAAGGCCCAGACAACCTGGAGCTGGTTCAAGGCCACCCACCAGGCAAAGGCCAGGCCTCATGCTCTCTGTACCACCCCTCCCTCTCTAAGTTCTTGGGATGGGGCACTCAGTGCAGGGCACCCCTGCCAGGTCGGCGTCTATGGGCCGCTACAGACTGATTCTAGTCAAATAGCACCCACCACCCCCTTGGGCAGCAAACATTATCCGGTGTTGCGCTCTCCAGGACCCCTGCCCTCAATTACTTTCCAAGTTTCTCTCAACCTCCAATTACACTGGAAATCATTTTTCTCTGCTCTTATCTATTTCTGCAGTATGAAGGAGTACATAACAGAATCAGTGTTAGGGATATAAAAAATGTCCATAAATAATAAAAGATCCACATATATTAAAAATGAGATAGTCTGTTAATCAAAAAGCCACAAAAATCTCATTTACAGAAGACACACCAAAATGTACATCTTAAAAAGTTGGCACTCAGGATGCTTTTTACAATGAGCTCCATTTGGCAACTACAAAGTTGAAAATGGGAAATAAAGACACAATTCACAAATAATCTGGATATATGCGAGAAGCATCATGACATTGTTCTGATATTTCTCTCTGGCTAACCACACACTGGGGAGGGGTCAAAGTTCAGATGTGCACAGTCCAGGGTCCACCCACCAGTGAGGCGAGCACTTGGGGGGTTTCTGTCATCAAAAAGACATGGTGGGGAGAGGGGAGGCTGGGCGCTTTACCAGGAAGTATACAATCCAGCCTCTCATCCAGGCTGCTGGCATCAACTGTCAAACCATTTGCTCCTCTTTGCAAGAGGCACTCCTTTAGAAGGTCCCAATAATTTTTGCTTATATTGTTCGACCAGTTGATTGAAGCGAACTTCTGTCTTATTTCCCTTCGCTTTTTTCCTCGATACCTATACATGAAAAGAAACATAAAATCATCAATTTTAAGCATTTCCCTCAGGCCTTCTGAAGAAGGAAAATAAGTAGATACAGAGATCTTGGCCACAGAGAGGACTTCTAGAGTGACCTTTAGAGAGAAAAACCCTCAAAGAGTCAAGCACTGGTTAGAACTATACCTGCAAGGCCCGCGAGAAGGGCCAGGCCCTAACACGACACACCGCCCGGTGTTTGAGGCCCCTGCCAGCGCCCAATGCTCACATGACCTCCTCACAAGTGAGCAGCCAGAGACTGGGCGTCAGCACTTGCTCTTTCCCTCACCAAGAACACGCCCTTGTGGACCAGAGCTAGTGTGCTGGGGCGGAGACTTTCCGGAGACAGAGTCCAGGGGGAGGGGGAGAGGATGTTTCTTTTACCCTTACAAAAAGGAACTAGAGAAGGTAAAAGAAAGTTTGACCTCAAACATTGCAGAATATCAGACCACCATTTTCTTTTTTTCAACAAATATCATTGAGACAAATAATACACAGATCTAAATCTACCATAAATTTCTGAGGAATAACACAATTTTAAAAAATTATATGAAAGTTCCCATAGTATATGTGAAAACTGAAAAACTTGTGTAAATACTTTGAAAAATAGGGAAAATGTCTTATAAACTGGATTGACAAATATTTCATGAAAGGATAGTAGCCACACATTTTTCACATTATCAACAGTTTAGAAAGATAAAATGACAAAATACAGTATATCAGTCAAGCACAAACTGAATGATGAGTTTTGCTTGAAATCATTTACTTTCTGCTTTATAAAAAGGGCAATGTTTAAATTGTAATTATTCTAATGACATGAAAACCATGAGGTAGAGCTTATCCTAACTCTAACTCTACACTTCAGAAATTATATTTATTAAGAAACTGAACAATTTCCAGTGAGAGGAACTAGAGCTTCTTGGAAGCTAAGGCCAGGGCCAGGGCAGAAATATCCTAGATGAGCTGGGCCACCTGGCTGCACTAGAATGCAGGGAAACTACAAAAGAAGGAGAGGGTCGAAAGGACCTGGATGTGTGAAGGCCCGCAGGGGCTTTTGCTGACCTAAAAGGGAACAAGAACACTACATCTGATTGAAATATATCAAGGATATAAAACTGTGGAATTCTTAATACCAAAAAAAAAAAAAAATCTCACTGGTCGTCAGTGGAGGTTAGTAGGGCACCAACTCATTCCTCTGGAGACATAAGAGAAAAACATCAGGCATTATTCTGATTTTCCTACACAAGTGATATTTCATAGTAACCAAATAGTTAAGATTTTTTTTCTAGAATTCTACTAAAGAATGCAAAATGATCAATAAGATTAGAAGAGCTCCATTCTGCAACTCATAAAGAAATAATGGGTCGAGACAGCCACCGTCAGCAGGCACTAAAGCCATCACTCGAGAGGCTGAAACAGGAGTTACAGGGAGTAAGGCGGACATCCCTGAGCCCAGACAGAGCTGAGCAGCACTCAAGATGGGGCCGCCAGACATTCTGTGCCTTATGCTGTGACGCGACAGAAAGCACACAGCACCGCCTGTGAAATACTCTGGCCAAGAAGACAGAACTTGAATCTAACTAAGCCTCTAGATCTGACTACCAGTTCACAGGCAACATGGGCTATTACGGGAGCAGGTTAAATGACACCACAAGGAATCAGGTAGCTAAATTCAAAGTGTAATAAATATATTCTAAGAGGCAAATGATCTGGTTTCTCCAACAAATAATGTGGGGAAAGGGGGTACATGAGGAAGAGTGGGCAATATAGGGGAGAAGATTTGAGAGATGTAAAAACCAAATGTAATTTGTGGACTTTTGCCTGGATCCTGATTCATACTAAATAGGTATAAATAACGCCTGTGAGGAAATAGGGACCATTTTAATATGGGATGCCTATTAGATGATATTAAGGGCTTCTTGTTAATTTCATTAAATATGACAACATAAGGCTTCACACAATATCAGTTGAAGATGCATTTGGAGGTGTATTTCTGAGCCATACACCTCATTTTCATAAAGCACATAACACAAGACATAGTTTGCTTTCATATATTGGAGGAGAGGGGGAGTTCGATGGGGGTGTGCGTATGGGGAATAGGTAAAACAGTATCACTGTTAAAGCAAAGTAACCCAATAGATGGGGGTTCATTTTACTATTCTTCCCCTTGTTCGGACTGCATACCTCAACATCCTCTAGAAGCTATAGTGCCGCACGCCAAGAAGCCCTTTCTCTGTGCTCCATAATCACGGCACAAAAGGGGCTGCTAGCCCCAGCACAGCTGCCCTACAGAACTCACCTGATTAGAAGATGATTTCTGCTTCTCTTGCTTCCACTGGTTCATCTGGGGCTTTGGCTTTTTGGGAGGGAGAGACTTCACTTTGCCTTTGTCCCGCAACCTGAAATAAAATGGTCAAGTAGGTTTCATCCTGAGTTTTCTCTCTAATTAGGACCCCTGAGGTTCTCTCAGCCCGGAAGAGAATTTCCTTTTCTTACACTGGCTTTTTCTAAACCCACTGCAAGTCATTCTAAAATGGGATACTGCAACAGAACATCCAATGGCTCAACAGTTGTATACTTGCTTTTTATTTTGGGGTTTTGGCTTAAAGCATCAAGAGAATCTCAACAACCTTCATTTATTGAACAAATATTCAAAGTAAAGATCTACTTTTGTTCCCAGCACTAATCTGCTAACCCAAACAGACACTACAGGGTCAGCTCAGGTAGGTGGGCCTCAGCCGAAAAAGACAGTCATCTGAGCAGAAGGAAAACGGCGTAAGTGCTACCCTGGAGGGCGGCTACAGGCCCCCTCTGCCGGTCCTGTTCCCACCTCCATTTGGTCCGAGAGAGACATCCCCACTGGCGCAGAGAAAGCTGTGCATTGACCCTCTGTGTGGGCTGTACAGCACCTAAGCATCTCTCCCATCCAAAAAGCCACAAAGAGGGCCTCCCCGGTGGCGCAGCGGTTGAGCGCTGGGCTGTGGAGCTGTCGGCAGCGGCGACGCGAGTTCGACGCCCGGCCGGGGAGAATCCCACATGGTGCGGCAGACCTCTCCTGCCTCGCCCGCTGCTCCCCTCAGCAGTGTATTTCTGATCTGCCTGTTCTGCTCCCCACTCTGTCTCTGGTGAACCCTCTCGCCGCCCTACGCCTCTGGCCTGTACCCCAGCTTGTATGTATAAATAAAATAAAAAATCTTTAAAAAAAAAAAAAAGCCACAAAGAGCTAAGCAAAACAAACCCTCTTAGCAGTCACAGCCATTCTATGACACCATTCTGCAGCTCACCTAATTTTGGGGCCTCGGTGAGAAGGCAGCACCAGAACCTTTCTTCTCTTCTTTCCATCTGGCAGCTCCACCTGCTCCACTTCGGCCTTGGTCTGGAACCCAGTCCACGAGATGGAGCCTGCCTTCCCGTTCTGCGCGGGGGCCTTGCTCTGTTTCTGGGTGCGGTTTTGACCTGCTGTCTTCTGCTTGTCTTTTCCAAGCTCTTGTTGTGCCTGCTGGGGCTCGCCAGTTGAGGACTTAGATTTCACTTTTTGCTGCACACAACAAGAGACTGTCATCTGGTTTCTAAT
The DNA here is from genome assembly GCA_004024925.1 of Scalopus aquaticus. Taxonomy (NCBI): domain Eukaryota; kingdom Metazoa; phylum Chordata; class Mammalia; order Eulipotyphla; family Talpidae; genus Scalopus; species Scalopus aquaticus. The sequence goes on from PVIJ01001735.1 coordinate 164,122, forward strand.
TGAGGAAATGTCACTAGTACATCTTATTTGTAAAAAACACTTGAACGAATGTCTTCAGAAAAGTGAAATGACCTACGTGAGAAACTCAAATCTATATAAAGGAAAGAGATTTAAAGAGGAATAAATGAAGAGGGAAAGATGCTGTGGGAAAGAAGGCACAAAGGTTGCTACATTTATGTTGCATGGAGTTTAAAGAAGACAAAGAAGATTCAAGTGAAATTAGTGTCCTTTGGTCATTTCACCTTAAGAATCTAGGCAGGCACACTGACACAGCAAAGATCTACAAACGTGCCTGTTTTGTCATAGCCTGTTACTAAGTAAGTGGTAAAGACACAGAAAATGAAGTGTCCATCTTTCAAGACTCAGAGCTTAACAACGTAAGAAAAGTGAATAAGGTACATAAAAGCAAAGGGAAAAAACCTAAAGATTTTAAGGAAGTTCATAAAAATACACATAATGAGGTCTTATCTCTTGAGTGGTGGGAAAATGCTACCTAACTACATTTGATCTAAATATGGAAACTGAGCTACAAGAACCCTTGGTTCGGGAAAGGGGCACTTCTACACAGAAAGAGCAGTCTGTACGTACTAAATGCAGGCAACAAATAAAGCCACTTGAATTTTTTCTTAAACCAGTAGCTTCAGAATCGCCTCTGAAGCAACGGCTTAAGGAAGTAAGGCATTCTAAACCTCGGACACCTAACTTGCCTACACAGTAGCCAGAGCCAAGTTCTCTGGCCCAGGGCCGCTGCAGCCACCACCAGAGTGCTCCTCTATTGGTCATGCACGGTCTACAACCCAAAGACTGCACGCTTGGTATACGCACAGGTTAAAGTACAATATTGGCGAGAGCCGTAAGAGTTGTGTGTGTCCAGGGGGAGGATGGGTACGAACAGCACATTGACACACAGTGTGTGAGACAACGGACACGTGCTGTCTCACTTGATCCTCAGCGATCATGCAAGGCACATGATGTTGGCCCTATTTTAATACTAAAAACTGAGGGTGAGAGAGGCAGTAACTTGCCAAAGAACATGCCACAAAAAGGGAGAGTTGGAGCTTGAACTTGAGTATTCTTAGGCCCAAAGTTCCTGCTTTTCCTCCATCCCACACTAGATTTTAAAGTACTAAACTACTAGACACCAGATGTCTGGAGAATCTCCGAAAAAAGGAATTATGGATGGATGGCTAAAATCTACAGGTAAAACAATACTACTATACTACGCGACACCATCACCAAACGTGGCACAAGAACTGCCTGGTGGAAGAACACCAGTTGCTTCTCCGCTCTCCTCTCTCTTCTGTGGAGCTACCACAAGACAGGCCAAGAGAGATGACGACCTAGCGAGTTCAAGGGAACCAGGAGTGAAAAGATAACAAAAAACCTAATGAGGTAGAGAACTACACAGGGAGAAGCACAAATTGAACAAGAGAATTTAAACAAATACGGACTTATAAGTTGTTTTAGCAGAACTGTACACATCAAAATGGTCAGTTTGGGGTTTTGTGTACTTTATCATCCTTTTAAAAAAAAAAAACAAAAACAAGTTCTGTACCAGGCTGCGTTGGGTCCTCAGTTCCTTTATTCTAAGTTTCCTTCGATCTTCCAAAGAGAACTCCACTATTGGTCTCTGTGTCAGAAGAGAGAATGTCATTCATTAGACTTCTTACCTAAGTGCAATAAAGAGCTCGTCCCCACCACTGCCTTCTTGATTTTTTAAGTGAGAGGCTGATGCTCACTCACTCAACTGAAAAGCCAGCAGCCAGTTCTGCCAGCAGTCTACCCACCTCAGACTTCCTTCTGATGATCCCATCCCCTTAAACACTGCTCATTCCCTCCCGACTTGCTTTCCCACCAGGCCAGGGTCAGAGCACTGGGCACGAAGGGAAGGAAGTCTTCTGCGAATGGCCCTCTGGAGCAGCTCTCCTCACCGATGAGGCTCACCTTCTGAGGCCCAAAGACTTCAGGGTTGTTGTTGATGTGGCGTAAGGCCGTCAGCGCATGTTCATGCTCCTGGAACTCGGCAAAGGCGTAGCCCAGCGACTGACCCTTGTTTTTCCCATGAGCTCCTTTAAGGTCTCGCATCACCCTACACTGGAGCAGAAGAAGACAAAGAATCAGTAACTTCAGGATGATGTGCCTTAACAGAGTCAGTAAGAAATCAAGTTATTTGGACAGACTCTTCATCTATAACACCATCACAAGATTTAACTAAAATACCGCAGGAATGTATCTTATCAGCATTTACTACAGAGCATAAAACAAACAGATGTATTCTTGCTTCTAAGAGTTTACAGACACCAACACCTACCTACAACTAAGCATACATATAGAATGCATTTCTCAAGGGAAAATGCCGACATCCTGACTGAGAGGTACTTGGTACGTTATGTCGTACATTGTCATCAAGGAAGAAGTGCTGTCCATAGATGTTGTCACTTCAGAAATCACAGAAAAAAATTACTTAAGAAGGAAAGAAAGAAGGCCTGATGGCTTTAGATAAGAAAGACATTTCAGGCATGAGGAAGAGCCTACCCAGAACACAGACTCAGAAATACAGGACGACTCTTCAGCTGCCTTTGTTTGGTGCTCAAATTTTCTCTGGCTTGACTCTTCCCTGAATCTTTATGCCAGATCTAACAGGCACCCTGGGGCACCACGCACACTAAGATATTTGGAGAAATATCACTCCAGGACGCTACAATTTCATTTAATAGAAGTCTCGGTACTGGAGACACTTAGACATTGCACTTGGGATATGTCCAACGTCTACTCTAGGGCCTAGACCGGTGTCATTATGTAGGGGGATCGAAGTAAGTCAAAATGGGGTTCCTGTACTCAGAAAGCTTAACTTGCTCAGACATATACATATACATATAAAAGAATTAAGAGAAAATTCAATATGCAAGTATTACAAAACACTTCAATTGCTCTAAACAATGACAGGCTTTAAGCAAGCACACATTTACTAAGTATTGTGGGTGCTAATATGAGAAATTACACAACTGACTCTGATGTCAGTGACACGGAACAGTTTTACTAAGAGTGGGGTCAGATATGTGCTGATACCTTCACTTTCTCTCATGGAATTCCCCAAATATCAATACCATATACCCTGATGAGTCTTTTCAAGGACTAGGAGAAGTTTATGTTGATGAAACATTTTCAATAAATACTGACTGAAGGATTACTGTATTCTGGGTACTACATCAAAGACTGGAAACAATGAGATAATACCTGCTCCCAAAACCTCCAGCTGGTCAGGAGAAATTATTGCCAGGACCATGAAATAGTCAGTGCTAAGACAGAGGGCTACGAAGGTGCTGTGGGGGCAGAGATTTTGGGTTCACACAGTGTTCTAACCAAGTGGTGGTATGAAACCAGTGTTTGTCTGACACAACTGCTGAGGACCCACAGAGCACCTTGTGCTCCCCAGGGGAAACGGAGAACTCTTACTAGAGGGCCAGAGCCTAAATGACAGTAAAATCCTCTTCTAAAAAGCAAAGCACACAGATCATGTTTTCTGTAAGAAAATTAACAATATAGCACCTGGTATAATGCTGAACACGCAGCAGGCGTTCAGTAAGTGCCACTAATTTACCAGAGCAGAGACTTCCTTACATTTTGGTGCAAATTGGTGAGATAGGAACAACTCTTAGAAGAGAAAGAAAACCAATGAATACAACCTTGTCTTTGACAATTAGTCAAAAGAAAACGTGCTGCTCTGTTAGCACCACTCCTGCAATAAACACTCCACCTAACGCAGGGTGAATACCAAATTCTAAGCGGGCAGGGCCAACTCTTACCTCCTTGATGCGCACCCCCTTCTCCCCGCTCGCGGCATTCAGCAGCAGCTTTCGGAGCTGTTTGTCATCCACAGCCTTTGGAAGATTATGTAGGCAGAGCCTGGTCCGGGAGACAAAGATATTCTGGTCCTTGAGTTTCTGATGCTTCAATAGTTCAAACTGCAAGAACAACAAGTTGTTAATACCACCCAGCCTTTAAAAATGCAGGGTGATAATTCTCCCAAAGGATGGAAACATGACCCCTATCCAATAACCAAACATAAAGAAAAAAGGAGAGAATAGACACATCACTTCCGATGCCCAGCACGGGGAAAGAAAGGTTCACGGCGGCACAAGGCCATGTGGTAAGGTTGCGGGCTCTGGAATCGGGCTGACCTGGAAATCCACCGCAAGCTGCAGAAGTTCCTAAAATTTTTAAAGCCTCAATTCTTTTCTCTACAAAGTAGAACCATAGATCAAAATATAATAGCAATCTCAACACTAACGTGAGGCCAAAAAGGTAATTTACATAAAATCACAAGGGCCTCCCAGGTGGCTCAGCGGTTAAGCACTGGGCTGTGGAGCTGTCGGCAGCAGTGACGTGAGTTCGACGCCCGGCCAGGGACATTCCCACATGGCGTGGCAGACCCCTCCTGCCTCGCCTGCTGCTCCCCTCGGCAGTGTATTTCTGTTCATCTGCCTGTTCTGCTCCCCACTCTGTCTCTGGTGAACCCTCTCGCCGCCCCACGCCTCTGGCCTATACCCCAGCTTGTATGCATAAATGAATAAATCTTTACATAAAATCACAAGCTTAAAACCTGCCCCAGAAAAAACAATGAACACTGTGGTTAGCATCTAGGCTCAGTCCTTATCTATTCACCAACTCACACTTTTCCAAAAGGAAATGGAATTTAAAGAACACTTGATAGAATGTTGTCTTGTCTCAACTCTGCCACCCTGAGGCAAAGGAATGTCCATGACCACAGAAATGATTCTGTTTCTAGAGCCAGGGAGCGCCTCACCTATGCTGCATGGAACACTGGTTCCAGGGCAACCTGTTTCTAAAATAAAGGGATGGCATTCTTCTCCTGGTTTAAGAATCGGGTTGGCTAGAAAAAGGCCTTATCTTTTTTTTCTTTTATAACAAGTAGTCTCTTCTGTTGCTCCTTATTTGGTAAAGGCACTAACAATCCACACACCAAACAAATCCTCTGGAGATAAAACAGTAAAGGGACATCGAAGAGCCTCTCACCCTAAGGTCACTAGTAAGTTTTTTCTCCCAGGGAAGGCTGTGCCTGCTGTGAATCATATGCGTATAATTAACAGGGAGCATTTTGCTAGAAAACACCAGTCTGTTAATATGTTGTTTATATAATTCATTAAAAGTAAACACGTCACTATGACGTTGTGGTCCGAAAAGGGCATCTAATATCCCCCAACAGCGTGGGTTCCAGATGCTCACTACCAAAAAAGGGCACTTTCTGCACATTCAGGTCCCACAGCCAATTCTGTGAGCTAGGCCACCTTTGCCACTCTAGGCTGCCTTCGTTTTTTGAAAGCTAAAGGGCTAAAGTAAAGATTAGTGGAGACAAACATTACCAAGCACTAAAGGAATTTAATAGTGTCAGTCACCAGTGGCAACTCCCATAACATGGAGGTTGTCCTAAAATGATTTAAATAATCTAGAAAGTCTGTCCCGCCAAAAAGGACGTTTTAGCTACCCCCCCCATATACACATTCACTTCTGTCTCTCATAATCCCAGTCCACCTACTCTTCCTTACATACAGCCCAATGTATCTTCTGCATGCTCTAGAAGCACACAGTGCAGCCAGTATTTACTGCTGAGCCACAGGAAGACAAACAATAAAATGCAGTTGTTATGGGGGCATTTAATGCTGATGTAAATGCATAATGCTGGGTAGCTGCCATTTTGCCTGTGCGCTTTTCTCCTAACAAGAGTATAATTAGGATCTGGGACTAATACCTGGCTCTCTGATGAGCACCTCTAGTATTCAATAATTATGTACTGATCTGTAGCAGGCCACACAGAACCTGAAGGCTGCTGGAGCCCGATGTACTCACCCGTTCTCTTTTGACCATATCGGCAGCGCTCACACCCTCTGCAGCCTTAGTCCCAGCACGAATCACTGTAGGAGGGAGAAAGGCCAAGACATCAGCAAGGGAATTTTCACTGAGCAACAAGAGGAATGTGATTTGAATGATGCAAGTACTTTGCACAGGGCCCAGAGGACTATGCTGGCCAGGACACAGTGCTACCCACATTTGGGCAAAAGCAGAAATAGGCTACAGGGCTAAATTCTCAGCTCAGAGCTACTCTCAAGGACCAAAACTCTGAACATTTTGTGATTTTGCTTTTTCTCCTTTCCTTTTCTCAAAGAAGCGTCATGTATATCCCCAAAGTCAGGTGAAAAGGCCTAGAGGGAGTTCTGAATATTTGCACATTTTAGGCATTTGGAATACCCAAGCTATAACTTGCCCTTGGAACTTCACTGCTCTTCACGTACTTGGGGCCCATTACTGAACGGTGAGCTAAGCCAGCCTAGAAGCAGGCACGCTGCCATGGAGAGGCCACACAGCAAAGGCTAAGGACAAACACTGCTAGCCCAGGCTGTGCAGCTGTGCAGAAAGTGGGCAGAAATATACTGTATGACCTAGTAAAAGGAATTTCTTTTAAATTTAGTTTCTGATTATCTTTCTGACATTAAGGGAAAGGTACTGAGTGTACATTTTTAATCCATGAATAATCCAAGAGTAATTTTAGTCCTAATTTTCAACTCCTTCAGAAAACCTCTTATTAGAAATGACAAGAAGCAAAGGTACTTTGAGTTTTTTCCTCCCTCTTTGCTCTGCCAGTCCTCTGATGAAAAGGTCTAAAGGCAAGGAGGCAGAAAAGGAGAAAAGGACTAGTTAATCCAAAAATGGGTGAAGGTCTCCTAACAGAAAATCACACCTGCTAAAGTGGAATAACAGTAACATAACACTGTTAAAGAGGACGTTTGGATTTTTCATTTGAAACATGCCCTCACACACACTGCTGCTGGGTCAGCTACTGGCACAGTCCCAGTGACTCAGAAGCCTGCTTCCTGTCTCCCACTACTCACAGCCTTCTCGGGCCAGATAGAGGTTCCGGGTTCCAGTTGGCTTCTTCACTTTCTTTGTCCGGAGCTTTGCAGCCTCATCACGGGTCACTGCCAAGTCTACCTTGAGCTGCCTGCCATCCAGTTTAAGTCCACCACCCTGCAATAGATTGCAGTGCTCTCTCTTAAAATACGTAACAAGTAGAAACTAAGCACCTGGCAAGAAATACCCCAATGATGCTATGCAAGCCACCCCCCAGCATGTTTTAGCACAGCTGACCACAAGTGGAACCCTGAGACTAACAGTATTTAGTATAGTGCAAAAGCTCTATTTTGTTAGTATTCCGTTAAACTCTAAATACGTGAAACGTGAAAACGATGTAATTATTTCCTAGAACTACTGGAACACTGATATTTGTTCCTCGTAAGTGTGCACGTAGGGCAGTCAGCCATACATAATTTATTCTGTGGTAACTGATTCATCCCAAATTAAGGACAATGATTTGAAAACAGGCAAAATTTGGGTACACTAAAAAGACTAATGAAATGGTACTGTTAACACTACTCAAGAGAATGTAAGAGACATTACAGAATAAGAGCTGAAAACAATTTATACTTGGTCAGAAAATACACAGAAAAATTCATCCACACACTTTCTCTCTGAAACATTTTTCCACTTCACAGGCGAACTTGATGACTTCTTGTCCAAGCCTTTCATGTCATCAGTCTTAGACAGAGACCAACAGTGATCAATAAAGACTAGAAAAATTATTGTACTGATTTCCTTATCTATAAAACAGATAATAAATGTACTTCCCTTAACTACCCCTGTAGGCCTGATGGTAAGGAGGACTAAATAATGTATATGAATGTATGTGTAAAGCTCAGTGTTAACTTTGTTACTGACAATATTAATGAAGCCCTGTGTAAACATCAGCTGTTGGCCCTGGCAGTCACTACTGTCTTAAGTTCCAGGGTAAAGGAAATTCCTTACCTCAGTCTTGGGAGAAGCAGCCTCAAGGCACTTCTGAGCCGCTTCTTGAGTGGTGAACTGGGCAAATGCACAACCTAAAGAGACAAATTAAATGAGACCCCAAACCCTCATGGCCCACCAGGAAGCCAAAGACAACACTACAAATGGTGGTGGCCTGACACACAGTGGGAGGGGCATAGTGTGCTTCTGCTAAGTGCCATGAGACAGGCCCTTTGTCTGGAACTGAAGGTTCAAAGACAAAAGATTGCACTCCTGCTCACAATGAAATTTTACCATTACTTTATCTTTTCCAATGCTTCTTAGAACATTCATCTCACTATCCCTCAGCTTAATCAAAAATACCCACAAGACGGCAGCGAAGACGCAAGTTTGACACCCGGCTGGGGAGATTCCCACATGGCGCAGCCGACCTCTTCTGCCTTGCCCGCTGCTCCCCTCAGCAGCGTATTTCTTTCAATTGCCTGTTCTGCTCCCCACTGTCTCTGGTGAACCTTCTCGCCGCCCCACACCTCTGGCCTGTACCCCAGCTTGTATGCATAAATAAATCAATCTTTTAAAAAAACGCACAAGAAATAAATTCCAGTTTAACATCTAATTCAGCATCACTTACTATGTGGCAAAGGACTGAAAAATGACGCAGGAACCACTTACCCCTGAAATTCACCACAGCCACTGCAAGGCACCAGGTGAGGGCAGATGTGTCCCTGACCTCCACCACTGAATCGAGCAGTGAATCAGAAAACTCTGAACTCAATTCTTGACTCATGTGCTAGAATTTCCACAGTAACCTTTCACTGGTTAGATGGAAGGCCAACCCAGCCATCCTAACTTCAGATATTGATAAAAAGTGCCTTTATAAACAAAGAAAAAGGTCCCCCTTACAAAAGACTCCAAAAAAGAAATCCAAGTTTCACAGTATTTTGTCGGTATTCCTTTAAAGTTGAAACAGTCCCTCACATGTGAAAACAATGCCGTATTTCCTAGAGCTAAGAGGGCACTGGTACCTTCTGTGTCTTGTAAGAAGAGCAGCAGACTAACTGAAAGGATGAATGTGGCAGGTCAAGGGTCACCATGCAGTGAGGGCTTCTCAGGTCCTCACTGAACCCAGAGCTCCACTCTCATCTCTGTGACAGCTCTGAGCAGGTGGCGTCTTCCCACACAGCCTGAAAACCTCAGAAGTAAGGGGCGTGTTTCTCGGCTGCTTCTACATTCCTCGCGCCAACCACAGTATCTAGCATTGATAGTCCACAGGAAGAAGCAAGTAATAAAAAATATGCAGGAAAAATAAAATAAGCAGATTATCCTTTGTCCAATATGAAGAAAACAGGTACTTCTCTCTGAATGGGTAAGAACTTTTCATTGGAATTTCCAGGGTCAGTACTGGGTTTAGTCTTAACACTTGTCTAAAAGTCTGCAGGTAAGATTTAGCTCTTCCAGGAAGTGAAACGGCACGCTGACAGGGATAAGCTGTAGGAGGCCGCCACATTGTGTGAGGAGGCAGAGAGTGCGTCAGAAAAATGTAATAAGAGCTAGGGAAAGACAATGCATAAAGAGTAATGAAAATTATGCTTATAAAAGTCATTAACTCTCAACTAAATAGCCCAAGAAAGAAACTGAGCAAGTCAACTGTAGATTGTATCAACCCAACACACTTCTGAACTTAAAGAGACACAAAAGGTATCATCAAAGTAAAGTACAGCAATATCCTTCAGAAAATCAAACATCCTATGCAATTTTAGTTGCCTATTTTAAGAAAAACATACCAGAAGTGGTAAAGGTACAAGAAGAGTAATGAATATGAGCTGAAGGTACCTGAAGTGATTACACTAGTTGAATGCACTCATTTTACAGATAAGAAACTAAAGCCCACCGTGGATGAAATGCCAAGTATCACCTAGCTGGTCTATGGCTTAACTAGGATTAGAACCCTAATCTTGTGCAAGAAGTTCATTTTTCTATCATACTGCCTTATTTACACCTTTTTCAGCTGTGTAAAACTAAAAATAATCAGGTCTCATCAATTTGGAAAATAAGGTTTAGAATGGAGGGGTTTTTTTGGTTTGTTTTTTTAAAAGAACTGGGGTGTAGGCCAGTGGTGCAGGGGTGAGAGAGTTCACAAGAGACGGAGTGGGGAACAGAACAGGCAGATTTACTGAAATACACTGTTAAGGGGAGCAGTGGACGAGACAGGAGGTCTGCCACGCCATGTGGGTTAGCTCCCTGAACAGGGATCAAACTCAGGCCGCAGCACTGATAGATTTAACCCCTAGGTCACCAGGGAGGCCCTAAAATAGAGGTTCTTAATCCATGGATAGGCTCCAGAGAATCCACAAACCCACAGAAGTGGGATTTTTCTGGACAGAAGGTTCACAGCTTTTGCTAGGTCTTGCAAGAACCAAAATGAATTAAGAATGTGTTTCTTTAGAAGAATGACTGTAGTTAGTGAAACCAAAGATTATAAATAAGTTGAAAAAGATGGTTACCCTCACAACAGTGTACTACAATTAGGGGTGGTCCACTCCTGAAACTCAAAAGAAACAGTTTCAGGAAACTAAACAAATCTAATGCAGCACTCTCACTACAAGTTTCTCTTCCAACTGTAGCTACTGTACCAAAGTTTCTCTGTCAGCATACATCTCTAACAAAAGCAACAGAAAAAGATACCAGTAATTTCAAGCAATGTCAGATGATTAATACCCATGAGATGCTATCACATTTGAAATTCAAACGAGGACAACAAATGGAATTCATTACCCTAAAATAAATAAGCAAGGGCTTAAAAAGCTTAGGCAAAATGAAGGCTGGCAGTAGCATTAAAGATGCTGAATTTGACATCATGGAAAACCACCCCCAGATGTCCTTGTGCTTGCAGGGACCACAGCAACCTCAGCCGTGTGGACTGTGGGCCCCCAGGGTGGCCCACATTTGCTCTCATGTAACCAAGTCAGTGCGCAAGGCAACGGTCTCCCACTGACCGGCTGGCGGCAAGTACCTTTAGAATGCTCTGTGTCTGGGTGCAAGACGACACGGACATATTTCAGATCCCCAAATTGCTGGAGGAGCTCCCCAAGGTCATCTTCCTCTGAGTCAAAAGACAGGTTTCTATGGAAGACAACCAGATCACAAGGAAGGTCAATTACAGAAGCGTTATCCTGCGTTTCCGTGCAAAATGCGCAAGGAAGATGCCAACGAGTATGGCTCCTTTGCTCACAACCGCCCTCCCTTGCTCAGGAATAGTGCCCACACACAGAGGAGCCGCCTCAGAGGGATGAACGACAGACACTGCCCCTTGGCCACAATCGACTTTCTTCCTACAGCACTCAGATTCTCTCTCCCAGAAATCTAAAACCTGAACAGACATAAGAACAGAAGATGTAGATGCAGACTTACTTCGAAACAGTGGTGTCCCACCTGTAGGAACTTCTGGGGAGCTGAAAATGTTTTTTACTTGGGCGGGGGGGAACCACACATATGTAAATATAACTATATGAAGTGGTATGTATGAAAAATTTCACTGAGCTGTACACTTATATTAATATACTTCATAGAGCCGATATTAGAACTTAGTATCCACTGCAGCTGGGGTTGCTGAACTGCCCCGACTTTTATTTCCTCTTTGAGGTTTGTGCCTTAACAATTTTGATTGTTTGAGCCAACCCCATGTTCAACCAACAAACCTGCTTTTTCACTTAAATTCGTCAAATTGTTAATTTCCTTCACTATAAATGAACAAAAGATTCACAATAAGCTAATGAGAAAGTCAAATACTGCCCTCCTCTCCCCCTATCTCTCTCAGCCATTTCCTCATGTGTTGTTATGAGATCCAAGTTTCAGCTAAAACTTTACAAAATCAGAAAATCCTTCAAAATAATAATTTAAAAGCAAATATGATAGTTTAATAGCTAAGTGCAAATGAAGAAAACTATTTCCCTCAAGGGAATTAAAATATGTTGGGGGTCTCCCCAGTGGTCCAGCAGTTAAGTGCTGCACTGTGGAGCTGTCGGCAGCGGCGACATGAGTTCGATGCCCAGCTGGGGAGATTCCCACATAGAGCGGCAGACCTCTCCTGCCTCGCCCGCTGCTCCCTTCAACGTGTATTTCTGTCGATCTGCCTGTTCTGCTCCCCACTCTGTCTCTGGTGAACCCTCTTATCACCCCAAGCCTCTGGCCTGTACCCCAGCTTGTATGCATAAATAAATCTTTAAAAAACAAATAATATGTTGGAAGAAGCTTTTGTTCCTCTAAATTTCAAGACAGTGTAGATTCCTCATTTCCCCAGCCATGTACATTCTTCCAAGGGTCAGAAAAACAGTTCCAAATAAATATGTACAGTTTCACTTTTCTTGTACTCAGTTAAAGCACCCCATAAATGATTCTCTTATAGAGTAACAAAGATTAAAAAAGATTTTCTGCAGTATGACATATGCTACCTCCATTATTTCTTCTAATTTACCCCATCATGTACAGTTTTCTATCTTCCATCCCCTTGCCTTCCGAATTCTTTTTAATTAAAAGAAATATGAGGAATGGTATCCTTAGTACTGAGGTCACAGGCTTCTAAATGTGACGTTTCTTCCTTCTTATTAAACAGAATCTTCTACCAATACAAAATTATTTATATGGCAACTTCAAATAACACAGTACAAAGTATGGAAAGCCATGCTATTAAGGAAGAAAATGGACTAGAAAACAACATGTATTAAGCAAACCTCATCTTATGATGTGGGCGTGTAGGTGGGAATTCATGAGTAGCGATTAAGGTTAATTTGTCTTTTTGGCTTATGTATTTCCTAAATTTACAAGAATAAATATAAATTATCATTATAATAAAAACAAACTCACAAGGCTGTACAAGAAGATAAAATACACAAAGTTAAATAAGACCCAAATGGCCTTCGCGTGCTGGTACTAAAGAAAGGAGGAACACAGCTGGAGGGGCACTGTGTAGGCACCATGGCACCGCAGTCCATAGAGCGAAGACAGCAATGACAACGTGGAGTAACACCTAGCCTTGGCCTGCCCTTACTCCCACCCCCTCAGTTTTCCTGGAGACAGACAGAAAGCCTCGATTTATTCCAGACACTACTTTAGAGGATAAGTTAGACCTGAAGAGAGAAATTGCTTGAGACAAGTGGTATCACCTTCCCCCAACAGTCCCCCCCAATACAGTCTGGAAGCAGGATACTTTTAACAATTAAAGAGCTAACTTGCTCCAGATGGTATTACCCCAGTTACAAAGTATGAAATCTAAATGAGGACACAAGCCCCAGGCCCCTGTTATCTACTTCTGTGTATGGTCTGATTCACCTACATTTCTCATTGCCTGGTAAGTCCCTGGGATCAGACATGCTAATGGCCCCGGAGGCCAGGTCTTTCTGGCCTAGCTAACAGAATTAGTGCAAAATAAAGAAGAAAGGAGAAAAGAAACCCATGAAGGCAACACAAACAGCAGTCCCCAAGGTAGAAAGGCACACCTGATAAAAACAGTTTTGCCTTCATTCACATCAGAGGGTAACTTCTTCTTTTCCTTTGAGGTTCGTACATCTAAAGTAAAAAGGAAAACAAGAAACTGAAAAAGACTAGTGCAAGCTTTAAGACAAAGGGCTAACTTCTTAAATATACAATGATCTTGCATAAATCTGTAAGAAAAATCCAATTAAAATGAACAAAGGATATGCAACTAAACGTGAAAAGATGTTCAAACTCACTTACAGTTAAAGGAAAATAGCATAAAAATGAGATTCCATTTTCACCAACAGACTGGCAAAAACCAGAAATGAAATTCAATTTGGTAAAAGTATGTGGAGAAAGAAATTCCCATATACTGTTATGACAATGTAAATTTGTTGGGAATATATGTAGAAAAATATAAATACATTCAAACCCACATACATACATTATACTGTGTGTGTATATATTTGTGTGTCTGCTTATAAATATACAAAATATCTTTAGATACACAAGGGAGAGAGAACACTGGTTGTCTCTGGGAAGGGGCCCGTACTGGGTAAGGATCTGCATATCCTCAGTGGGTATTCCTCTGGGGATCATACAATGTGAGAGACTCACTCTTTTTAAGAAGAGGAACAGGTATGCTTACATATATTGCACAGAAAATTCCTGGAAGGATGCAAAAGAAACTGTGTCCTGGGGATGACTGTTGAGGGGGCTGGTGACAAGCTTTTAGTTTCTATATTATACTCTTCCATACTGTATTTATTACTGTTCTCTCATTATATATTAACCCTATAATTTTCTCAAAAGAAAGAAAGGGATGAGAAAGCTTAACCTGAAAGGTAGAACACAAGGCTTCATAGTTTCTTTGGTATAAAAGCTTCAATGATTCTCAGAGGTCTATCATTCTCTCTTCATAGAAAAAGCTTATTTCCTCAAATTCCTTATATGGCCAAATCAACATACCAGACTTGCAGAAAACAAAGCCAAAGGGAATGACCTGGCAAGTGAATAAAATCCTCCATCCAGACAAACTGACTGCTTCCTCCATAAACGAGCTGAGTTGATCCCAACATTCATGATAAAAAGGTAGCAATAGGGTTTGGTTACAATTTTATAAAATATTTCAAAACGTCCTTTATCTCCATCTCAACTCAAAGAGTTGTTTAAAATCCACCTTGGTGTTAAGATGCACCTATCTTATTTATCCAGAAATTCATTCCAATTGAAGAGAAAGACAGACGGGGGAGAGAGCACCTCAGCATTAAGCTAGGTTTTAAATTCTCTAAGAAAAAATCTTAACTCTCAAACACCAATCTAAACTCATTTTTCAATAAAAGAAATGTAGGTGCAGTAGGCCTCTTGTCTCACCCCCTGCTTCTCTTAGCAGTGTACTCAATAAATCCATCTTTTCTGTTCCTTTTCAGCATTCAAACGTGTCTGGCAGAACAACCTAGGGCCCTATTTAAAAAGAGGCCCGAGCTGAACTAATGGCCACGTCTCATTAACGTATTCAGATGGTAAAGGCAGCCAAGAAGATGCCGGGCAAACCTTCGTCCTCTTGCTCTTCGGTGTCGCTATCGCTCTGGGCCAGTCCCTCCCCACTATCACTGCCGTCTCGCTCCTCCAGGTCACTGGCCTCGTCAGAATCATCCTCTTCACTGCTTTGCACAGAGGCCCTCTTGACTGCTCTGCAAAGACAGTTCAAAACTAAGAACGGGGGTACAGAACATCAACTCTGCAGTGATGGGGTGAGGAAAGACACTGCTTCTCCTCTGAAACAATCCCCAAGGTTCCTCTGTTGTCTCAGAACAAGGTGAGCTGCTTACCTCTCTGGAACAGGCACAGGCTTGGTCACCTTTGACTCTTTATTCTCCTCCTCCTCTTCATCCTCCTCCTCCTGGTCCTCCTCCTCCTCCTCCTCCTCCTCCTCGTCATCGTCATCATCGCCATTATCATCATCTTCCTCTTCCATATCCTCTTTTTCCCTACCATGCTTTTTACCTAATTCCTGTTTAGGGTTAGGCCTCTTTTCCTCACCTACCCAGAGAGGTAAAGAAAGTAGGGCATTCATTTGATATCTAAAACAAGGTTCTGTAACAAGACTAATAATACCCCAAAGTTCCTGGTTTTTCTGGTTTTACACAGTATCATAGATTTAGGTTATAATGGAAAAAGTATGAGGGGGGAAAAAAGAAACAACAAAAAAAACCCATCACGGAGAGTCCCGTGAAATCTGTCCCAGTCACAGAAGCCTGCAGGTTAGTCTGCTTGAAACAAGAGAAGCGGTAACTGCACCTCTGCTAACAGCTTACAATCAGGCACCACAGCTCACGTCCTGGGACCCACCCACGTACTTGAATCTCAGTCAGTTCTGAACTCCTGGTGAATTAAAAGCCAATTGTTTTGCAAATTAAACTCAGTTTCCCTATCCTTAATGTTTCATCCCTCCCTATTATAAAATGCTGGGGAAGGACAGCAAGTACTGGTCCAATGAACTCAGGCGCCTTGGCCACTTTGACTTAAAAGATCCTGTTCTAAGACTAGATCACCAGACCATACAATATGAATTGATAAACAGCCCTGGAGGCTCATTTCTGAGCCAGCAGGAACTCAGTTTTTCTTACTCCTTGGTCTCATTCTTTTAGTTAATCTTGAGCTTTGGGTATCTCCAGCCCAATATTCTCTCTAATAAGCAGGGTCCCTTATATTTTTAATATAGAGTTATTTCTACACTTATCCCACAACCTACAAGCCCCTTCCAGCCAACGCATCTTACCTGCAGCAGAGGCAGACTGGGTATTTTTATATTTATCCTTTGCTATGGCCCAATCCACAGCCACTGTCCGCCCTGCCAGAGAGAAAATTACATCAGAATGATCTTCCTCTTTTTAACATTCCTAACTCCTGTATTTGACTTCCTACTCATCAAAGACAGTAATGGGACCTAAGGAGACAATGAAACTGCAAATTCAAAGAATGCTGGTGTTAAAATAAAGCTTCCAGAAGCTGCCTGCTCTTTTTAACCCTCAGCCTCTGTATCAATGAACAGAAAACTTCTCTTTCTGCACAGCCACCACTTGGGGATGTGAAAAAGTGAAAAAAAAAAAAAATAGTAAGAATTAGAACAATGCTTCCAGTTAGAACAAGTTCCCAGTTGTAGCAGCAGCAGGCAAAATGATTCTCCTATGATCTGTGCCCTTCCCAGAAGTTAGGAAGTCCCTGAGTCAATCCTTTCTTTAGGCTCAGCACCAGCTAAGTCAATGCCCAGAGTGGCCTCACTGTCAGTTTAATAGCCCACAGATGCTACAGTGATCAAAACTAAGAATGCAAATCCCACATCCCCTTGACAGCAATCTGCATCTATTGCTATTCAGGGACACTTTTCATAGGGATTCAAAAGGATCAGCAAATAAGGAAAAGAGAATAGGGCACTGGTTCTTTGAAGTTTAAACCCTATGTTCAAGTACTAAGACTATTTCACCAAAACAGCATCCATATTAGCAGCAAGACTTTCAACCATTCAAACACCTGAAAACACAGAAAGTGGGTTACTGCAATAATCTACCCGAACACCAGGAATATGGTCAATGGTAAGGTCAGAGAAAACTTACCTTTTATCTCTTTCATGTTCATGCTTTTGAGGGCTTTTCCTGCTTCCAGGAGGTTTTTGAACTGAACAAAAGCAAATCCCCGCATCTTTCCATCTATGTGCAAATATACAAAGAAGTGAGAAGCAGCTGATGGGAAGGCAAAAGATACTAAGAAGGAAATTACAGCAACCCTGGGCTGGCAGGATGGCCCGACACCTGCCAACCAGTCTCCTGCCCAAAGCAATAAATAGACTGTATCCTACTGAGTATACCCTGCTTCAGCCTTGGGGAGAACAATGCAAAAAAATACTATCAGGGAAATATGCACTACTATCTTTGTTTTTTATTACTAGTCAAGCACTGTGCCTGATACTTTATAAATATACTATCAGGTGGGGTTCACAAAGAGTGTGACATGAACCTTCTATTTTTATTTCACATGTCGTTTAGTTCAAGGGGAATGTGGAAAAAGACTACTGTGTTAAATATTCTTAATCTGATTGGTGCCCAACAAATGAAGGTTTACTAGTACCTGGCTTCCTAGGAATGTTTACTTCCAGGACAGTTCCATATTGAGCAAAAACTGTCTTCAAGTCATCTTCTGAACACTGAAGCAAAAAGCAAACAAAAAGACATCACAGCAAAGAAACAAAACAGCAACTATTGAATTAATTCATTAGGAAGAGTTTGAGTGTTGTTATTCCTCTTTTTACTTCTGAGACTAGGATTACTTCTGAATAGAAGATATCTTGCTTTACATCTAAGAGGCAAAAAGGACAGAGAACTTTTTCTCCCTTCCATTTCTCAATAGTAGTTTTTCCCAGAGAAAGCCATCTTCACGCTTACTGTCCTTATTAAGTTCTTCTTTATACAGGCCCACTTTCAGATTTCAAGGCTAAGGTTCATTCCCAGGAGGAATTAAGCCCAGTTATAGCCTAATGAGGAGTTCCACCATGAACACAACTCCACTCTCACAGCCTTCAGAACATGCAGTGTTAGTTTTCTCTGTCACGTACCTTAAAGCTCAGATTTCGAATAATTAATCTGGCTTTCTTATCTGCCACTTTGGCTTTTTTAGGCTTCGGTTCCTTCTTCGGGGACTTTGAATTTTCTGAAAAAATAAAAGGCAAGAGAAATATCTGTGCTCCAAAACCACCCACCTCTAGGCCTAGAATAACACAAACTAGCAAGAAATGGTATTTTTCACCGTTTCTGTTTCCAGACTTACAAGTAAACAAAAGACAAAAGTGTGTAACAAAATATACTGGATCACTTTGGGCATCAAAAGGAAATTCAGGAAGCGTAAAGTCTAGAAGCTACCCTCATGCCACTCTGGCTCCTCCTCACCCTAAGGGAACAATCCCTTCAGTTACTTAGAAACTTACCATTTTCCCCCTTTTCCCTGGACTTGCTCCTCAGTTTTTTCTTGGCAACAGTCACATTGATCTTGCAGCCTTCAAAGGTAGTAATCTCCTTGCGGGCCCTCTGAACATCTTCCAGCATAGAGAAAGTGACATAGCCAAAACCTCGACAGGCCTTACTGCCTAGAACAGTATGGGTGTGGGGTGGGGTTGGGTGAGATCATTATAAGCCAAGAGTCCCAAACGAATAAAGTCACAAAGCCCTAAACTAGCGAATATACTGCCAGGCCATTCTGTTATCAATTTGCCAAAATTGTCAGGAGGGAAAGAGCCAAGGTTGGTCAACATCAATGGCTCGAGCCCCACTCTGCTCAGAAATTGGTAGGCTTCATCTTCTAACGTGGTGTCTTCCCCATCAGCTCCTCTTCTTCCCCATTTCCTGATAATCTCAAGAATATGGAGAACCCAAGATATACATTAGGCCCCCAAAGAACTCAACATCAAATAAAACTGTTCTGCCAGAGAAGGTAGTAAAGTCTGGTAACTTTAAAAATTATAATGGAATAATGCATTGTAATAATAATCTCATAATAGCTCAGCAATGAATACCTGAAGCTCTGAGGAAAGACCCTCACACAACAAACATTATTTCAGGAGCCTATAGATGCTACCACTATTACCCAGCCTTTGTTATCAATATTAAATTACACCTTTCTGAAGCAAATGTAAATCTTATGTCTCACTTTATCTTCAGAACACACCAAGATAGGTAAAGTATTATTATCCCTTCTTTCCAAATTAACAATTTGAGATTATTAAAAGTGAATGAACTGGTTAATGTCCCCCAGAATATCAGTAGCTAAATTAACTCATTACAAGTCTCCTTTCTTTCCATGGGACTCCACCAATTTAATGACCACAACAAATATTAGGAAGAAGCAGATGAGTAGTTACAAATATCAACTGTAATTGATCTTTGCTCTTATTTGGGGGGGGGGGGGAGTAATATTTTTGTATAGTAAATTTTAACTAATATACTGCATGAAAAAAGACCATGTAGTCTACCTATTACCCTCTGCTTCTTTTTCAACTACATGCAAACCTGTTTCCAGGAACAGGCCCCGTGACATAGGACACTGATCAGCATTAATCTGGTTAAAGATGACATCTAACACTAAGAAAACATACACTGACAGACCAGTTTCTTTTCTCTTAGAATTCCTTCTCTCATTTTCCTTTCAGAAAATAAGAAAAAGAAAAATCAGGGCCCTTGATGTTCAGCACTACCAAAAATAAAGCAGTGAAAATGCTGAAGGAGTTCAGCATCCAAAGAAGAGAAATACCATGTATTTTTGCCTGCACAAAGCACTCTCATACATTTACTTGAATCCTCACAACAATCCTATGAAATCATTCCCATCTTCAAGAGGTTAAATGATACTATTCAGTAAGACTCAGTCCATGGCGCCTGCCTCCAAACCCACAAAGTATGGCACTTTTCCAACATCTCCCAGGTGGCTGGACAGGAAAGCACACATTTGTTTTTAAGATTTAGATCACATATACAGGTATAACGGAAAGGTTACATGTAGCCTACGTTCAAAGGACCCAAAGAATTCCCATTCAGTGGCTTGTTCCTCACTAGAACACAACCACCCGACACTATGGGGCAATGTTTCTTAATATGTTTTATGAAAACTCGCAGTAATAAATGTAATTTACAGTGGAACCCAGTACACATATTCTTTATAGAATAAGTTTTACAAATACTTATCTTTTACCATATAGGTACTCCTATTTCATCTTTAAAAAACTCTAGCCATGGCCCACTCAGGCCCACTAATGGGTAATTATCTGCAGCTTAATAAACACTACTGTACATCACTCTCACTCTCTCATTCGCCCATATTTGTACTTAAAACGACAAAGAACCAGGTAGGTTCTATGACTTGTATAACAACCAGAGCTATGTGACAATCCTAACTATAACTTTGTAACTAACAAATACAAGCTAAGAATGGGATGATTATTAGCACACTGTAAGTTGACTCTCAATAAGTATTACTGATGTTCTTCTGAATGTCATTTTCATTATTACCAAATAAAGTCTTACGTGTTCGCGCGTGCATAATACAGGAGAGCGCGTATGTAAACTTAAAGAGATGTTTGACTTTTAGAAAGAGATCCCTAGGGGGTCATCTAAAGCAGAGCCAGTTTGGAAAGAAACTCAAATCCCACTCCCTTCTCTTAGGGACAGGTAAAGAATTATACAACTCCCTGATGTTTGGGTGTCCGTGCCCACATCCCGCTCCCAGGACACCCCAACCCTAACCTCGATCGCCCCGCCCCCTACCTTTCTCAGTGACCACGAAGCACTGCTTCACCGGCCCCACCTGACTGAACAGTTCCTCCAGCTGCTCACTGCGGGCCGAGGGAGGGAGGCGACTCACAAACAGAGTCAGCCCGGCCATGAGGCCGAGAAACCGATGCGCGTGAGGCAGCGAGCGAATCACACCGGAGCACGCGAGTCAAAGCTCCGACTTTGGTAGGCGGAACACACCAAGCCGCGGGGAGATTCCGGAAGTGGTCGTTACTCAAAAGAGTCCGGAGGAAAACGTGGTGGGAAGACAAAAAACATTCCGGAATGAAAACACGGTGACGCCCAGAGGCGGAGCTTCTTGAGTGGAGGGGCGCCAAGAGCCGACCCCCACCCCTGTAGGGCAACTCGGCATGGCTAGTTCCCACCCTTAAGATATCACCTCCAGGAGATCGATCCCAAATTCATCAGGGCGGGCATAAGTGGTTTTCGCTCCGGGCCTTATTCAGGATCTGACATATAATGGATGTTTAATAAGTATGTTCTGACGTGCCACCTCAGACTCCAGATTACGTACATGAAACGCAGCCAGACTGCACATAGACACAAGTACATCACTTCAGCTTTTGGACAATTCTCATGTTCGCAGAAAATATGAGGCATTTGTCACACTATAATAGATAACTATAATTGTGCTTGTAACACTTCACAAATGATAGCTACTAAAGTACATAGGCACAGATTGTACACAATCTTTCTTTTGATAAGTGCTTACTGAGATATGTGCCAGACACTACGGATAAAAATGGTAAACTAAGACAGGGGCCCTCCCCTCCTGAAGAATACAGTCTAATAAGGGTAGACAAACATTAACCCCAAGAAAATCTAAAAAATAAATCACAGCATGAGCATAGCAAGGTCACATGAGAACACACCCAAAACAAACATAACCATTCAGCTTATAAACACAAACCTAGAACATCCTCTGGATGTTCCTGGATTCTCGAACACAAAGTATTTCCCTTCCCATTGGACACAGGAACTGACCTGTGTGCAAGACTGTCATATGTATTGATATTGTTATGACCTAGACTGATAAAGATGTTATATGTAGTGACATTGTAATGTCAATGTCATTGATGTGTAATGATCGTGACTGATGGAGATCTGGGGGCAATTGCTTAAATTCTCAATAAAAAGTAACCAATTGCTTAAGAAGACATTGATAAATAGACAATCCAAAGGCAAGAACAGATTAAAAACCTGGCTGTGTGGAGCAGCCTTGCCTATGTCAAAGTTAACATGTGGTCATAATAAGATACCTCTGAAAAGTGTCAAAATATAGGCACCGAAGTTGAGGCAGTTTGAGATTCTTGTGGACTCCGTGACCGTGATCCTGAAGGCTTCTCCAGAATTTGGTGAGAGCCGCTAGGGACTCTGGCTCTGAGAAGTGTCACGCCCTCTTCCTTTCAAAGGAAAAGATTCCCAGCAATACCACTTTTGGGAATTTACCCAAAGGACACAAAAACACTAATCTGAAAGGATACATGCACCCGTATGTTCATTGCGGCACTATTCACAATAGCAAAGGTATGGAAGCAACCCAGATGTCCAAAAATAGATGACTGGATCAAGAAGATGTGGTATATATACACAATGGAGTACTATTCAGCATGGAAAGAAGATAAACACATGCAATT